>OX246737.1:87256696-87639196 GCA_945910005.1 Isoperla grammatica | reverse complement strand
AAAACTTTATTATGAGATAAAACAAGCGATTTTGTATAAGAAATAAATTTGAAAAATAAGCAACAAAAAACGATTGATCTATAAAAGGCGTGATGGCAAAAATCAAACAAGCGGGAATGGGAAAAGTGTAAAAGAAGAAAAACAAAGAAAAAGATAGAAGGTAAAATATGCAAAATAAAAATGTAAGGCACAACATGAAGGATAAAAATGAAAAGACCAGGACTAGTGATTTATACTATTATTCCACCTCGAACGAATAGGGAGTTTATGCGTCCGTTATATCATAAAGTGCGGTGTTTTGCGGTGAATTGCAATCAAGTAATGTTGAGCACTGTTTAGTTAAAACACTGAACAATGTTAAACAGCAATAACAAATCATGGGATGAATAACATGTACCAAAACGCTTACATTTTATATTTACAGATAACTCAGTGCTAGCACAGCACGCAAGGCTCTAATTTGGGTGTCGCCGGTTCGATACCCGCTACCGGCTATTCAGAACGTTCCGATCATTCTCTTTCTCACTAGAAGAACGCTAGTATTGGGTCATACTAATAGCCCTAGAACATTTTCTCCCAACTATTCCAAATACCAAATCCTAGTCTGTCACCTGTAGAGAGGCATGAATTGTCCCTGGGGCCATATTCTGTACATTTTTGTTGTGAATCACAAAAGAATCTGCCTGAATTCGTAATTATTATAAGAAATGTAATACTGAGCTAACAAATCCGAATATGGGCAGAATGCATTTCGGGATTTACAACAACACGTTAGAGAATAGTCCCTGGGCAGGTTTCTTACGAAAAACTTATTTTTATTACTTATATTGTGATTCCTCAAGAGAAGCGGTTTTTAATTTCTAGTTCATCATTAAAAGTCACATCAAATATATCCTCATTGAAAAAATAGAATCTACTCACTGATAACCAACCATGATATTATCATTAAAAATATGTGCAGCAAAAATACTCTTTCAAGTAAGCAAAATAAAACTACCAAAATAAAATCAGCAGATTTTTAAAGTAAAGGTTTTCTATTTCTTTGCGAAGCATACATAACAACGACTTTGGACACACAGTTTTATTCAAACTTTGTTTTATATACATACACTATATTACTAGTAGCTGCCCGCAATTGTGGTACACAAAATTATAAGAAAGTAGAAAAGTGTTCTTTATTTTTAAAGAAGAATCTAAATACCAATTATCAAGTCTGTAACATCATCCGTTTTTGGGATTAAAAAATTCACCCCCTTTTTCACCCCCTTAACTGAATTTTATTAAAATAGTAAAACATTTTTTATTTATTTTTAAAGAAAAATCTAAATACCAACTTTGACGTCTGTAACATGTTTTATTTTCGGTTTTTGTGATAGGAACTTTCGTGAAAAAGTTCACCTTACATCTCCCCTCTTTTAACTTGAGTTTCGGAAAATGTTAAAAAAGATATTAATTACCTTATAAAGAAGAAACGAAATATAAATTTTCACGCCTGTATCATCTTTGGTTCACCTCTCCTTTTCACCTTTCTTTACTTGGTTTTACGAAAATGGTAAAACACGTGTTGCTTTATTTTAATAAGGAGAACCTAATACATGTTTTAACGTCTGTAACATCTTCAGGTTTTGAGGTTGAGATTTTGAGAGAAAGCTCAACACCTTTTTTTCTACTCCCCTTTTCACACACCTTATCTGATTTTAGAATAATCATAAAACATATGTTGCTTTCCTTTAAAGAAGAACCTAAATTCTAAATTTTACGCCTGTAAGGTATTCCGTTTTTGAGATAAATTCTCTCCCCTCCACCCTGTTTTCACCCTCTTGATTCGATTATTTGAAAATAGTGAAACAGGTAACTATTTATTTTTAAAGAAATATCTTAGTACTAATTCACACGTCTGTAACGTTTCCATCTTCATCATAGGTTATACGTACGTCACATCTTTGCGCGTGGCGGAACACGTGATCAAACTTTGACGTTACCATAAACAATTGAATGCTGTTGTGGTAGAACAAACAAATTCTTAGTTCTTTGAAATTTAGCTGTTAAAAAAAAATAGGTATGTGTGGTAAATTTAGTTATCTCATTGCTTATATTCATATCATCAATTCGACATTCGGTTTTTTTATTACATTTAAATAGTTTTTGCCAATTAGCTAGGATAGGTCCTCATCAATTGTGTTGCAATCATGGCCGCTGTGACGTCACCTGCATGGGAACTATGACTAGGAATCCTTATACAAATATTCACCCCAACTTCTAACCCACCTTCACTGGATTTTCAGAAAATGGTAAAACACATGCATGCTACGTACTTTGTTTTCAAATGTTAACGGAATAGTCAGGTGAAAAACTAAAAAATCACCAATGAGTCATAAGTGCATGAAATTCAGTTATGTGTAAAAAATTTTAAAAGAAGCGTAGAACCAGGGTATCTGGTAAACAAGCCCCAGTAACGAAAAACTGTTACAAACATATTTATCACACCGGCACTAACAGTTTAAAATTAAAATAACATAACAATCAAATAATTAAATAAAACCGAATCGTAATTATTTACAAAGCAAAGCGAAATCCACTAGGTCATCGAGATTTCGTGCAGCACATAGTTCGTCTGCATTCACGCAGTTCAAAATCTATAAGGCTCACCGATTGTTAGGCCTACTCACGCGCACGGCTCTTTATGGAACAATAGGTGCACTGTTATTGGCAGTCGCTGTAACTCTTTACCGATTGTTACTCACGCGCACGGCTCCCTATGGAACAATAGGTGCACTGTTATTGGCAGTCGCTGTAACTCTATACCGATTGTTACTCACGCGCACGGCTCCCTATGGGACATTAGGTGCACTGTTATTGGCAGTCGCTGTAACTCTTTACCGATTGTTACTCACGCGCACGGCTCCCTATGGAACAATAGGTGCACTGTTATTGGCAGTCGCTGTAACTCTTTACCGATTGTTACTCACGCGCACGGCTCCCTATGGAACAATAGGTGCACTGTTATTGGCAGTCGCTGTAACTCTTTACCGATTGTTACACACGCGCACGGCTCCCTATGGAACAATAGGTGCACTGTTATTGGCAGTCGCTGTAACTCTTTACCGATTGTTACTCACGCGCACGGCTCCCTATGGGACATTAGGTGCACTGTTATTGGCAGTCGCTGTAACTCTTTACCGATTGTTACTCACGCGCACGGCTCCCTATGGAACAATAGGTGCACTGTTATTGGCAGTCGCTGTAACTCTTTACCGATTGTTACTCACGCGCACGGCTCTCTATGGAACAATAGGTGCACTGTTATTGGCAGTCGCTCTATAACTCTTTGCCCTGACACAAATCAACACCGCACTGCAACCGCTTTACACTAGGTCAAACAATAAATGCAAATCAGGAACGTATATTAAAAATGGGGGATTTGTTTGTTTTTATTGGGGAGATTGCTGTTGTAGCGAATAATGTCTGTCTGTAAGTGGAGTTTGAAATCACTACCACTAACGACATTATACGTAATATGTTGCCTTTGTCGTAGTCGCAGTCGTTGTCGTTGTCGCCATCATCGTCGAAGTTGGTCTTGGTGTTGTAGAATGGTCAGTTGTTATGTATGATGATTATATTATGATGATACTGTTTTCGCACTGTTGGGTTCTTCAATAAAGAAATCACAGCATTGTAAATCAAAGGAAGTTTTCAAACGAACTAGACAAACACCATTGAAAACATATGCGTTCACCAGTAATGCACTACAAAACAAACGCTCACTAAACTAAAGAACTGTACTAAAGAAATAGTACTGATAGAATCCACTCCATATAACAGTAATATCGTTTTGTTTTGTCTACATAAAGGTAATTGCCGACATGAATTAACATGTACATATTTAACACACGATGAATTATGTTCAATTCTGAAGAAAATTAACTTTTACTGATTAACTTTTACTATATGGGTGACTACCGATTCAAAGAATACAGCTGGCCGGATTCTCAAATCAACAGTATGATCCTCATCATGTAAAAATATACAATACATATAACACCCTAAAATATAAAGCATTTTCAGGAAATAACCTGCGCGATAAGATTGACACTTCTTGCGGACAATAGTTTCTCGTTGGATTACCACTATAAAAAATAAATTACTCGTTAATTATAATATTTCACAAGTGCTAGGCTATAAACACGTCATTCTTAAAGCGTTCTAGTAATAGTATTATTTAATAGTAGATTGGTTAATTCTGCGTGATTTTAACAAGTTAAATTTAAAATTTTCAATTAATTTTTAAAGCTATCGAACCTGTTAAATGCTGCTGGAATCGAGTATTTGTTTTTATCTTAACTTGTTTGTATTCATTTTCTTGCTAATAATATGTTTGTGTGTGCTATACTTACGTGTCTAGTTAAAAAAACTAAATTTTCATAAATTATCATTCCTATTTCTAACTATAATGATAATGTATTATTAGTATTAGTTTTGTTCTGGTTTTTATTATGATTACTTTCTTTCTACTGCCTGTCTGTTATGTATATTCAATTTACATTGTCAGCTCGACCATAAGGATTCCGTTCCTTACGCGAGCTTCCCATAACAAGGTTTCAGTTTTGTATGCATATATTACATTTTGTTTTCATATGTTTCATTAATGTTTATTGTTTGTATGAACTGGTGGAAGTATGTTTGATTTGTGGGAATAAAATGATCTAAAAATTGAAATGAATTGAGTAATATTATTTACACAATTATATTGTGTAAATAACAATGACAATATACTTGAGATGTATTACGTTCCATTCTTACACTTTCTAAAGCGTAGGTTTCGAATGCTAGAGAGACAGTTGAACATACCATTGAGCTCCGTAGGGGTAATATGATTCGTGCTTAGAATCATCAGTCTCGGTACGCCCACCCCGTACGTCGCTACAGACAGTCGAGACTGCACGAAGAACGTGTTGGGCCTGTATTTCCCCAATTTATCGTCGGCCCGGGTTCATGTTATGACGATCTGACAAACAACTGGCTGTGCATACTGCGTACAAGTTTGAGACAAAACTTATTGACTTTGGTGCATGTTATATCAGTTAGAAGCGAAGCGTACTAAGGTGACTGTAACAATTTATAAAGCATAACAATAGAATCTATGACACATTTCCAAATGTGGAATTCAATTAAGCTACAAGATTTTTAAGAGACGTTCTCTTTGGCATGTATCAAAATAGCCGTAAACGTGTAAAACACACAATCACAAGTCAGGGATAGCCACACACACTATGTGACCAACAAATAATTGCTGCTTTTATCTGCCAGCGAAAACTATTTCTTTACTTTTAATATATCAACTGCCAAGTATTTTACAAACCAAACTTTTAGAAAATAGATTTTAATTGTGTTTACAATTTTTTATTATTAATGTTATTAATTTTTATTTTTCCTTTTTTACATGTGTGATACAGATATATTTGTTTTCATACAGTGGAAAATATACCTGAACCAACAAACAAGTGTTCATGGGGGTTCAGGTTTATACTAATTAACTAAGGTATCAAATCGTTGTAAAACAAATCGTAAAATAATTCATTTTAGCATCGTTGCAGCAGCCTTCCATGAAGCACCAATAACTAAACATCACGAACTTTAACAAAATCTAAAGAGTTATCATCGACGTGTCTTTGTAAAATCCAATTAGTACACAAGTAGTACTATCTGACGCAATTTTCTTCATTTTCTCACCTATTTTCAAATTAATATTTGCTTTTATATTAATACGAAAGTAAATAAATACAAGAAAAACAAAACATTTCACAAAGAAGTCAGTAGACGGTTCTTTCCTCTTATTACTAACTATTAAGTCATAAAGACCTAATAAAATATGTTGCCTGCTGTAAAACAACTAATGCTCACATTACGGTAACAGATTATAAAAGTTATACATTGCAGACATGCTTATGAATACTTATACCACGACATATACATTCACATACCAACCACGTATACTAAGAAACGTTGAAGACTGAATAATGTTGTGTGCGAGACGGTTTTAACATGTGCTAGGAGTGACTGAGTAAAGGAAGGCGACCAAAAAGAGGAAATGTATCGAATGGGCACGGCGGAAGTCGAAGTCTGAGGACGCGAGGAACGGGCCAGATGCACAGTTAACTGTCAAGTCAAGTATAGTATTTATTGCAATAGAATTGTTTTATAACATGCTATTTTCCATATGAGAAACAAACTCCATAGCAACCATAAACAAATACCATACTTTACTCGAATATGCATGTAACCTAATAACAGAAAGAATACTTTTAATACAGATATGTTGTACATGCATAACACGTGCCACAATTCTGCTGTACAGACACCAGAAGTATCCCTTTTTCTGCTGTACAAACACAACAAGTGTCACAATTATGCTGTACAAACACAACAAGTATCCCTATTCTGCTTTGCAGACACAACACAAGTGTCACAATTCTGCTGTACAAACACAACAAGTGTCACAATTCTGGTGTGCAAACACAATAAGTGTCGCAATTTTGCTGTACAAACACAACAAGTGTCGCAATTCTGCTGTACAGACACTACAAGTGTCGCAATTCTACTGTACAGGCACAACAAAAGTGTCGCAATTCTACTGTGCAGACACAATACAAGTGCCAAAATTCTGCTGTGCAGACACAACACAAGTGTCGCAATTCTGCTGTACAGGCAAAGCACAAGTGTCACAATTCTGCTGTACAGGCACAACACAAGTGTCACAATTCTGCTGTACAGGCACAACACAAGTGTCGCCATTCTGCTGTATAGGCACAGCACAAGTGTCACAATTCTGCTGTACAGGCACAACACAAGTGTCGCAATTCTGCTGTACAGGCACAACACAAGTGTCACAATTCTGCTGTACAGGCACAACACAAGTGTCACAATTCTGCTGTACAGGCACAACACAAGTGTCACAATTCTGCTGTACAGGCACAACACAAGTGTCACAATTCTGCTGTACAGGCACAACACAAGTGTCACAATTCTGCTGTACAAATACAACAGAACATAATTGTACTGTACAGGCACACTTTGTCCGCGTGTAATTATTTTATTTCACTTTCAACACAATTGTGTGTATTTCTTCATATGTCAATTTAATATTTAATTTCTTCCTTTTTTATAACATATACAATTCATTTTCTCTCTCATTTAGTTACATTTTCCACAGTAGTTGTTTTGTTGATAGTAGTGATGCGTAGCTTCACTGTTATGATGCCGATCTTGTACCTGCACTGCATTGCACAGACAAGCTAATAACGTCGGCCACTATCGTACTGGCAGTTGATTCAAAGATCACTCATAGTCACAACAATCTAAATACAAGCGCGTTATATTCAACAGAATATTTCGTCACGTCTGTAGTGCAGTGGCTCCCACGTAACTCCCCCCCTCATCCTCCCACAGAGAAGTCCCAAGCGGTCGGAACGTTCTCTGTGTTACCTAAATAATCCACCGAACATGCGAGGTCGGTTCTAACAGTACCCCCGGTCCGGTATTTTCTGTATTTTTATGTTGTGATCGCGCACCCGAGTCTACCATATAAATTGTTTTACTCCTATGTATTCACTCACTGATTATTCACAGCCTTGGTCATCCCGCAGGCTCTATTACACTGGGACTAGTGAACACTGTATCTAAACTGTGTTGAGGGTGGACGTTAAGAGGGACAACATGATTATGTTGTGTGTTCTAAATCTGTTTAAACGTGTTTACAACAGACGAAGTTCTATATTACCGCGAGCAGTGATCAGCAAAGAAGAGGGAAATGACAAAAGTTCAAAACACGGACACATGGTATATTTGTTTCAATATTATAATTGTGAGTTACTATGCCTACTTATATTATATTGCAAAAGGGTCTGAGTTCGACTTCCATTCGGTTTTGTAACTTGCTTACTTAATTCAACAGATATGGTACAAGCAGTGAAAACGTTGAGGGAAGATGGGGGGAGCCGCCAACCCAAGTTAATTTAAAAGGGAGCGATGGGAAGAATGTATGAATTGTAAAAAACTATACACTTTGTTTCTAAAGCTGTGCACTGTGACGTTTATGACGGTAGACAAAGTGAGTGCCAAATAAATGCATAAATGAGCATAGTAGAATTTGCTTGAATCCGCACAAACACTCGTCCATTAACAGTGGTCGTTCTGGTTTAAAATATGTTCGCTCCCAGAAACAAGTGATAGTTACGCCACTGGGCACTGGCATACATGCGAACGGTGACTTTTGAGCTGACATAACATCGAGGCAAATAATGTCGCAATGTGTCCTATACTAAAAAAAATCAGTTCTTTTGAAGTAATAGACAATAAAGTATTAAATACTACATGATTTACATTTATTCGAGATTAAGTTTCTGTTGCATAGGATTCACAGAAGTAATATTACCAGATAAGTAACAGGCTGTCTACGCTATAGATATGAGTGTCTGCTGCATCTAGGATTGACAGTAGTTATATTACCAGCTAGTAAGTAACAGGCTGTCTACGCTATAGATATGAGTGTCTGCTGCATCTAGGATTGACAGTAGTTATATTACCAGCTAGTAAGTAACAGGCTGTCTACGCTATAGATATGAGTGTCTGCTGCATCTAGGATTGACAGTAGTTATATTACCAGATAGTAAGTAAGGCTGTCTACGCTATAGGCCTAGATATGAGTGTCTGCTGCATCTAGGATTGTCAGTAGTTATATTACCAGATAGTAAGTAACAGGCTGTCTACACTATAGATATGAGTGTCTGCTGCATCTAAGATTGTCATTAGTTATATTACCAGATAGTAAGTAACAGGCTGTCTACGCTATAGATATGAGTGTCTGCTGCATCTAGGATTGACAGTAGTTATATTACCAGATAGTAAGTAAGGCTGTCTACACTATAGATATGAGTGTCTGCTGCATCTAGGATTGTCAGTAGTTATATTACCAGATAGTAAGTAACAGGCTGTCTACGCTATAGATATGAGTGTCTGCTGCACCTAGGATTGACAGTTGGTAGTTATATTACCAGATAGTAAGTAACAGGCTGTCTACACTATAGATATGAGTGTCAGCTGCATCTAGGATTGTCAGTAGTTATATTACCAGATAGTTAGTAACAGGCTGTCTACGCTATAGATATGAGTGTCTGCTGCACCTAGGATTGACAGTTGGTAGTTATATTACCAGATAGTAAGTAACAGGCGGTCTACGCTATAGATATGAGTGTCTGCTGCACCTAGGATTGACAGTTGGTAGTTATATTACCAGATAGTAAGTAACAGGCTGTCTACGCTATAGATTTGAGTGTCTGCTGCATCTAGGATTGTCAGTAGTTATATTACCAGATAGTAAGTAACAGGCTGTCTACGCTATAGATATGAGTGTCTGCTGCATCTAGGATTGTCAGTAGTTATATTACCAGATAGTGTAACAGGCTGTCTACGCTATAGATATGAGTGTCTGCTGCATCTAGGATTGTCAGTAGTTATATTACCAGATAGTAAGAAACAGGCTGTCTACGCTATAGATATGAGTGTCTGCTGCACCTAGGATTGACAGTTGGTAGTTATATTACCAGATAGTAAGTAACAGGCGGTCTACGCTATAGATATGAGTGTCTGCTGCACCTAGGATTGACAGTTGGTAGTTATATTACCAGATAGTAAGTAACAGGCTGTCTACGCTATAGATTTGAGTGTCTGCTGCATCTAGGATTGTCAGTAGTTATATTACCAGATAGTAAGTAACAGGCTGTCTACGCTATAGATATGAGCAGTGCTTAATTTGTAATGGAGCGCGGGTATACGCAGTATACCCACCTATTTTCGTGGGTATACGCAGTATACCCACCTTTTTTTCATGAACTATTCGGTACGCAACAGTCAAATTTTGGCTAACATAAAAACAAAAATAATTTGTATTGGGTATTTTACTCTCACATGCTCATATTTCAAATTTACTTGAATATATCTATAACTCTAAATAAAACTCTTATCTCTTAGTTTTACGTTTTTCCCAAACCAACCTCCGTACTTTATAAATAGAATCATCTCCTATTGTTATTGGCTGCAGGTTCCTCGTCAACCAGCCAGTAAGGGTTAGCAACGCGAAGGCGGTACAGTCGCTCTCGCTGCTGTGAGGGAAATGGCACGATCCGTAAAATTTGATTTACATGTTTGATACAGCATTTCTCTGTTTGTGGATATACGTTCGATTCCTCTTTTATACTAAAGGGGTCTCCTGTTAAAACTAAAAATTTGGCTCTGCATTATGTTTGATGGTCCCGGGCAGGGGCGGACAGGCCCGCCGGGCAACCGGGCAAATGCCCGGTGGCCTGCCAGTTTTGGCCCAAATTTGGACTGGTCTGACTGGAACAGGCATAAACTGCCTGGCGCCAGCGGTAAGTTGCCGCGCATTGAAATTAAAATTTCTTTAAACCCGAGTCCCTACCACCCCTTCCTTCACGATATTGCAAGGTTTAAATTTCATTGTAGATTCGTTGGATTTCGGTGTAACTTGATCTCATTCTCATCAATCTTCTTGCTGGTGTTTTTCTACTTTTAACCGACGAAAGCTTCAGTATTTCGGTAGTGCATTCAGCCTGCTATGTATTATCCTAAAACGTACCAAATGCCTTCTAAAAACCTGATTAAAAATTTTTTGCCTGCGGTGCTGTTTATTGGGGGGCCCCAGCCTCCCAACCCCCCGTGCCTGGCCTGGATCAAAAGTTTGCCTGGCCTGGATTTTTTCCCCAGTCCTTTCATTTTTTCCCCAGCTGGTCTGAAACGCGTTTTGAGGTGATATCTTGTCATAACAATAAATACAACGGATAACCATTTCTGCTATTGTTAGGTTGTTCCTCTTGGAAATGAATATTGTTGCCAGTTGACACATCAAATTACTGTATAACTTCTTCAATAACTGATATTTTATAATATATGTATCTGCTTTTAATCATTTAATGGTAAACTTACAGGACAATTAAAAGAACGATTGGCTTTTGGAAGACGAGTAAAATTGTATCAAATCCAACCCAAAACTCCACATCCAATTCCAGATTACGAGCCCAGAAGCTGAATTGGTAAGCGTGAGGGGGGGGGGGCAATTTCCCACCGAGACATCAATTTTTATCACGAGCACATTGTAACTTGAAACTATGATGCGTATACCCACCTTTTTCCTTACAAATTAACCACTGGATATGAGTGTCTGCTGCATCTAGGATTGTCAGTAGTTATATTACCAGATAGTGTAACAGGCTGTCTACGCTATAGATATGAGTGTCTGCTGCATCTAGGATTGTCAGTAGTTATATTACCAGATAGTAAGAAACAGGCTGTCTACGCTCTAGATATGCATACATCTGACGTACCCTCTGGGATATAGTCCAAACTGGCAATATATATTAAATGCCGCTTTTAGCTCCTGTGATTAAAAGAGCCTAAAGTGTTTCCGCCCAAGATGCATGTGTGAAAGAAAGGACTGTTGGTGCTCAGGTACAATAACTGATAGAACCTAGAGTTCGAAAATAAAATAATAATAATAATCTTCAACTCAGTTCCAACTGTGTCGGGTTAAATGGTGGCTCTCCACCTCCATCTAGGGCATGAAACTTGTAGATACTGAACTTGCCAGGCTCAGTGTTTCCTCTCCCTCAGCCTCCTCCTCCCGCTTTTCCACCAATGTATTCCATTCCTTTCTGTCTTTCCACAGTTCTACTCTTAAATAAAATAATAATTATAATAATAATAATAATAATAATAATAATAATAATAATAATAATAATAATAATAATAATAATAATAATAATAATAATAATAATAATAATAATAATAATAATAATAATAATAATAATAATAATAATAATAATAATAATAATAATAATAATAATAATAATAATAATAATAATAATAATAATAATAATAATAATAATAATAAAAATAATAATGATAATAATAATAATAATAATAATATTAATGATAATAAAAATAAAAAAAAATAATAATAATAATAGTAATAATAATAATAATAAATATAATAATTATAATAATAATAATAATAATAATAATAATAATAATAATAATAATAATAATAATAATAATAATAATAATAATAATAATAATAATAAAAATAATAATACAAATAATATTAAGTTTTTTTGTTCAAACATATAAATGTAAACTGTAGTTTGTTTGCAATCAATTACGTGTTGCTTGTTTCTGGTATCAGGCACTCTTGAATGGTACTCTATTCAATGGTGTCGTTACGAACATTGTACATAAATAAGACGGAGGCATTTCAATTAATCGAACGAATAATAAACGATGTAGGATAAGAATAAGAATTCGAATTAATAAAAGTCCAATATAGGAGTGCAAGCTAACTTCTAACTTCTATCAGTAGGTATAGATCAATGTAAAAAACAAATGAACTGTACTCCATATTGTTTTGTAATATGTGGAAACATTAAAACAATTGAATTGAATTGAATTGAAGCAATTTACACACAATACAGTATGGGTTATATGTGTACTGGATAATTATGTAGCAATACAGAGACTGGCAGTAAGGAGGAAATGACGTAGAGCGGTGTCTATACGATCCACGGAATGATAACACAGGACAAGTCATTTCAATCTTATTCCCGTAAAAACGCATATTAATGAAATATAACTGTGGATATATTTTCCAACGCGCATACTTACGCCTTGAATTAGCGTGGAAATTATTGCTTTTGATGTAATGGAATAAAGCAATGAAAAAATACCAGATTACATTTTGAAACACGAATTCGAAAGTGAGCTCGGGAGTGAGAGCGAGAGAGGAAAAGACCTGGGATTGGGTAATGAAGAGATGCGTATAACGTAGCCAAGCAAATGAGACGTTGTATGGTGCAATGGTTTGTTGGTTTAATAGTAAAACCTTGTGCAGTGCACGAGCCGTAATGGCACCCTTAGGGACAATAACAGAGTGAAATAGAAGTCACTTTACGTACAGTATACTTTACACCTTAAACGTTGACCTTTGGAGTAGGCTGTACCAAATCACGGGCTGCATGGGAGATTCCGAGAGGGAGGTAGAAATAAATAATAACACGGAAAAACAGTCGTAATTCATAAGTGTAGCGACCATTACAGTTTCAATCCCATAAGCCTGCAAGTGGAAATAGGAAAACGGATTCTGGATCACCTTTTAAAGTTGCGATATTATAGAAACATGATGACGTGGAGTAAGCAGGGGCTTGGCAAACTACGCGGCAAACTATTGATTTGTGCTAAGAAAACTTGAAACATACATATTGTGAAATAAAAGGAGTAGGAGGAGTAAATGTAATTGAAACAAATCATTATGATGATAGTTTTATGTGACACATTTCCTTAACGTGATAGCAAAACCCGATACAATTATGTTTGAAAATTTGCTCAAACGAGTTAAGGTATTAAATTTTGTATGATTATCAATTTAATGTATAGAGAAATATTTTAACTCAAAAACAAAAACCGCCAGTAGAATGTGTCATGTATCATAGTTTGCCGCAAATAATATCTACATATATGTGAGGTGTGAGGTACGTAGTTTGAATGTAGCATGTGTAGAATCAATTGAAACAAACCTTGCGATTAATGTTGTCTTATTTAATCAGTTTTAATATAATAGCAAAAACCAACAAGTAAACGTGTCATGGCTGCCCTAAATGATATGCTGATGACCATCCATTCATGTACGTTTGTAGTTCATTATACATGCGATATAACGGTTAATCCACCTGCAACACTGGTATGCAAGCATTTGCACACGCATTATGGTAGAATTATATTATAATCCACGCATCATGTGAACGCAGGGCCCTTGCGCCACACGCACTGTTAAACGTTAAACTTTGTGTACAGTAGTATCCTATAAGCAGTCCTTCATCCCCTCGCCACAAAACATGTCTCCCGCTTGTTGCGCGTACGCACGTAATTCATTTTGACTCAGCTTAAACTGTAAAGTCTATTCGCTTTAAAGTTCCACACATTTAAAACAATTAAACTTAGTGACATGACTATGATAGGGGAAAGTTTTAAAATATAGGGATGCAATATAGTTTAAAACTAATGGGCCCTTTATACGAGCAAAATTATATTGCTGGCTGGCATGTTCAATACTCACGTTTCCCTTTCCCATGACAAGTTCAGACGACTTGTAACTTACTGACATTGCTAAAGATAATTGCTCAAAGTAGGAATCTGCCCTACTGTTCGGCACTATTGTCCACATTCGACCACCGGATGATTGGTGTAATGTCACGTGGACATTGTCTTCCAATAGAAACTAGGACCATTGCGTTTTATTTCAATACATTTTTCAAAAAACTTTCCTATTTGCTGGCAATAAAGGTTGCTCGTGTCCTGAAGTCCATGTAGCATTGAGAGATCCACGTCATGTATTATGTAGCGTTCTGTTCAAAATATATACGACTTTCTTTCATATTTCACTTTTACTCTTGGCATCTTATTTGACAAGGTTTCCATTACAATGCTTGGCGTATCTTTAAGTGTAATATTTCTAGCTTCACTATGCGATTACTCAATTTTATTCCAGAAAACACAACATATGTTTTTCTTTTCAATTTTTCAACTACGTTCAACACATAAAGAGATCCATATTATTATATTTACGATTTCGGTTGAAAATAAAAGTAATAATATCAGTTTTTTGAATAAATTCAAGTATAATGGTCACGTACAACACGACACAGTCTGACACAACACTACGACACAGTCTGACACAACACAACGACACAGTCTGACACAACACAACACAGTCTGACACAACACTACGACACAGTCTGACACAACACTACGACACAGTCTGACACAACACTACGACACAGTCTGACACAACACTACGACACAGTCTGACACAACACTACGACACAGTCTGACACAACACTACGACACAGTCTGACACAACACTACGACACAGTCTGACACAACACTACGACACAGTCTGACACAACACTACGACACAGTCTGACACAACACTACGACACAGTCTGACACAACACTACGACACAGTCTGACACAACACTACGACACAGTCTGACACAACACTACGACACAGTCTGACACAACACTACGACACAGTCTGACACAACACTACGACACAGTCTGACACAAAACTACGACACAGTCTGACACAACACTACGACACAGTCTGACACAACACTACGACACAGTCTGACACAACACTACGACACAGTCTGACACAACACTACGACACAGTCTGACACAAAACTACGACACAGTCTGACACAACACTACGACACAGTCTGACACAACACTACGACACAGTCTGACACAACACTACGACACAGTTTGGCAAAAACTGCTACAATGCGGATTTTAGGAAATAAATAACTATGATGTATACAAGGGTAGTCTTTCTTTAAGTGATATGAAAGCCAAAAACACTACAGAAAAATGTGGAAAAGTTTATTATTTCTTCTAAAAATTGAATGATAAAAGTGCTTTATGTAATAATTCATAAAAGGGAACCGCCATTGGACATTGTCACAAACAATAATATATCAGAAGAATAGGCATAAGTTGTAAATTCGTGTTGGTTATTTGTATTTATTTCACATCACTTACTACAGCACTTGTACTACTTGGTCCTGTTAGAGAAATCCCGTTGTGAGCTATAGTCGTCTTAGTACTAACTTGCATCCTGACTCGCTTGCTCGCAATCCCCCCTCAGAACCGTCTCGTACACGATCTTCTATTATTCAGAACAGAGTTATATTGCGGGAGATGTATTATAAATTTAAAAAATAAGATTTAATTTATACAATAAAATGTATGTATTGAATAATGGATGGAAAGTGTGACTGCGTTGTATTGTATAATGATATTGAGGAAGAGATGAGGGGAAGCCTGGTTAGCCACGTAGTATTATCGTGTCGAAAAGTAACAAGGAGACTATCGGCTTTACGTCCTATCTGAAATGACAGTAAAACTTTGACCAGTCTTTGACCACTATTTATTTTACCACTAACCTGGACTGCCGGTCAGTTGACGAGAAGAACGAAACTGTTACACTTCGACCCCTCCATGTCTGCTCTAACCAACGGTAACTAGTGTTTGGGAGGAAAGCGGTCACCTATCTTCTCCTGACCTAACCCGAGGTTGCTTAACTTCGGTGTTCGTATTGGAACCGCCTAAACGACCGCGGCTAAACCGTTGGCTAATATTGTAATAAGCCGTAAGTTGCTTCCCAATATTATTTTGAGTAAGTATCAATGATAAGCAATTTCATTCAGCGCCTTTCTACGTAGAAAAAAGTAACTTAACTAGTTTCAGGCAAAGTTTGAATCTGCTTAACTTAAACTTTTGCGAAATTTAGTGTCATAAATACGTTACATAAGTCATTCTTATATACATTAATTAAATAAAAATGATTGAAATTGAGAAGTTTATCTTGAACGCCGTTATTTTATGAGCACGCTATAGTTCATTCAAGAAAACAATGAACTAGGGTCTAAATTGGAACAAAAACGATCGGAAGGAATAGGATAAAAACTTAATTAAAATACACATATATCATAGACATAATAGCGGCCAAAATATTTTATAGATCTTTAAACGGAAAAATGTATCATTCATTATTATTTTAATACGTATAAAAATATATGTTTACGTAATTATTTATGTGTTTACACACAATGATGATTTGCACATTTGTACTCGCTTGTATTTGTTTCAATGGTAACCCGGCACCTCCACCAAGGCGGCGAGTAATTCCAGGAAGCGGGATATTTAATACAAATGTGTATTACATTCATTTGTAAATGTAGGCCTAGGCACGTGACATGATATCACATTTGTACATTACATAAATAATCTTATGTTCATACCTGTGGTTTATGTTTAAGTTAATATATTTGTTTTACAGTAATTCGTTAACTCGTGTTCGGTGAATTGTATGCGGTTAATTTAAGCAAGTAGATATTTCTGTTTACAAATAAAGACCAATAATTATTTTTGTGCTTTGCTCTTTAGTCTTTTTTTGCATATTTCTGCTTCCAATGTAGAGTATCCAGGGTTCGATTCCCAGTGTGGGCTGGGGTATTTTAACTTAGAAAATTGACTTGCATCCTCCAATAAAATGCTGTATGTATAAACGGTGGTTTTGGAGCCGTCATAGCATCGAAACACATAATAATGTAGGATAATTTCTCTGATTGTAAATGAGGTCATTGACTTCGTGGTCTAACCACTTACATAGGGCCTCTAAGTAAGTGGTTAGACCACGCAGTTACTACGATAAGTAAATGGTTAGACAATCAATACAAATGTATTTATTTAACTTTTAAACAATGACCATATCATTTTTATACCCAGATTCTTCATCCAACTTTCTGCATATCAACGAAGAAATATTTTATGAACATACTTGAAAAGCATATTTTTAAAGCTTGTATGAAATGAATCAACCTGTTTAGGTGCAGTGGTTTATAGCCGTACTCACAAATACTTATTTTGAAAAGTTTTTTTCATATCTTAAGCATGTGTGTAAATTATATTTGTTTTATCTAAACCGCGTGCTATGTTCCATTCAAACCTTACCTCATTTATATGATTTATGAAGCATTAACATACTATTTTCATTAAGAACTATTTTCAGAGTAAATGACGAATATTAACATAGTATTCACTTCCAAATTTACTTAACGAAACTTTCTGAAGGTATTTATTTGCTCTGTTTTTAAATTCAGTGTTGCTTTCATATGAAACAAATGTTAAATTAATTTGTTTATATTAAAATTCCGAAAATTTAAAATCTAGCTCTCATTCTCATGATTCATCTGTTTCTGTTCCAAAGAAGTATATGACGTAAAATTCATGCAGTAGGCCTAAAAACGTCTCCTACTTGATAATATTACGCCTCAAAACACAAATTGGGTTTTTCTCTTATTACCCATAGACATAGTGAATGTAGTCATCTCGCTCACGCGCATTCCGCGAAGTGGTTATGTTTAATTACACCGGCTTTGTAAAAGTAATGAAACGCTGTCTGCAGAGACAATATAGCGGTGTAGGTATTGTTCCGTGTATAGAGAGAGACTAGTGCCTACCTTTCTAGCGTGGCGTCTTGATTTACGTCCCGCACCGTGGCTTGCGTCTTGTCTGTGTACAGAACGAGCGAGGTAGTTTAGAGCGCTTTACAGCTCCGTGCTTGCCTTCAGGCTTAGCATCTGCTTCGGTCTTGTCTTGATTAACGTCCCTTCCAGCCCGGCCCACACCACGGTACACCTGAAGGTGGAAAGACCTTTCAGAATGATCAATTTCAAAATAGTCAGTTTCGGTAGACGTATTTGTTTATCAGTAAGCGTTGAGCAAATTTACCACTATGATATAACATTCCCAAAGTTAGGATACTTGTTAATAGGATCTTCTTATAGTTTCCGTTTAATATCAAAAATAGAAATACATTACCTCAAAATTATCAAAGTTTTGTTAAAAGATACACACTCATAATATGATTAAAATATACAAATTTAAAAAAATGATGACATTTATAGCAAATCGAGGCTGCTGTTATATCTTTCTTTACATGTATCTTCCATCTCAGTTAATAAGCAAGTATTACCACGCTCGTTTCCACCTGGGTTCGGAGTAGAAGACGGGTTGGCTATTCTCGGTATAGGACTAGGAGTCCCAACAACTGGACTAATTCTAATTTTATCTTCTCCATAGGATAAACAGGTAAATATTAAAGGGGTTCTCACCCGCTACACCAAAAAAATATGTTTAACTAAGGCTGATTAGCTATGAAATTAGCGACTAAATGAAAAGAAATCGGGTTCACCATAACCCGGGAAAAAAATATCAAAGTTAGTGATTTTCGAGCTAGGTCCCATCGGCGAAAATCTCCCATAAGAAATAGCATTGGGACGACCTGTATGCCTTGGGACCTTGGAGGATTCTGCTCCAAAAAAAAAATGATTTAATACTTTTCGCTGCGTCTTTCTTTTCTGCGTATTTCGTATATTTTGGTTTTGTAACCGGAGTTTCCGTTCAGGTACAAAATAAAGATGTGTAATCGGGTGCTCCATTTCGTTTTGAGCGTTGCTGTGCGTTGCTGTGCACGTCGAGTCGGCGGGTGTCGACTGTCGAGTTGGTGTCAAGTAAGCCAAGCGAGAGAGAGTGAGAGAGAGAGAGAGAGAGAGAGAGAGAGAGAGAGAGAGAGAGAGAGAGAGAGAGAGAGAGTAGTATTGGGAGGGGAAATAGTCAACGCATGCACAATGAACGCGGTCTGCTATGCGGTGTCGAATGGAGTACACCAAGGCCATCTAGATATATCGCTTCGAGTACACTCGCACCAAAAGCCGGCTGACACCAACAATCGCCGCGGCAGTTACCAGAAATTTCATTAATTAATAACAATTCACAGGTTTCAACTCACGATTTTTAATGGTTCATTATCGATTGGTGTGGTGCAGTAGATCATATGGTAAAAAATAAATCTAGCGGGTGAGAACCCCTTTAAGATAGTACTTGTAAAGCTTATTCTTTAATTCGACGGGTTTACCAGAGTATTAGTGTCCCGCACACATAGAGACTTTGTGAACGCTTAGGGGCAATAAATAACATTAAGATCGACATACATGTTGCTAGAAAGGATTCACAACGGATTACGTTTGTATCAAATTAGACAATTTTAAATATTATTAAGCCTTTATTTGCAACAGATTGTACATCCCACAATTTTTCTCCTTACACAAAACATTTTGCATCCGCTTTTTGAGATTATCCGCAGATCATCATAGTATATCAAGATGCCAATCAACGTTTAATAAGGAATGCCACTTTTAAGGAACAACTAAAACATCTTAAAACCTCTCGATGTTGAAGCTATTTGTTGTCTACCATTCTTGTGTTTACATTAACATACAAAACCTGATATCCACTCAACGTTGAAGGAGGAAAAGCTGCTTGAAGTTTAACACATACCTGGGAGTGCGTTTTTTCTTTACACTGCAAAGTAAATGAAATGTAAATAGGCCTTCCATTAGCATTTGTACGTCAAGAGGGTGTGCTTCCGTTTTCTTGGCTTATCTCCTCATTGGCCACAATTTGTCTATGTCGGATATTGGACTTGTCTCAAGCCTCTAGGCCACAATCATTCATACGGTGGCTTCGTCCTTCGTCGCAGTGGTCGCATTAGTCGGCATTATCTTCGCGGAGAAGTCGAGCTTGCAAACTAGCTCAGAAGCTTGAAGACTTCGCCCACACACGGGCACACTATTCACTGCACAGATAATATGGTTTTGGGTATTATCTCCTACTAACTAGCTCGAAGTCGACAAGTATTACCTAGAACAGTCGGTCATCAGATGCAGTGTTGATTACATTCACACAAATGAATAATATGTACATGCAGACATTACTACAGAAAACTAGCTCAAGTGGGTGAATGTTCACCCAAACAGCAAGGCACATGCATCACTTGATTATGTTGAGCCAAACGTATTGGCACATGCATTCATTGCTTTCACAAACTAACTCCGATTTGCTTAGTATTCTTCCCAACAATTTGACATATGAAGGGATTGAATACATTTACCCGGACAATCGTGAACATTCAGTCATTTATATTTTATCTTAAAATCTAACACAGAGGTGGTAAATATTCGTTCATACAGGCTGGAACATGGAGTATTGCTCACACAAACTAAAGCAGATTTGCTCAGTATTCTTCCCAACAGTTGGGCGTATGAAGGCATTGAATACATTCACCCGATAAGACAGATAGAGTAATTAGCATAGTGATTGAAAGCTCACTGGTCACTTATACAATTCAAAGTAAATCTGAGTTCATTTTCATAAAGTAGGTAACTGTCATTAAGAGTTTTCTCTTTAAAACCAGTTAAGAATGATTAAGAGTTGGCATTCTTTAACTGGCTTACACAATGATTATTTTTCTAGCTCACAGTACTTCAGAGTAGTTATTTTTATTTTTATGTATTTACGTAAATTAAATTTATTTGTTCTAGTGAAGGTAATAATAGTACCATGGCAGCTCTGCCTGTCGTGCGGTAGCGGGAAGAGCTAATGCAACATTTCGTCAATAAATAAATCAATTCAATTCATTTTATTTTATTTTCTGAAATAAAGTGTACAATACAATGTTATAACCAAAACCACTTACACAAATATATATATATATATATATATATATATATATATATATATATATATATATATATCAAATGAAAAATGAGATTATGTATGTAATTCCATAAAGAAAAGAAGCACATAATTCATAAAAGATGTTAGTGTCACTCTCGGAGAACATGTGTTAAATGTAATGGTAGTTTGCCATTACGAAGTCTCAAACAAATGTATTCAGAACTCACCCTCATAAACTAGATTACAATAATATATTAATTTAAACACATCTCACAGTTGTTGAAATTTCTCACTTGCAAACTCTCTCACTCTCACTGAGAGTCTACTTTTTAAAATGAGCTCAGGTAGGCTCATGTTTAGGGTGAATACTTAAGTGTGGCCTCTCTCAAACTAACGCTCATCTAATAAGTCTTCCAAACTATCTCTCAGGCATTGCTAGTTTTCCTTCACATAGTTGTTCACAGTAAATTTATAGTTCGCCCTCGTACACTGGCTCGAAGTCACTTAGTAGTTGGTGATACGTCCCGGCGTTGAGCAGAGACTCGACACACGTGGCAGCTCCGCCGCGACACTCAAGGAAACTTAACAGACGCAGTCATTGGAACGTACTTTCACACTCCATCTGCTATTAACTCTGTCTTTTGAACCCAAAACTTCTTAAGAGTTTGTGACAATTTTGACAAAGCGGAAGTAAAGTTGGAGTATTTCCCGCTGTCCCGAGTGGGTCGTTGGCGGCGCTAGCTCTGTGACCCGAAGCAGTTTGTGAGAACTTCACACAAAGAACTAAGGAGGAAAAAGTGGAGGAGGACAAGAGCGCTACTTCATTCCTATCACGTGACCTGGGGCTTGATTTGGGATTAAAAATTCTTAACCCAAACCCCCTCTCTCCCCTCCAACTTTCTTTTTCAGCTGAATTTCTCAAAAAACTTTCAACTTTTATCCGTTTCTGCTCGTTTCTTTTCTTCTCTTAAAACTTCATTTAAAAAACAAACATTCACATTGACAATGACAAAATGGAAATTTAACTAACAAAAAGAAATACAGTATAGATTATTGGGTTTGGATCTGAAGCTCTTGAAATTTATGAGCAATCTACAATAATATCAAGAAAATCACGGTTTTAATATACTTTACAAATGGTATAAGCTGAACTTCACAACTACATTTCCCACTGTAAAACTAATAATGTACCCAAGCATCGCATTGTAGTTACATACTTTTTGTGTTTTGGTTGTTTGGTCTTCAAATAAGCTAGTTAATATCTTGTTTTTCCCCGCTTACAAATGTGAAAACTACATACTGAAAATCCAAACTATAACTGCGATCTAAACTCTGGTCTCCTTTTAGGTTCACGCATTCACCACCAAGCGACCAGCACTTGCTATCATCTCTAACATTTACCTCGGGTGTAATAAGGCATACCTGTATTCGTTTTATTTCTTTATTTCTAGAGTTGTACTTTCAGCTGTGATTCTACTTATATTTATTACATGATTCTTAAAGATGCAAACATCGGCAATACAATAGACCTTTCATGTTTATTTTGATACGAAAATAAAACAATTGGGTAAAAATAATTTTGATTAATTTATTGGTTTGGCAATTACTCTTATCTAAATTTTTACAATTACGGTCACCCACATATCGGTAAGAAAATCATTGTGGCTATTTCATCATAGTTCTGTGTACGAATGGCAAGGGATGTCGATGACAATAATTGTCATGATCACAGCCGCTAATTATTAGCAGCTGTGACCAATTATTTATTTTTATTTATTTAATTTTATCAGTACATAAGAGGGAAACAACAATTGGTAAATAGATGAAATCTGGTAAGCTACCCTCAAACACATTGTTTGACCGAGAGAAGATGCCTGGGGAGTATTATACTGGTATAACCAGGTATTTGTAATTTCTACTAGTTATACACTTTCTAAAAACTAACTATTGTCACTAAAACTAGAAATGTAAAAGAATATTATATTTTTAATGCTATTTAGCAACACATTAGCCTATGTTTTGAGGTACACTAGTAATAATTTGTATATATTCTAATTACTAATTATAATCCATTTGTATAACAGTTCATTTGGCAACACAATTACATTGCTAAATTATTAAAATAAGTAGTACTAACATAGAAATAAGTAATAACGATAAATAATACTATGATAACAGCTAACAAAACCTGCCTATGACATAACATAAGCCTTATGACGTTCCAGAGATAATATTATTTTATAAAGCGTATTTATATTTGGCATTTACCTTTATGTTATTGTTGTTTGATACGATTAATGCATTAAGGTTAATTTCGAAACTGTGGATGCATACTTGATGAGCATTAAGTACAAAACAGCAGCTATATTCTTTATGTCCATGTGATTAACCCACAGTATTTGGGTCCTTCTTGCACCAACATGTAGGTACCCGCACACAAACCATAGTGCGTGTATATTAGGCGCGGTTTTTCAACCATTTGTTAAACAGTCCGTAAGCTTAACCAGGGCTTTTACCAACTTGCGAATATTACGATATTTTTACTAACTAAATACCAAAAGTATCCTTATTATTATCGTCCCAATGCCTTAATATTATTGTAGTGGATAGAAAATCTTCTGTAGACTACACTGTATCACATACAAAGTCGACCATATTATCTTTTTTTCATACAATATAATAAGTAGCTATTATTAATGTTGGTCACTATGGACATTTTGATACAATGGTGTTTTGTTGAGGTAAATAAACAAACTTCTCAACAATGAATTGAAAGAATTTGTTGAGAAATATTTACAGTTGGATGGATCATCAATTAAAAAGAGCTGGTTAGCTATTTCCACGGCCTCCTTTGTACATCATAATTTAAAATCTTTGTGAGATTAACAAATGACTACACACATCTCAACAAAGAACAGCCAACCAGAAAAACATATAGATACACTAGTAAATTTCCTATTTATTAAACATCTGTTCTAATGTATTTAATAAAATGGGAACTTAGTTGTAGTTATTAAGATTGTTATCTTCTCAATTTCAAATTATTTTTCAGTTTAAACTAGAAAAAGCATAATTAATGTGTGCTTTTCTTGTAAATCCATTTTTAATTGCCAAGTTGGTAAAAGAGCTGGTTATGCTTACGGACTGTTTAACAACTGATTGGAAAACCGGCCCTTAAAGTCGTTCCATTGACCAAACTACCAGTTTCAAGCAATGATTTTAATATTTGTTTAAAATCACAAATAATTATTTCTTTGACAATTATTATGTTAAATTACTATAAAACGTAAAATATATTCAGTAATCAAGTAAGAATACTATTTTAAAATCCAGTATTTACACGAAAATGCAGTTATTTATAATGGCATGATTCTAGACACTAGTTTGACTGCAGAATAGCCAATCCCTAAAAACGAAATTAGTTCAACAAAACTCCAAATAGTAGTCAACTTCTTATCTCGCTTTTGGCTTTAATTACACCACAACACATTCACAAATTATAGACTTTATAATGGATACAAATCTAAATTGATTTACAAAGCCAAGGAAACAAAAAAACTCGTTTTTAATATTCATCGACAAAGTATTGCCAACCTCCAATATACTTGGCAACGCTGCAAAGACATTGTTATTGTCAGATCGTGAAAATGGCGTCGAAAAAATACGGAATACGAAGCGGAGGACGTTTTATTACGATAAAAGAAAATGATAGGATTGTATATTTTGTATCTTATCATGTTGTTTGAGCAATTGTTTACCTGACGAAGTGATCTCAAGTAACTTAAGTCCATCTAGGACATGTGAAGGCATGCAATGGATGTAAATTATTTCAAATGCGTGTAGGGGGGCTACATAAATGGTAGGCCTAGGCCTTGCGCACATGTCAAATGATCACAAAACGTCCTTGAGTGGCCTTAGGGCTTGGCATATTTTCTTTCATATTATACAGATGCCTCCTGGCATACTATACTTAGCATATTATCTACATTGGGGAAAATGTTTGCGTTTACGGACGTACAATACATGAATTTCATTTCGGATCAGGCAATATAGGCCTAGGCCTAAGTCTAAATAAAGGTGGCCTAGGCTAGGCCTCACGTACCGTATTCAGATATATTCCCGTTTCTAACTGTGCCTTCAATTTGAATTGAGTGCATTATTTGTATGACGCAAAATGTTATTGGAAATAAGCGACAATAAATGTAAATAAGAAAAAGTCCAGTCACGTCGCATCGTGGAAATGTGACAGCCAGCTCATGTTTTGACGTGAGGCGGAGGCGGGCTCAAAGAGAAATGACGTCATCGCACGCACTGTTGCCATAGTTTCACGGCTCGCCCGATTTCCCATCAAATGTTCTTGTAGTGAAGCCAATATTGACCGAAAACGAGTCGAGAGATTGTATTCATACATACATATTTAGAATTGTCGTTCAATTATCTTCAAATTGAGTATAAAATAAAGAAAATGACAAATGTTTAGTATCTACTTAGTCGATGCTTTATATTCGAAAGTGTATGATTTTTGACAGTTTCAATGGTAGGGGATAGGGAAATCAACGGATTTCAAATATTTATATTAAAAAAAGTAGTCGATGAAACTACTTTATTTTTCGCTAATATTTAACATGATATTTAAGTGTATATTCAACATGATTTGTAGCACAATGACAAATAGTTGGGTAAACAGTGGATCGACTTTAATAATTGCATACTCCTATCTTTATAATTTTTTTGGGCCTAATGTATGTACACTCGCCAATTCTTCGGTATTTAGAAGTAGAATTAATAGCAAAGGGTGATTGCTAGTCAAATCAACTTTCGACCTTTCGTCGTCGTCAAAGCCACTAGAAAAATATTTTGCAGTATAGGCCAGGGGCCAAGATGATTTTAAAATATGGTTTGCATATGTTTAGTTTCAATAGAGAAGCACTTATGTAATTGCAGAAATTCAATGCTTAAAAATTATTATATATTGCTACCTTTTTTAGTTTAAAGTATGAGCCGATGGTGCAGCTAAGGCCCCAAAACTACGCATAGGGAGTAATTGTATTATTGCTGGCAGGACTGGGGAGGAATAAGATCACACGACGGTGCGCGACGTAACCATAGCTTTACGACGCATAGGGAGTAATTGTATTATTGCTGGCAGGACTGGGGAGGAATAAGATCACACGACGGTGCGCGACGTAACCATAGCTTTACGACGCATACGGAGTAATTGTTTTATTGCTGGTAGGACTGGGGAGGAATAAGATCACACGACGGTGCGCGACGTAACCATAGCTTTACGACGCATACGGAGTAATTGTTTTATTGCTGGTAGGACTGGGGAGGAATAAGATCACACGACGGTGCGCGACGTAACCATAGCTTTACGACGCATACGGAGTAATTGTATTATTGCTGGTAGGACTGGGGAGGAATAAGATCACACGACGGTGCGCGACGTAACCATAGCTTTACGACGCATACGGAGTAATTGTTTTATTGCTGGTAGGACTGGGGAGATATAAGATCACAACGACGGTGCGCGACGTAACCATAGCTTTACGACGCATACGGAGTAATTGTTTTATTGCTGGTAGGACTGGGGAGATATAAGATCACAACGACGGTGCGCGACGTAACCATAGCTTTACGACGCATACGAAGTAATTGTATTATTGCTGGTAGGACTGGGGAGGAATAAGATCACACGACGGTGCGCGACGTACCCATAGCTTTACGACGCATACGGAGTAATTGTATTATTGCTGGTAGGACTGGGGAGATATAAGATCACAACGACGGTGCGCGACGTAACCATAGCTTTACGACGCATACGGAGTAATTGTTTTATTGCTGGCAAGACTGGGGAGGAATAAGATCACACGACGGTGCGCGACGTAACCATAGCTTTACGACGCATACGGAGTAATTGTTTTATTGCTGGCAGGACTGGGGAGGAATAAGATCACACGACGGTGCGCGACGTAACCATAGCTTTACGACGCATACGGAGTAATTGTTTTATTGCTGGTAGGACTGGGGAGATATAAGATCACAACGACGGTGCGCGACGTACCCATAGCTTTACGACGCATACGGAGTAATTGTATTATTGCTGGTAGGACTGGGGAGATATAAGATCACAACGACGGTGCGCGACGTAACCATAGCTTTACGACGCATACGGAGTAATTGTTTTATTGCTGGTAGGACTGGGGAGGAATAAGATCACAACGACGGTGCGCGACGTAACCATAGCTTTACGACGCATACGGAGTAATTGTTTTATTGCTGGTAGGACTGGGGAGGAATAAGATCACACGACGGTGCGCGACGTACCCATAGCTTTACGACGCATACGGAGTAATTGTATTATTGCTGGTAGGACTGGGGAGATATAAGATCACAACGACGGTGCGCGACGTAACCATAGCTTTACGACGCATACGGAGTAATTGTTTTATTGCTGGTAGGACTGGGGAGGAATAAGATCACAACGACGGTGCGCGACGTACCCATAGCTTTACGACGCATACGGAGTAATTGTATTATTGCTGGTAGGACTGGGGAGGAATAAGATCACAACGACGGTGCGTGACGTACCCATAGCTTTACGACGCATACGGAGTAATTGTATTATTGCTGGTAGGACTGGAGAGATATAAGATCACAACGACGGTGCGCGACGTACCCATAGCTTTACGACGCATACGGAGTAATTGTATTATTGCTGGTAGGACTGGGGAGGAATAAGATCACAACGACGGTGCGCGACGTAACCATAGCTTTACGACGCATACGGAGTAACTGTATTATTGCTGGTAGGACTGGGGAGGAATAAGATCACAACGACGGTGCGCGACGTACCCATAGCTTTACGACGCATACGGAGTAATTGTATTATTGCTGGTAGGACTGGGGAGGAATAAGATCACAACGACGGTGCGCGACGTACCCATAGCTTTACGACGCATACGGAGTAATTGTATTATTGCTGGTAGGACTGGGGAGGAATAAGATCACAACGACGGTGCGCGACGTACCCATAGCTTTACGACGCATACGGAGTAATTGTATTATTGCTGGTAGGACTGGGGAGATATAAGATCACAACGACGGTGCGCGACGTAACTATAGCTTTACGACGCATACGGAGTAATTGTATTATTGCTGGTAGGACTGGGGAGGAATAAGATCACAACGACGGTGCGCGACGTAACTATAGCTTTACGACGCATACGGAGTAATTGTATTATTGCTGGTAGGACTGGTGAGATATAAGATCACAACGACGGTGCGCGACGTACCCATAGCTTTACGACGCATACGGAGTAATTGTATTATTGCTGGTAGGAATGGGGAGATATAAGATCACAACGACGGTGCGCGACGTACCCATAGCTTTACGACGCATACGGAGTAATTGTATTATTGCTGGTAGGACTGGGGAGATATAAGATCACAACGACGGTGCGCGACGTACCCATAGCTTTACGACCTCATCTACACCAAATGTTTTCTATTTTAACACACAAATAACCCGCAATACGACATGTGCTAAATTAATTTATGACAAAGATATATGCCTATAACATTATCTATCGAAAGTCTTCCAAACAGCTGGTTCGGGCTGCATTTGCTCTAGTAAACAGGGAGGAGTATCAATACCAGTATTTTATCCTTGATTTACATATGTTGGCGTTCTACCTACATGCGTACATGCGTACATGCGTTCATGCGTTCTGTGAATGTACAGGAACATGTCTCCGTTTTTAGAAAAATACAAAAAATCAATTTAATAGGTTACGTCAAAAGTTTATTTGGTTCGTAAAACTAAATATTATAATTACGTTGGAAACTGGAACGTGTTATACGAAAACGTAGCCTACAGTTGTGTATAGCATATGCATGAATCATGTAGAATGAATGTTATACGGGCTACATACAGTAAGTACCCATGAGTAGAGATGCAAGTTTTTCGCAATGCGCGATAAAACGAAAAGTGTAACAAAACATTCTAGAGTGCTGGTTTCAACATTTCTTTACGTTATGCGTCACTGTGATTCAGATTCAAATCGCGAAATAACACCATAAAATGCTTATAAAACGAATTATGAGTTTATTTGCGATATAACACCATAATTGCCACTTTCTAGCAAAAAAACACCATTATTAACAGTAATTGGTAGATTTGTATTCCCTTCCGTTCATATCTTCACAAGATTTACGAGATAAAAGCGAAAATAAGCAGTCCGCATCATCACCACTTCAGCAGTCTAATCTTATCTTTGACGCCCATCACTATGTATATACATTTAGGGCCATACACATATAAATAGTTTAGAAAATGTAACCTTTTTTAGTTTGATCAATGATTTTATGTAAAACATGATTTTCGATTACAAAAACAATAACACCACAAAACACCATAATTCTCAATTTCTCAAACGAAAAGTGAAGAAAAATAAAACCATTTTCTTGCATCTCTACCCATGAGGCAAACGTATTAAAAGTGTATAGCTACAAATGTAGCCAATTAAAAAATCACCAACGTTGTTTGCGACTCGATACAATTTATGGCAATAGTTAAGCATATCCCATGTAAAAACATATGTATAAAACACAACATTGACCTAGTTATTTGATTCAATACTGAACTTGCTAGTTAATTTTTCCGTTCAGTATCAAACGTAAACATTGAAAACACGTATTGACATGTGTTTATAATTTAAATAATTGAAAAATTACAAACAAACGAGATGATTAATTAAAATTAGGTTTACATTTATCAACGACTTACTTGTGGCGTAATACAATTAAAATATTAATTAACTGGAAAAACGCTCTTTGTGACGCGTTGATAAGAAAGCTTTTATACTTCCCGACATTGTGGAAAGCTGTGCAATGTGCGCAAGGTCCGTAAATCCCCTGGCAAGGGTACGTCTAACTCCCAAGTCATTCGTCCCATCCATTTCCACAATGTTAAAAATCACATGTTATTCAAATGGGAGAATCATTCAGAAAAACAAATTAATTGATTTGTCAAAACCAATTTTTGCTCAAAACCGCATAAGGCCCTACATCTAATTGAAATAATCTAACTATACTGGTAGTCTATCTATATTTTTAAGTGAAGTATTCTATAATCAAGTTTTGCACAACAAATAAGTAGATTTAAGTAATAAACCAATTTTTGTAGTGGGCACGATAATGGTGATTTTCATGCCCATGAGAAGACCTACTTTGAGGCTTACCGAACCTCCGCCAGGGGATCGACGGACCTTGCAATATGCGTTGCTAATAAGAATGTTTGTTGTTATTTCCTATAGTAAAGTGTTTTCAACACGGTCCGCAACCGTTACTTACACTTTATTGAGAGCAAATTAAATGTAATTTCTGCTCTAATACGTATCAGATTGCGTTTATATTAGTATGGGAGACCGTATGACAGCAGCGCTGCGAGCGTTCCGGTTCACACAAATTTCAGTATGCCCCTCACTTGACTCATACAATTATGATGTCGCGGAAATACAGATGGCCGTGGGATGGCTTACGTCGACAAGCGCCGAGCGCCGGAAGTAGATGATCCGAAGAAGCTGGAACCAAGCAACCATTATAGGCCTACTACGTTTCACTTGTTTTTTGGATTATTCAGCTGATTTTTATTTTTATTACATAACACTCATTTATAATAAAGTTTCAAGTGCTTAAGTATGTAAATAATATATTAGGCGTATACGATTTGGAGCACTTAACTAAAGCTGGGCTAGATAAAATCGACAAACTGAACGTCATCGCTCACAGCGCACTCTACCTGTCATACGGTCTCCCATATTCGTGACCGGACAAACATTTACTATAATTTAGCCACCTCACATTTTGCCGTTACTGTGTTTCAGAAAAATATTTTCGAGTAACTTTTGTGTAACTTTGCCAATACTTAGGTTGGAATTCATAGTCGGCCCCTACACCTAGGGGCACCCATTGTTGCTATGGATTTGTTTTGTTTATAAGAAATAACATGGAAACAACTGTTACCTTGGTAACAATGGGCGCCCCTAGGTGTAGGGGCCGACTATGAATTCCAACCTTATTAGATCGACATAAAATTAACATATTCGAGACCGGAAAAATCATAATAAAAATATTGCTATCGAACATTTTGCCGCCAATTTGTTTCAGAAAAATAGTTTTCAGTAACTACGGTGTAACTTTGTAACGTTTCAAACGATTTTTCCACAAAACTATACACCTTTAACGCGCATTGAGGCTTGTGGATGATCCAAATTTGAAGTTGATCGGACTTTCCGTTCGATCGTTATCGACAGACAAAAAATAGAAGAAAACAGGTCTAAGTGCCATAAAGGTCTAATGGAGACGCTCGCTTTGCTCACTTAATATACATAAATTAAAGTGTAGAACGTAAGTACTAAATTGACCCTCATATAGAAGCTCTAATTTGCTCCCGTGATCAAGTGGTTTATATATACCCCCTATTTAGCAAGTGAGATACCTGAGATGATTTTGAGACCACTTTCATCAAGTATTTAATGTACATTTCTTCCATCTCTTTCTACACGTTAAATGTATCGTTTGATAGAGTTATATTTTTTGCATTCGTGTACAAATTTCAGGACGAATGAACTAACTAGATACCTATGAAGTAATAACCCGGCAGAGGAAGAAGTCAGTAAAACTAAACTTTATAAAACCATAAAAAGAATGAATGTGATGACCGAAGTACTGCCCAAAGTTATATAAGGGCGTGGGAGATCCCCAGGGAATAAGGAACAGGATCAAGTTTTTATGTCGGTCCATTCCTCTTACCTCAATATTTCCCACGTGTGAGCGCCACTCTACGCTCAGTCAGCTCTGTGGTGGTGATGCAGGTCTTGGTATGTAATTACCATGTTCTTACAACACTATTGCAATGATTATCAGGATGGGTGGTATGATACTACGGCTTTATTTAAGAGCCTAGGAATCTCTACAACTCCAAGTAAAATAAAAACGACCTTAGGTTTTACAGCATGTCCAAGCAGGTGTTTCTTATTTTGCAACGTATTCCATGCTAACGCAATTTATATTATGTACATAACGCAATGTCTGTTGGCGCAAGTAAATGATTCAAGGCTAAGTTTTCCATTAACTTTTCAAGTACTATAGTAAAACTAAGTACTACACCACAACTACATTTGGTGGTATCGGGATTGCAATCGCAATCCGGAAATCGTAAAGATTGTTTACTTACATGGTTCTTATGGCGCAGTTTAATACAATCGTAATGTCGTTTTGATTTAGCATGAGAAAATATACGATTGCGACTTCGACCCCGATAACGTTCACAATGTTGACAGTTGTGGCTGGGAATAATCAAGTTTGCGGGACGCTTGATTAGGGGAGATAACTAAATCAATATCTTTCCTTCTAGCAAGAACGTTCTTGAAGTACTTGGACAAGATTTACGTCGCAGTCGAATTCTTAAATGTTACGAAATGTCAGCCCAGATTTCATAAAGGTTTAAGCACCAATACATACGATGCATGTTCAGTGAAGGCTTTATTCAGAAAATATTACTGCTGCTATCGATGATACTACCATTTGTACGTCTACTTCCACCATAACAACTACTATTTCTCCTGCCTAACCTTACATTACGATACGACTACCACTATCGCTATCATTACCACCAAATATCTACTATTATTTCAGCAATTTAAAGGTATGGCCATGACAATGAAACTATTGTATCCCACAATTCACACAAAGTTCACTAGCAAAGCACATTTCCCGATACAACTTGGCTCTACTAATAAATCAAAAATTATTTAGTAGTCGTTAACAAAATAGTAAGTAATTATAATATAACGAAACTGACATAATTATAACAATGTTGATAATGATTACCACATAATGTGTTTACTATAATGATAAAAGCTTCAGTAATCTTCTACTTGTATAACAGGTAGGCAATAGATGAACCAAATATGTGGGGTATAATCTTAAAAGCAAGTATGATAATCATCTCTGTAGATCTCCCCCCCCCCCCCCCCCCCCTTCCAGCCCCGCGGGCACAGAGTTGCAAACAGAGGATCAAAGACTGGGTCTCCTACATTTGCAGTGATTAATATCAAACAAAGATTTCAAACACAGCTCTTAAAAGTACAGACATAATCAAGATACTAAGTGCCTCGTCTCGCGCCTGCAGAACGCGGGCTCTGAATCCGCATTGAAATGACGAACAAGGAATCGTCAAATAAATCGGTTGTAGTCTCAATAAACCGCTGGAGGCCACGAGAGTGGGAGCGACAAGCGAGGGGGAAACATTAGTGGACAAAGATTCCGGGGCAATCACAATTTCCATAAGAGGCAGAGAACGAGAAGGAATTAGAAGAAGAAGCATCACCAAAAAAAGAGGGAACTGAACGCCACGTTAAAACGGAAATAAATCGAAAAATAAGATTGTAATAAAAGGAAATGTGAAAGATAAGTAAAAATCGAGAAGTACGAAGCATTGTAAGAGAAATGAGGACCCTCTTCTCCTTGGAGCCGTTGAAGTCTAAAATCTATTCAATGTCTCAGTGAGAATTTCCACCACAGTTCATTCCATCTTAATGAATCAATGCTCATTACTTAACGGTGTACGTGTATAGACCTTCCTAGGGTGAAGTGTCAGAGCCTCAACTAATTAATGAGGAATTCGAGATGGGCGTCAGTTTATCTTCTTAACCCTTGTAAATGGGAGAGCTCTTCTGAGGGGGAACCCTTTAATATATTAACATGTCACTTTTATACAGCTGTAAGGGTGGATATTTTGATACCCCCGTGAATCTCAGTCAGGTTTACCCAACTAGGTGCTTCAAGACACACAAACACATAAACATATACGTTTGAAAGTAACGCGAATTTAACGGACGGAAAATTATCATTTCAATGGGGAAAAACATTTTTTCTTCATTCAGAAATTTGTCAATTTCACCACAACACATTTCAGTAGGGTCTGCATATTGCAATTTAGTTACCTATAGAAATTGGGAACGAAAGTAAAATATGAGCGGAAATGAGAAGGAGAGCAAAGAGGTATAAATGAGAGAAAAGAAAGATGTAGACCGAGAGAGATAGAGAGAGAGAGAGAGAGAGAGAGAGAGAGAGAGAGAGAGAGAGAGAGAGAGAGAGAGAGAGAGAGAGAGAGAGAGAGAGAGAGAGAGAGAGAGAGAGTAAGTGAGAGCGACGATCAAAATGGCGACGAAGCCTACTCGAGGGATCAAAGGAAACGTATTCTGTTCTAGGAGTTCGGGCGAGGAATTTCCAATCGCCTGTTACATCATCGTGTGCCTCGAGTGGCAAGGAGAGACGAGATAGGTTCCCGTCGTAGACAGAGAGGGGAGGGGGTGCAGGAGAGATTAAGAGGGTGGTGGCGATAGGATGCGGGAACATTTAGAAACCACCATCACAAACAGTCTTACGAACGAGCAAACTCAATTCCAAAAAGAGTAAACCTCGGAATTTACATCCTATAGTCGATTCTCAACTGCTATATCACTTAGCTCTGTAAACACATTTTCATTTCTCAAGAGATTTAAATCCGATAAATCGTTGATTTAGAGATATAACATCAAGGATTAATGGCGATTTGTTTGAACAAGTCTTCCAAAACTTAACTAAGGCCGGAATTTCAGAGGCTGAACCAACACATGGACAAAATAAAGGGGTGTACCCGGTGGCGTTGAAGGTATTTGCAAAGAACTTAACCGGGAAATGTAGGCCTTATATTTTACACTGAAGCTAACTACTCGTTGTTAAAAAATTTCTTGAAAATTTGTTTGCAAGGTGTAGATTTTGCATAATTCTAAAATGAGGAGTTAATGATTATACTTTATTATAGCCATGAATTATGTCGAGTATGGCATTACGCATTAGAAATTTGATAATGTTATTGTTTTCGTACAGTCTCAATTACCAATGAGTTATCACGCTGCATCGCTCTTCCAAGTCATGCGTAATGCTGCTTCAAGTGTACACACACACACGCGGTACCCACCTGCGTAGTTTCAACTTTCAACTATCAGTCATGGCATCAACAAACCAACGATATGTACATAGTAGACTATAAGTAGGCAAACCGGTACCCATATTCGATAATAATTGAAATTCGGCAACTATGACACAAACACATGTTGTATAATCCTATATTTCAAAGCCCTCTGGCAATACTTACAAAATATGCCCCTAAAATACCAAAATATCAAACAAGCCAATATACCGTAATTTTTGTCACATTTGGAATACACGGATAAAATAAAAACGTACACTGAGAAAGGGTCAGACGGTCAAAGCTCTGAAAGCGGTATCGCCTGTAGCTCTACAGGCCACTATATTATAGGTGGTCAATAAAACTACTACGGTATACACTGTGTATTCAAATATCCAAATGAATAAAACCCCATATTATTATACAGTTCAAAACATGGACTATATTTTAGTATACTTCCTACGATTCACGGACATATTTTAAATATTTTAGGAAGTATAGAAACACAAACCATGACTAAACCATGACTCTAAACTATGACGTTAACTAAGTTTTAGCACTTTAGCAGGTAGACGTCTTGACAACAAACTTCATAGGCAATAAGTTATAATTGGTATTGGGTGCATGAGGCTACAACTGCAAGGTTGTCGTCAGTTGTGCGATAACCCAGGTTCGCTAGGTGGTTTCGGTTTCAAGTGGCTAGTTAACTATTGGGATGACGTCATGTCCTCTAAATGAGGGATATGTCTTATCAATATGAGACTACCCCTATCTCATTTCGTGAGGATTCGTTACGACTGCCAATGTCTTTGCACTGTTCTTCCCTTGCTATGGATTGTCCTCGAGAAATAGTTTTGTTTCGTTTTGTTCTTTTTCGGCGGTGGTTAGGTTTCCTCGTCTTGAACCACGAGTGGGAAAATGAACGCTACAAGAAAAGCGCTCGGCGTTGAGAGGTGATCGATCTTTTTGAATGAATCAAATAATGCATTTGCATATCATATCGTTCCTAGGAAAGAAAAATACCGTAATAATAATCATATAATTTTTTTGCAAGATTACGACTCTCGTTGCAACCTTGTGTTAATTATTTCTCGATACGTTGTTAATACATGCACGCAATGTAACCTGCATATTGCTTTTTAATAGATTTCCGCAAAATTTCATAAAACTGTACCTACTCTACTGAATAGTCGCTCATTAATAAACTATTAAACTAATCGGTATATACAAAGTTGCATTATGTAGATCTACGAAATGATATTTTTAAATCATACAACAACCGCATTCAATCTAGGATAAAAGCTTTGATAAAAGCATTTTAAATAATCAACCAAAATCACAGATAACTTTTGCACGTTTGCCGGAACAGTCATCAAACATAACACGCCATTGTTGGGATTCTATTACAGCTATAGAAATTCTAAAGTGTACGATAAGAAAAGTCTTTTCGTGTACGCTATGCCTTCGCATCCTATGTGCATAGCTATGTGCATCAACTTCAATAGTTCTAAAAGGCGAATAATATCAGTGGAACACTGCACAATTAGTACATTTGACACTTTATTTACTTAAATTGTTCAATTGATATGTATATATTTACTTTTTGTATATTTCCGTTTTCCTACCTCACATGAATGATATGATTTACTTTTATTTCAATGCTTGGCAGAAGAAACATTGGTTATTTGCACCTGATTTATTCTTTTTATTAAACGGACAAATTATCCGAATGTCTATTTAAATTGAATGAATCTATTTTAATACTGTATTCGATAACAACGACCACACCGAATACTTATTGGTTACGTACCGGAGAACCTCCTGTTCTGAAGTAAGAAACACGTCCTGCAGTGTGAACTTGGCTGCTGCTAATGTGCTACTGGTCACCCCAGTGTTGCACTTATGAACCTCCTGTTCTAGAGTTACAGACACGTCCTGCAGTGTGAACTTGGCTGCTGCTAATGTGCTACTGGTCGCCTCAGTGTTGCACTTATGAACCTCCTGTTCTAGAGTTACAGACACGTCCTGCAGTGTGAACTTGGCTGCTGCTAATGTGCTACCGGTCGCCTCAGTGTTGCACTTGTGAACCTCCTGTTCTAGAGTTACAGACACGTCCTGCAGTGTGAACTTGGCTGCTGCTAATGTGCTACCGGTCGCCTCGGTGTTGCACTTATGAACCTCCTGTTCTATTACAGACACGTCCTGCAGTGTGAACTTGGCTGCTGCTAATGTGCTACTGGTCGCCTCGGTGTTACACTTATGAACCTCCTGTTCTAGAGTTACAGACACGTCCTGCAGTGTGAACTTGGCTGCTGCTAATGTGCTACTGGTTGCCTCAGTGTTGCACTTATGAACCTCCTGTTCTAGAGTTACAGACACGTCCTGCAGTGTGAACTTGGCTGCTGCTAATGTGCTACCGGTCGCCTCAGTGTTGCACTTGTGAACCTCCTGTTCTAGAGTTACAGACACGTCCTGCAGTGTGAACTTGGCTGCTGCTAATGTGCTACCGGTCGCCTCGGTTTTGCACTTATGAACCTCCTGTTCTAGAGTTACAGACACGTCCTGCAGTGTGAACTTGGCTGCTGCTAATGTGCTACTGGTCGCCCCGGTGTTGCACTTATGAACCTCCTGTTCTAGAGTTACAGACACGTCCTGCAGTGTGAGCTTGGCTGCTGCTAATGTGCTACTGGTCGCCCCAGTGTTGCACTTATGAACCTCCTGTTCTAGAGTTACAGACACGTCCTGCAGTGTGAGCTTGGCTGCTGCTAATGTGCTACTGGTCGCCTCAGTGTTGCACTTATGAACCTCCTGTTCTAGAGTTACAGACACGTCCTGCAGTGTGAACTTGGCTGCTGCTAATGTGCTACTGGTCGCCTCAGTGTTGCACTTATGAACCTCCTGTTCTAGAGTTACAGACACGTCCTGCAGTGTGACTTGGCTGCTGCTAATGTGCTACTGGTCGCCTCAGTGTAGCACTTATGAACCTCCTGTTCTAGAGTTACAGACACGTCCTGCAGTGTGAACTTGGCTGCTGCTAATGTGCTACTGGTCGCCCCAGTGTAGCACTTATAAACCTCCTGTTCTAGAGTTACAGACACGTCCTGCAGTGTGAACTTGGCTGCTGCTAATGTGCTACTGGTCGCCCCGGTGTTGCACTTATGAACCTCCTGTTCTAGAGTTACAGACACGTCCTGCAGTGTGACTTGGCTGCTGCTAATGTGCTACTGGTCGCCTCGGTGTTGCACTTATGAACCTCCTGTTCTAGAGTTACAGACACGTCCTGCAGTGTGAACTTGGCTGCTGCTAATGTGCTACTGGTCGCCCCAGTGTTGCACTTATGAACCTCCTGTTCTAGAGTTACAGACACGTCCTGCAGTGTGAACTTGGCTGCTGCTAATGTGCTACTGGTCGCCCCAGTGTTGCACTTATGAACCTCCTGTTCTAGAGTTACAGACACGTCCTGCAGTGTGAACTTGGCTGCTGCTAATGTGCTACTGGTCGCCTCGGTGTTGCACTTATGAACCTCCTGTTCTAGAGCTACAGACACGTCCTGCAGTGTGAACTTGGCTGCTGCTAATGTGCTACTGGTCGCCTCGGTGTTGCACTTATGAACCTCCTGTTCTAGAGTTACAGACACGTCCTGCAGTGTGAACTTGGCTGCTGCTAAAGTGCTACTGGTCGCCCCGGTGTTGCACTTATGAACCTCCTGTTCTAGAGCTACAGACACGTCCTGCAGTGTGAGCTTGGCTGCTGCTAATGTGCTACTGGTCGCCTCGGTGTTGCACTTATGAACCTCCTGTTCTAGAGTTACAGACACGTCCTGCAGTGTGAACTTGGCTGCTGCTAATGTGCTACTGGTCGCCTCAGTGTTGCACTTATGAACCTCCTGTTCTAGAGTTACAGACACGTCCTGCAGTGTGAACTTGGCTGCTGCTAAAGTGCTACTGGTCGCCCCGGTGTTGCACTTATGAACCTCCTGTTCTAGAGCTACAGACACGTCCTGCAGTGTGAGCTTGGCTGCTGCTAATGTGCTACTGGTCGCCTCGGTGTTGCACTTATGAACCTCCTGTTCTAGAGTTACAGACACGTCCTGCAGTGTGAACTTGGCTGCTGCTAATGTGCTACTGGTCGCCTCGGTGTTGCACTTATGAACCTCCTGTTCTAGAGCTACAGACACGTCCTGCAGTGTGAGCTTGGCTGCTGCTAATGTGCTACTGGTCGCCTCGGTGTTGCACTTATGAACCTCCTGTTCTAGAGTTACAGACACGTCCTGCAGTGTGAACTTGGCTGCTGCTAATGTGCTACTGGTCGCCCCAGTGTTGCACTTATGAACCTCCTGTTCTATAGTTACAGACACGTCCTGCAGTGTGAACTTGGCTGCTGCTAATGTGCTACTGGTCGCCCCAGTGTTGCACTTATGAACCTCCTGTTCTAGAGTTACAGACACGTCCTGCAGTGTGAACTTGGCTGCTGCTAATGTGCTACTGGTCGCCCCAGTGTTGCACTTATGAACCTCCTGTTCTAGAGTTACAGACACGTCCTGCAGTGTGAACTTGGCTGCTGCTAATGTGCTACTGGTCGTCTCAGTGTTGCACTTATGAACCTCCTGTTCTAGAGTTACAGACACGTCCTGCAGTGTGAGCTTGGCTGCTGCTAATGTGCTACTGGTCGCCCTGGTGTTGCACTTATGAACCTCCTGTTCTAGAGTTACAGACACGTCCTGCAGTGTGAACTTGGCTGCTGCTAATGTGCTACTGGTCGCCTCAGTGTTGCACTTATGAACCTCCTGTTCTAGAGTTACAGACACGTCCTGCAGTGTGAACTTGGCTGCTGCTAATGTGCTACTGGTCGCCCCGGTGTTGCACTTATGAACCTCCTGTTCTAGAGTTACAGACACGTCCTGCAGTGTGAACTTGGCTGCTGCTAATGTGCTACTGGTCGCCCCGGTGTTGCACTTATGAGATGTGGGACGACTTAGAACCGGTGTTTGAAGTTTGATATGTCAATCTATCCTTGATATTAAAATATCACACATTTTACTGGCCAATCTTTATCTTCATGTTTGTAGGCACGCCCACAGCGCCGTCTTGGGGCGCATTGACAACAACCCTATTAGTGCCATTCAAAGTTGTGATGCTATTTTCATGACAACAAGAATCTGTTGTATCAGAAACATGAACTCGTATGAACCACTGGGCGGACGCGCTCGTCCCCGCGTTTTGCTTCTCATGGGGGGGTTACACACACCCGTTGTCACGGCGTGTCTTCTCTTGTCCCTTCTACTTCACCCCTTCATTACATGCGCCATTGCAGTTATTCTGGTGATTTTAAGTCACCAACCACACAGGAAAAATACTACTTGTTTAAAGAAGCAAGAACGAATATTGTTTGTCGAGACCCTCGCGTGGTAAGAGGAATAACTGGCGTGAATTGTGAGGGCAAGACGTGAGCACTGAGCAATTGTGGGGGCAAGACGTGAGCACTGAGCAATTGTGAGGGCAAGACGTGAGCACTGAGCAATTGTGGGGGCAAGACGTGAGCACTTAGCAATTGTGAGGGCAAGACGTGAGCACAGAGCAATTGTGGGGGCAAGACGTGAGCACTGAGCAATTGTGAGGGAAAGACGTGAGCACTGAGCAATTGTGGGGGCAAGACGTGAGCACTGAGCAATTGTGAGGGCAAGACGTGAGCACTGAGCAATTGTGGGGGCAAGACGTGAGCACTGAGCAATTGCGAGGGCAAAACGTGAGCACTGATCAATTGTGGGGCAAGACGTGAGCACTGAGCAATTGTGGGGGCAAGACGTGAGCACTGAGCAATTGTGGGGGCAAGAAGTGAGCACTGAGCAATTGTGGGGCTAGACGTGAGCACTGAGCAATTGTGGGGGCAAGACGTGAGCACTGAGCAATTGTGGGGGCAAGACGTGAGCACTGAGCTTTTTAATCCTGGAGTCAAAAATTGGTTTCCCGGGATAGCGACAACTACCAGTCGGATAAACCTAGGGTGGAGATTTCGTTTCTAGCTTTTACCGTTCATGTCGATTTTATACTTCCATCCAAATCGGGTATGAATGTCATGTAATGTACTTTAATATCCACCGTCTTGACTAGCATAAAATCCAAAATATGAGAACTAAAGGAAATATATTACAATCATCACATCACCATGTATGTTGTTATATGAGAATTATTAATGTGAGAAATACACGTGCTATGTTATTATAGAGGTTTTCCTAGTAATATATTAAAACTAGTGAGTGGTGACGGATGTTATCTTGTATGCATGTTTATATTACTGTTATAATTGCTGCTTAACTTTATGGTTAAAAAATGATGTAGAAATAAGGATTCTGACTGGGACTAAATTTTTCTGTTAATAGATTTAGTGCGTTATAGTGTTAAGTTGATTGATAAGTTGCATACAGTGGGTTTAGGCCAAAGAGTGTTGGAAGAATAATACAATCGCGGTGATAGGAATGGCACCGTGGCTAATTCATCTGGGAATCAAAGTGAAAGTAGCTTAATCAAGACATTGCAGCAGGTATAACACCACATAAACGTGACAAAATGCTGCTATAATGCTCTGCTAGGTCTTGTCCAGTGATGAAACAGACAGCTTTGATAAATAGCTTCGTTGATGGTGGGATTATTGCAGATGGAATTATAACATCAGTGGGTTTTGAACACATTCATTGTGATGCAGTTTTACATGTTCAGCAATGTACCCTGTGGGGCGTGTGATTGGGTTGCATTAATTTGTCATAACGTTTTGGTTGACAGTGTTAGTTCAGTGTTCATAATTCCTAATTAAAAATTAAAAATATCAATAATTGATGATAATCATGCTTTAATGTCTGTACATTTATGAAGGGATTTTTGTATATCAAAATTATATTAAATTAAACACTAGAAAAAAGATGGTAACAATTTATTTCAAAATATACAATTTTTGGAAATGGTTAGTAAATGGTGTTATATAAAGGAAAGAAACCCGCGCATATGTTCCACATTTACTCATCAAATATGCTAATATGATATGATAATTCATTGGCATTATTAAGTTTCAGCGAATTTATAAGTATTTCTCAGGATAATCTACCAATTTAAATAATGTGCAAACTTACAATATCAAGAGGTCCGTTGTATATTTCTTTGCTGAACGAAGCTGAACATAGCTTAATTTATAAACATGCTCTATTTCTGTAAATTAACGGGAACATATTTATATTTACTCACATCAGTAAAAGCAGTTTGACCAAATTCTTCAAACTAAATATAGAATTTTAAAGTTGGCAAATTAAAGATTTTTTGAACATCTGTAAAGATTGTGTTGAAGTTAGTAAATAATTAGAAATATGTATTTCAATTAGTAATTAGTAGTAATTAGTAATGAAATAGATGCGGGGAATGTACTACTACTACTACTACTACTACTACTACTACTACTACTTCTACTACTACTACTACTACTACTACTACTACTACTACTACTACTACTACTACTACTACTACTACTACTACTACTACTACTACTACTACTACTACTACTACTACTAGTACTACTACAACTACTACTACTACTACTACTACAACTACTACTACTACTACTACTACTACTACTACTACTACTACTACTACTACTACTAATACTACTACTACTACTACAACAACTACTACTACTACTACTACTACTACTACTACTACTACTACTACTACTACTACTACTACTACTACTACTACTTCTACTACTACTTCTACTACTACTACTACTACTACTACTACTACTACTACTACTACTACTACTACTACTACTACTACTACTACTACTACTACTACTACTACTACTACTACTACTACTACTACTACCACTACTACTATCCAAATTGTCAATCTATGTACACCCTACGCTACAGGAATTGCATTATAACTTCATAGCTTGAACTTATAAACCACGCCCTCTCATCTTCTTAGATTGGCTTTGAATGAGCTCTCAAACTCGAGTTGCAAGTGATGTGAATCAGAATACGGTGTTTTGTATTTGTAGTATGTTCATTGTCCTGTATTGTGTACATGTTAGCTCGAACATCAGCCATAACATTAGCGGAGACGGGAGCTGTAAGCGGTTAGTGTTGTGCAAGTGATACTTCCTGCCTGGCACCTCCACCAAGCGTATGACTGTGTCTAACCCAGACACACAGCCATAACATTAGCGGAGACGGGAGCTGTAAGCGGTCGGTGTTGTGCAAGTGATACTTCCTGCCTGGCACCTCCACCAAGCGTATGACTGTGTCTAACGACACACAGCCATAACATTAGCGGAGACGGGAGCTGTAAGCGGTTAGTGTTGTGCAAGTGATACTTCCTGCCTGGCACCTCCACCAAGCGTATGACTGTGTCTAACCAAGACACACAGCCATAACATTAGCGGAGACGGGAGCTGTAAGCGGTTAGTGTTGTGCTAGTGATACTTCCTGCCTGGCACCTCCACCAAGCGTATGACTGTGTCTAACCCAGACACACAGCCATAACATTAGCGGAGACGGGAGCTGTAAGCGGTTAGTGTTGTGCAAGTGATACTTCCTGCCTGGCACCTCCACCAAGCGTATGACTGTGTCTAACCCAGATACACAGCCATAACATTAGCGGAGACGGGTGCTGTAAGCGGTTAGTGTTGTGCTAGTGATACTTCCTGCCTGGCACCTCCACCAAGCGTATGACTGTGTCTAACCCAGATACACAGCCATAACATTAGCGGAGACGGGAGCTGTAAGCGGTTAGTGTTGTGCAAGTGATACTTCCTGCCTGGCACCTCCACCAAGCGTATGACTGTGTCTAACCCAGACACACAGCCATAACATTAGCGGAGACGGGAGCTGTAAGCGGTTAGTGTTGTGCAAGTGATACTTCCTGCCTGGCACCTCCACCAAGCGTATGACTGTGTCTAACCAAGACACACAGCCATAACATTAGCGGAGACGGGAGCTGTAAGCGGTTAGTGTTGTGCAAGTGATACTTCCTGCCTGGCACCTCCACCAAGCGTATGACTGTGTCTAACCTAGACACACAGCCATAACATTAGCGGAGACGGGAGCTGTAAACGGTTTTGGTGGGTGTATTCGGGGGTGTTAACATGGTTTAAGGTGAGTGTGACCGACGTTACGTAATAACTTGATATAGTTCTAATTTTACAAACATTGATTTCATTTCTTAATCATTCCCATTCATTACAAAAGTGAATATATATATATATATATATATATGATGTTAGCTCGTATGTTTTCGCGAACCGATGGATGTGATGGTTGAGATTTTTCGGGTTGACTGCCCTGATCTTTCTTGAGACAATTTTGGTCCCTTTAAGGACTGTTGTGTCGACGTTCCGGCCAAGTAACATTGGCCATCTTCAGGACTTAGCTCTACCCTCGATGGGATGTGACTGCTGAATGACGCTCTGTCCTGTCCTGTGTGCACTGCCGTTATAAGGGGGCTTGGGAGCGCTGTTCTCGTTTCTCATTGGCTACTTTTCCGCCAATGAGAGCGCTGGTCGTTACTGTGGCACTCGCTGCGGAGGCTCTGTCTACGAGCGCCTCTCGCGCTTTTCAGCTTCCGGCCGATGGTCGGTCGAGCTCGGGGCAAGTCGGCGTCTTTCGCTCGCTGTTTCTCTTGACTTGCCTTGTCAGTTCTCGGAGGCGCGGTGTTCCGCGTTTGCTGAGGGGGTTCTATCAGGCTCGTGGCCCTAAAAACATTCACAGGTAAACACTTAGACAGATCAGAAGAGAAAGAATGAGATTAAGTGAAATATCTTTGTGGTCAGGGAGAGCATTATATAGAGAAGGGAGGCGGTACAAAATAGAGCGTTTTTCTAAGCTTGTCCGGCAAGTGGGAAGATAAAAGAGATTAGTTTGGCGTGTGGTCCGTCCAGGAACACGCAGTGACGCAGATACAGATTCGAAGTGAGGTACTCTGTGCGTACATGACCGTGAAAGATTTTATGCAGTAGGACAATGTCAAATCTCTGCCTACGAACTTTAAGATTGCATATACGCATACGGGATCAAATCTCACGGGATTCAAGATTGCGATAGGCGTACACTCTTGACCAAATAATTCGGCAATAAAAAGAGGTAGCTCTATCCAGAAGTTTTAGGTTAGAATCCGCTGCGGAGTTCCATATGGGGAAACAGTACTTGTTAAAGCTGGAAAATATATTTTACTTTTTTTTAATTGTATTTATGTTTGTCGTTTAACGTTTAGTAATTATTATTGACTCTTTGAAAGAGTTCCTATACAAAAACCAATATTTGACTTTTCCCAGCGCTACAAACATCAGTAATATATATTTGAATGTTCATAGTTATCACTACTAAAAATAACTAAAGAACGAATTATCGTCTGTTAACACACCACTTAGAATAGTTATTATAACAATAATCATAATCACATCTACAATAGTATTAGATAATTTGATATTGCTACATTTAGGTATCATAGAATAGAATGTATACGAAGAACTTGGGAGTAAATTGGCTGTTAGGTTCCTGTGTGAAACTGCACTTCAAGCTAGAGTGGTGCAAGTTAACCTGGGCTTGTACTGGTAATGGAAAAGGTTGTAATAGAAACGTGTAATTGTGGTGAGAGATAACCGTTGCATGGAAATTACAGTGATAGTGGTAGTGGTAGTGGTAGCTTCCTGTACTAGTGGACTTGGCTGCGGTAGATATAATATAATTTTGCGTGGTATGAATCATAATCTTAGTATTTGAAAATAAATTGAAGGTAAACAGTATTTTTCCTAACTTTTATTCGAGCACGGTGCAAGTGCAGGTACAAGTATAACATGTACATGAATATAATGTTCGTAGAACTTTGGAAGTGAAAGTGGAAGTAAAGTAACCACATTTATATGCCGAGATATTGGGATAGTGTACGCTAGGCTATACGTTATATAAGTAAATCAAGGGCTAACAAGTATTTACTTGAACTGAAAACTGCATTCAACTGTTATTCGACGTGGACATTGTTATTTATCATCAACGTAATTACCCATTGATTCGTAAATTACATCGTGCCAAATCTTTAGGGTGTTGAGTGCCTGAGTGATGTTAGCTGAAATACATATTCTGTGCTACACTTGATTTATTCATGTCTGCGAGTATACGCGCAAGTGGACGTACGTACGGGCATAATATACAATGTTAGGCATATGTGGATAAATCTAGGCTCCTACTTTGGATGCCACGGCTACAAACTCGTTTACCACATGCACCTGAGTGATGCAATTTAGTACAAACAAGGATAACATTTATTCTCAATACAGATAGGAAACTGGTTATTTAAATTTAAAACATACATATTAGAGAAGACTAAAGTATAAAATGAATTTAAGAAAACAATTTTCCAAAATTTTACCAGGTTTTAATATACAAACAAACAAGAGGAATGTAACGAGTATGATATAATATAGATACGATTTGATTTCAAATCTAAAAGCGTAATTTCATGAAGCCGTAAATTTCCCATAAATTAGAATGAAATATCAGTTGCATCAACCTATCACGCCGTGACCCAATACATATGGTACGATATAGATCAAACACATACGGGCTAAACTGGTTGTCACTTTGTATTATCAATACGCTTACCATAAAACAATCTCTTTTGTATGAATGTAGCATGTTAACGATGTACAAAAAGCCTATAAAGATAGTGCAGTAACGTGACATACGCGGATCAGTGTTCTTGTACTCACCCAGGCCAACTGTACTGCGAGAGTAATCGCCAGTAACAAACCCTTACAAGGAATGATGTGAACACAAGGGGAAGCTCGTCGATTCAATTTACCTTTCATTTGCATTTCACTAATGCGATTACGTTTGGGTTGCTCTTCGCTTTAAGCCGCGCGGCATTCTCTGTCTGTAGACGCAAGCCAGCCAGCTTTATTAGCATAACCTGTAAAAATACAATCACACTGCCAGATATCGCATTATGAATTAATATCCATTGTAGAACAAGGTGGAGTTGTCGCATTCATTTCACCTGTGTAGGTGTGGCCGCGCCCGGACTTGGTGTGATGCCCGATAATTGCAGGCTTCAGGGAAGGCAGCTAGCCAGGTATTATTTCACCAGGGCGGGAATGCCAGTTGCAGGCGCGCGCGTTGTCGAGCGTGAGGGCGAGCATACACGCCACGTGCAGATAGTAGCGCGTGCTCACTCGCTCCGACCTTCGTATACTCGCATTATTCCACATGAACAAATCTTTTGCTGCAGTATTTTTAACGTGAGATTCAAAGGAGGAAGCTAAATCACCATAGGTTTAACTTTATATTCCAGTCACCGACCGTTCCTTGCAGCCATTTTCTAAATAGGGCACAATAACTTACCTGCTCTCTCTTTCTGGGTAATCCATTTTGTTTGTTTGCTCTGTACGGGGAGCGTCCACTTCGCATGCCTCATTTCGCGGCACTCCCATACAACTCACGTGCCGCTCATTTTTTACGCACGCTTATTTCTACAAAACAAAAATATATTTGTGTTTCTCCTTGGCTTTGCAACCTTAAGCAATAATTCTTGTTTTTGTTATCTTTATTCACAAAACCCAAGCAGGCCTTATCTTTAATTCTGCTCCATCTGCTTCTGTTGTTTCCCTTCTCTCTAATATCATTTATATGCCGTTGATAATCCTTATCCACCAGAGTATACTAAATAAGCCCGGTTGCTCACGACGATTTCTGTTATTGTTTTGTTCTTTTACCGCAGTGCACTTCTCATGCACAGCACACAATCTTGTCGAGGTCGGTGCGTGAGGGTGCGTGAAGCGCATGCGTGGCCATGAGGGCTCAACGGAGCGGGCGTAACGCGCCCTCTGTGGCAGCTGTCTTGAGCAGCACCAGCCCGCGGACAACCAGGCAACTCTTTGCCGTCTTCCTGCCCGAGTTTACAAGGGGTTAAACCCACCCCCATCGACCGGCCGAGGATTATCTGACGCTGGAGGCGTAGGTAATGGGTGTGTGTGGGATGTGGTGCTTATTTGCGTGTTTGTGAGGGTGAGGGTGAGGGAGGGGGGGAGGGTGTGTGTACTATTATTGCGTGGGTCGGCATGTGTGTGGGTAGAGCGGTAATGTGTCATATAGGTTCTATGTTTGCGGGTGGGTGTTAGCATCTACTACGTAGAGAATATTATTAATATAGAATCGTGTTTGCAGTTTGTCGAGTTGTTTAAGAAGAACTGGACATGGTTGCTAGTTCAGTGTATACACGAACGAAGTAAACAGCTTGTTTTATGGAATAGTATATATTATTATGTTAGGAATAATGTCACCAGCTGATATGTACATGCGAAAAGTTAGTTTCAAAATTATAACCACAAGAAATGATCGTGTTTATAATACCTTGGGAAAACCGTAAACAATAAAACTCCACTAATAACTAAAATGTATTACACTAAGGAAACACCACGTGAGAACCGCGTGGGCAGATGAGCGATATACTTCAAAGAATCAAACGGTGGATTTGACTTCTTGCTGTTTAAACGGTAGCTCATCTCATATTCATCAATAACATGATTCTACTATTACATAAACGTTACAGCTTTCCGGCAATTTGGCAACAACCTACTCTTACCATGTACAAATATTACTTGTAAATGTAACAGATGCGGATGCCAACAGCTATTATATATGTATTTTAATGATAATACTCGCTCCGTTACGCTCCGCTCATCTAGTTATAAACAAATACATTTATATTCACTTTCTAGACTCACAGTTGCAATAACTATCAATTATACAACTATACCCATCCCTTAACTGTGACTATACCATTGCCTATGTGCTTTTGTTTGACGGCTTGAAAGTCACCATTCACACTAACACTAATATCTTATAGATAAATTTAAGTCAATTTCGAAAGTAAAAACACACTCGCCCAAATCGGGAACTGAACCCTGGACCTTCTGCGTTGGAAGTAGAGATAAACCCACAATATTGTCATGAACATTGCATATTCATGGTTGGGCCATGTCTTTGGCAGTAGTTAAGTTTCAAATCTCATGGTCATTGGACAAGCTCATCCGATGCACAATTCGGCTACATGACAAATTGGTGGAGGTGCGAGAGTGCACTAGACACTTTTGGTAGAGAGTGCATTAGACAGCATAATACTAACGTAATATCAGACATAATATAAATAGACATAAACAGAAGTCCAAACAAATCTGTTGTGTGGTCCTAATTAAGATTAATGATGGAATAAAGCTAATCAACCGGAAATAACTAACCGGCTGATTTACAAAATTAGAAACGTTCTTCGTACAGTCGCCTTTATGCACATATTAGTGTTTTCTAGCGTTACTGAGGCATCACAGACACAGGTTAGCTAGGTTTCAACAATGTATACAATAAACAAAATTATTATCCATTATGAATATGATATTTTACAGCGGTACGAAAAGGTTCTATGCTTGTTATTGATTAATAAATAATACATATGAATTTACAAACTAAAAATAGTAACATTAGTAACACTGTAAAGCTATTGCATATTATGCAAAACTAGTTGTATGGTTTCCACCTTTGTAACAACGTTTCCACCATCAAAACTCTTATTAGGAGCGCAAGATGTACTTTTTTGGCTCTCGTAGGCTATTCGTGGAAGAGTATAGCGGTAAACGGGATTATGCAAAGGCATGTATAACAATGATTTTGGACCAGGGTTACATCGGCCGAATTGCTGCAGACGGCGTCAGTGGCGCCGCGACGCCACCTGACGCCGCCACACGACGCCACCGAACGTTTAGGCTTATTACGTTTACACCGATTGTCCTACAGAAAAACGAAAAATGTTTTTTATTCAGTTTTTAAATACGAATCGATTGGTACCAAAAACGTTATGATTAGATGAGCGTAGCGAAACAGAGTGAATCTCACATTTCAACTCGATTGGCGCTTTGTCTTTGATTGTGCACAAAAGTTTGTTCGTCACGCACAGGTCACACGGCTTGACGGATTTGGCTGAAATTTTAGATAAACTCTTGTGACTACAAGTATAGATGCTGTTAACATAAACAAGAAAATCCGTCAAGATTCCAACCTACAAAAAAATAATTAGTGAAAAATATCAAGTTTTAATTTTTTTGTTCTTCGCGCACAGGTTAAACTTCTTAACGGATTTGGCTGAAATTTTAAGTCAACACTTTGGACTATTAAAGAAGATACTGTTAACATAACCAAGAAAATCCGTCAAGATGCCAACCTACAAAAAATGTATTAGGGAAAAATATCGAGTTTTAATTTGTTTTATTAAAATTTAAGGACGGATTTAAATATTTTTTTTTATATTTATGTCCAAAATAAGAATATTGACACGTGATAAAAGTTTGAAAGTAGTAACTTGAACCGCCATTTTGTAAAAAATTAGCTTGTTTTTTTGTATGCAAAAGTTTGTTCGTCGAGCACAAGTCAAACGGCTAAACGTATTTGGATGTAATTTTCTGTGAACACTCACGCTCACTACACAAGATGCTGTTAGAATATCCAGCTAAATCCGTCAAGATGGCAACCTACAAAAAAATAACTACTAAAACAAATAAAATATTTTATTTATTTTTTAAATTAAAACTTGCCGTCGGATTTTAATAATTTTTTTAAATGAATTGCAGAATAATAGTGTCAACATATGACAGGAGTCAAATATTTGTTTATTTACGGCAATATATTTTGCTATTGTCAACTTTTTTGCTAATATCTGTACTCCCGTTTGGGTCCTGGGTAGAATTTGGCCCAGGTAATATATCTGTCGATTATATGAGGCGAGAAAATAAGGGCCCTCCTTTCTCTGTCCTCCAAGGAGCATTAAAAGCACGCATTCCTGTCCACCACGATAAGTTAACAGTTGCTGACAAGAGCATATGCTTCGGTAGGGCCACCTTAGCCGGACAGGTCGAAGACAAACGAAACGAAATTATAACAGGTAAATGCCTTGTTTGATAAATAAAAAAAAATCGGTTAACGCAGAGCGTTTTCCTAGTCATTAAATATTTAGACTGGTTATATCATTACAACCTTACAAAAACGATTTTTTTAAGTAATGAGTGCTATCAGCAGTCACTCTCTTGGGGAGGTGTCCCCCTAGCCAGTAAAAATATATTCGTTATGTCCTTGTTACTTGAATCCTACACGACGTGGTGACCGGTTCGCCCAACAGTTTAAACTGCGCATACCTTAAAAATTAATAGTAGTTTATTTTTCAATCACATCCTTATACCGTTGTCTACGCATTTTTATTACTCCGGTATACGGTACGGTATAAGGATGTGATTGAAAAATAAACTACTATTGTTTTTTTTAAGGTATGCGCAGTTTAAACTGTTGGGCGAACCGGTCACCACGTCGTGTAGGATTCAAGTAACAAGGACATAACGAATATATTTTTACTGGCTAGGGGGACACCTCCCCAAGAGAGTGACTGCTGATAGCACTCATTACTTAAAAAAATCTTTTTTGTAAGGTTGTAATGATATAACCAGTCTAAATATTTAATGACTAGGAAAACGCTCTGCGTTAACCGATTTTTTTTTATTTATCAAACAAGGCATTTACCTGTTATAATTTCGTTTCGTTTGTCTTCGACCTGTCCGGCTAAGGTGGCCCTACCGAAGCATATGCTCTTGTCAGCAACTGTTAACTTATCGTGGTGGACAGGAATGCGTGCTTTTAATGCTCCTTGGAGGACAGAGAAAGGAGGGCCCTTATTTTCTCGCCTCTTATAATCGACAGATATATTACCTGGGCCAAATTCTACCCAGGACCCAAACGGGAGTACAGATATTAGCAAAAAAGTTGACAATAGCAAAATATATTGCCGTAAATAAACAAATATTTGACTCCTGTCATATGTTGACACTATTATTCTGCAATTCATTTAAAACAATTATTAAAATCCGACGGCAAGTTTTAATTTAAAAAATAAATAAAATATTTTATTTGTTTCAGTAGTTATTTTTTGTAGGTTGCCATCTTGACGGATTTTGCTGGATATGCTAACAGCATCTTGTGTAGTGAGCGTGAGTGTTCACAGAAAATTACATCCAAATACGTCTAGCCGTTTGATTTGTGCTCGACGAACAAACTTTTGCATACAAAAAAAAAACTAATTTTTTACAAAATGGCGGTTCAAGTTACTACTTTCAAACTTTTATCACGTGTCAATATTCTTATTTTGGACATAAATATAAAAAAAAATATTTAAATCCGTCCTTAAATTTTAATAAAACAAATTAAAACTCGATATTTTTCCCTAATACATTTTTTGTAGGTTGGCATCTTGACGGATTTTCTTGGTTATGTTAACAGTATCTACTTTAATAGTCCAAAGTGTTGACTTAAAATTTCAGCCAAATCCGTTAAGAAGTTTAACCTGTGCGCGAAGAACAAAAAAATTAAAACGATATTTTTCACTAATTATTTTTTTGTAGGTTGGAATCTTGACGGATTTTCTTGTTTATGTTAACAGCATCTATACTTGTAGTCACAAGAGTTTATCTAAAATTTCAGCCAAATCCGTCAAGCCGTGTGACCTGTGCGTGACGAACAAACTTTTGTGAACAATCAAAGACAAAGCGCCAATCGAGTTGAAATGTGAGATTCACTCTGCTTCGCTACGCTCATCTCATCATAACGTTTTTGGTACCAATCGATTTGTATTTAAAAACTGAATGAAAAATCATTTTCGTTTGTTTTGTAGGACAAACGGTGTAAAAGTTATAAGCCAAAACGTTCGGTGGCGTCGTGTGGCGGCGTCAGGTGGCGTCGCGGCGCCACTGACGCCGTCTGCAGCAATTCCGCCGATGTAACCCTGGTCCAAAATCATTGTTATACATGCCTTTGCATAATCCCGTTTACCGCTATACTCTTCCACGAATAGCCTACGAGATACACTTTGCTGCTCTACTATAAGAAGATGTGAATGCAGTAGAGCCCTAAATGATACTACTACACAAACAACGATATTGCATTAGAAAATGTAGGCAAATGGATGCCATTATACAAACAAATACAGCAGCAAATATTCCACCTTTTTTACAAATCTGATTGCACCATTTTTACCATCCCATCGCTTAGCCCTATTCCAGATTGTATATATTATAGCAGTTTCCACACATTAATACATTTGCTAGTTACACATATAAGTTAAATTGTTATAATGTAACATATCCGTATTCTGGATGTCAATGTAAATTGATCCATTACAAACATATTAATAAGTTGTTTGGTGTAAAAATCGATAGGTTGGTTTGCAAAAGCTCTACATTCTATTCTTGTTTTTTGCAAGAGTGTTTATTTTCTTCTACGCATATATTTCCAGCGCATATATTGGACTACCTGTTGCAAGTATTCCAATCTTTGTCCACTACTTCTTTTACTTCCCCCTACCGTTCCCTTTCTGTTCCATCCCGTGATATTTCTTGGTGCCTCACATGTTATAATGATACAAGTCTTCCGTTTCATTGAACTCTTCTATAACCTGATAGTTTCATTTGCGTTTTAAAGCACTTCCCCAGTTAATATATTATAATCTATCCAAGAGATCGTTAATCGTCGCATTCTCCGGTTACGCCACAACAAGGTCTTTGTAAACATGTCTCGCAATTCCCAGGGTATCTCAAACTCACTATTACAGAACTCCTTTATTTTACCACAAAACACCGTCATAGAAGTAATGCATAATACAATATGTTATTTTTGTTCTGTTTTGTCGACTGAAGGTAAACTAAGAAAATTACTGACTCGGTAAAGTAATTCTTTGCATGTTTCTCTTTAAACAACGCTGATATCAAACGTAGAAGTAATAATCAGCCTTCCGGTAACCTGTATACTGCATGTTCATAATATCTCGCCGTGTTGGAACTCAAAATAATTATCTTAAATTACTAGTTCATGAAACAGAAAACATAAAGCAACTTTCGAGACAAATACGCTCACCAATAAATAAAGCATGATTGGATGTTTCAAAAATCAAGTTTCATTGTATGTTGCACTGAAAAAATTACACCCACCTAGCAACTATACTATATAGCCTGTATGTATTGGTACATTATATGTGCATTACATGTAAGACGAATACACCCACCTAGCAACTATGTAGCCTGTATGTATTGTTACATTATATGTGCATTACATGTAAGACAAATACACCCACCAAGCAACTATATAGCCTGTATGTATTGTTATTCGTATATAATATTAAAGAGGAAAATACTTGCAATCTACAATTGGGGGGGGGGGGGGGGGGGGGCAAAAAAAAATCTATTGTATATGAATCATGGTACAACTAATTGTATAATACTATAATCCCTATAGCAGGGCTTCCTTAAAATAATTGTAATATTCATATTAATAAGTTCGCACCGTAATTAAACGTTCGTGAATATTGGAGCGAGTAATTGAAATATGTTTATACATTCTATAATGGAAAATACTTTTCGTCAAAATAACAAAAATTATACAAGCACTCTTTCAAAATCAAATGAAAGTACAGATTGCGAGTTCATATATTTCATAATACCCACCCGTTTATTAATGAAAATATCAATATTATAAAATATAAAATGAAAATAGAAAATGTATACTTTATGACATGACCAATTGGATTATTAGTAGAAGTAGTAGTTGTGGGTTTAGTATTAGTAGAAATATTTTGTAATACATATTACAATGATAAAACTATTTAGTTCGAAAAAAATGGCAACATGTTATCACGTTCATACCGGTTAGATATTTCAGCGATCTTTATTACAAGCAGCAGCAAGAAACCTCATTACAGTCTGGTTCCTTCAGTTTAAAAACAAAACATAGCGTATTAGAAGCACGATGAGTAGGCCTATGTCTTTGAACGTGCTACCTGTCGGTAGGCTTTTACCAGACAACTAAAAAATCTTGATAAACAAGAAAAAACATTGTGTCGAATGCTGAAGAACATAATTATAACCGAACATATCCGTAAGGAGATAGGCTTATTGTTGGATTCCTGTATCTGTCTGAAATCTTGTAGCACTAATACTTAAACTGAAAGGTTACTATAACGCAAAGCATGTACGGAATATGCATGCAGAATATTACATACATATTATTGCATGTATGCAATTGCGTATTGTAATGATCAACCATATGTTATTTATTACCATTTGTCAACGTGGGCAATGACAACAAATTGCCATTATGGTTAAATTGACAATCATTTTATGAGGGTAGAGTAGTCGTTTATAACAGTATTTATCAAAATAAATACACTATACTTAATGATAAATGTAACAAACTTCAAAATGTTGCTCAAATTTCGATTGTTTAGTCTTGAAATTCAGCCACTCAACATTTTGAGCGATACCGAGACGACGATTTTGAATTCACTGAGAACATCTATGTGAGCGAGGAAAGGTACAACCTTTTTAGAAAATAAACCTCCTACTCATTAGCTTGATATCCGAGATGCTGACTCACCCCACGAAAGATTCTCTGTCAAATCAATGTACAAATCGTATAAATGTATAACTCATCGTTTCTTATCAACGTGGTTTCTTCTTAACAAAATATACTTCTTTAAAACTATTACATCTTACTAATATAACATGGTTACAATTGTTGTCAACTACGACATTTACTGCAGTTCGCAGTTTTCTACTTAGTGTTACTCTTGTTTATTTTCGTTCTGACACTATGGTGAGTTCAGACACTGTATTAGTAGATTATGTTTCATTGCCGTTTTTTACCTATATTTAATCTCTTTGGATAAGGTGGGGTGGGGGGGGGGGGGGGGAGGGGGAGGGGTAGGGGTGGGGAGGGAAATTGTTAATTAACGAAATGCACTTCTAATCGCCCATAGGTGCGAATTTAAATTTTGTATTTTGCTTGAAAAATGTACATTTTAGAGCCCTTGAAAGGCAATTCCGAATGTAAGGGTGAAATCACCTGAGAAATGGGTAAACATTCATATTTGAACATGCAATCATTACTGAGTATCTGTATCACATATTTGTCTCTCCGAAAAATCATGCTGACAATTCCTACCCAAAGTCGCGCCGTCGTATCTTAGAACTTAGCGTATTTTTTCAAAATATATTGTTTATGCACCACCCTGGCGATTTCAATTCAAAAGTAGAATTAATCCAAACTCAAGAACTAGAAAATTAGTTTTTGTTGTCATCCTATAATTTACGAGCCTTGAACATTTCAGTCTAGGATAACCATGAATACAATGTCTACCGCATGAATACAATGTCTACCGCATGAATACAATGTATACCGCATGAATACAATGTCTACCGCATTAATACAATGTCTACCGCATTAATACAATGTCCACCGCATGAATACAATGTCTACCGCATGAATACAATGTCTACCGCATGAATACAATGTCTTCCGCATGAATACAATGTCTACCGCATAAATACAATGTCTACCGCATGAATACAATGTCTACCGCATGAATACAATGTCTACCGCATGAATACAATGTCTACCGCATGAATACAATGTCTACCGCATGAATACAATGTCTACCGCATGAATACAATGTCTACCGCATGAATACAATGTCCACCGCATGAATACAATGCCTACCGCATGAATACAATGTCTACCGCATGAATGGATGCGATAAGACAATGATCCTTGGAGCTAAAACACTAAAACACACAGTCTATGGTGCGAATATGCTTTTACCGAGAATAATTTTAAATAAAGGTGACTGGTAGAAATGGGGCTCAAAGCGGAGTTAGACGTTCGGCTAGCAGTCGATAAGTGATGACGAGTCTTCAAGTGGACCCGCATCTGCTTGTTAGTGTGAGGAAACTCCGCATGCGGGCGGGACTTACCGATAGAGGTGCAGCTGGCTCAGCGGTAATACGCGACACTCTAATTGGGAACGTCGATGGTTCGACTCCGGAAAACGCATTACGAGCTGAACGTTTTTTCCAAGGTTTTCCTGGAGTTTCCTACAAACGAGCAAGAAAGAGACATCAGATTGATCTAATATCTACTCTAAAATAGGGATTCCTATATAATAATATGAAAAATAATATAAATCGAATTATTTAGCACATAAATAAGCTAAACTATTGTCTTGAAAGCGATTCGTTCGTTGTGTGAGTGACGAGTTGGTAGGGAAATGTTGCTCAACTTGATTTCGTACTTCTCAAGTGACGTCACAGTGGCCATGAGTGTGACACTGTTGATTTAGGCAAAGTCTACAATATTAGGGGTTATACCCAATTTACTAAAAGCATTAGTCAGAATTTTAGAAGTTAATGTATGTATTGCAAAATCACAAATTACCACATATCTATACCAATACTATCAAAACCCATACCAAACATTCCGAAACTGACATGTCTTTTTTGTAGTCTACTATAACGATCTTTTTTCGGTCGATGTGGGTCCGTCCTAGTGGTGACCGGTGCCCGCAAAGAGGGCTCTAGTGATGCGTGTCCTTAATAACCTCTTTGCTCATTCATCATGTTCTTGCTCACTTTTTCAAAATGTTTGTCTGTCTTCTAATTCACATTCGTGCTGTCTCTCTTTGCGACCTAAACGCCCATCTACTTTCCTGCTCCACCCCCCCCCCCCTTCTCCACCCAACAGCATACCCCTTATGACGACCCCGGCGATGTGTCATGGATCTGATTCGGCCGACGTCATGTGGCCTAGTTAGTTGTCGAGCACGTCGTAAAACAAAAAAAATAATAAATAAGAATATTCTTCAACTGTTTTACCATAGCAACTTACCCAAGCGGGAAAATGTCGATCGAAAAGATGCCACCACGCGCACAGGTGTTAGTACAACGGAGATAGTTCAAAAGTCAGACAAACATTCAATGTCTTCTGGCGGAGGTGCCTGGTTAGACCAATAGTAATAAGTATTGCAAACTTTTGAGATGGGTTGGTAAAACTGAGGAATTACGCACAATCTGACACTAAAGAGACCGTTGTTTAAGTTTATGAATGTAAGATATAGATGGAACATGGTGAAATGTAAGTTTATTTCACAGTGCAGCGGTCTGCATGTGGCCGCATCTTGAACAGCAATAGGGAACACGCGTATGAAAATTGTTATCGATTTTTAAATACCTTGTCTCTCATTTAATAATTTTGTGTCTTTGAATTTTGAAAAACGGATCAGTCTATGCCTCAAAATAATTGGTTTAGTAACGATAAATAAAAGGGCGCGAAAAACGAGCCGCCGCCATGTACAGTGGATTTGACGTCATGGTTTTGTACTTTATACGCTCACCGCCTCAGCGATTGGTCTGTTCTGCCAAGTCTACAGAACCATTGCGTCACAGCCACCTGTACGCGTTTCAGATCCCCAGTTTAAACTTAAATAAATGCGACCACATGAAACCTATTTAAAATTTTCTTTTTTACGTGCGACTTGCATTAATATACTTTTTGTATCTAATACTATTAAACTAAGTGTTTGGTTTAGCAAAAAAAATCGTACGCGTGTTGCCTATTGGCATTGTTGCAGTATTAAAACCTGCCTAATGTTACGTTAATCGAATAGTTTTCATCCAGTATTTAAGATTTTACAAGTGTAACCACATCATTCATTCTTCCAGTTATTAATCAACAAATATTTCCAATCCAATACAACGTGTAACTGTAAATTGTAATACTACTAAATTAATTATTAATGCTTTAATATTACAAGTAAACTTTAACTTCACTTTGCATCATTGTGACATCTAAAAACACAAAAGTGTGTGCTAGTTGATATTAAACTAACTTGAGTGGGAAATAGTTTATTTAAATGTTGTTAAATGAGGATCATAAATTGTGTCTATTTGTAGTTAGAGATGAAAGATTAGTGAACACATTTCCGTTTTGCTGCGCAGATACTTACAAAACGTACTAAAATAGATATACAGGAACTTGCCCCTCTCCTGTCTGTTTAGCTACGGAAGTAAACAAGCTATCACAAAACCAGGCAAATGTAATCATTTCCTTTGTTACCACGGTAGACAAACTGGCAGAAGCACAACCAACTCCGGGCGCTCCCGATAATATTACTGTGACTAGACCGCTAGTTTGAGCTTTCAAACGATCTCAATCGTGTTCCATTATGTCTATGTAATACCCTGCAAATGTAATCGTTTGAATCGTTCAGTAGAGTTAGTCTACAGATCAGCGCATAACATTCCTGTGTCGCGTTAGTTACCTCAAATCAAACTTTGTGATTGATAAATAAATATATGAATAAATAACAATTACAAAATTAAATTATATATATATATATATATATTTATGATTTCTTAGATTTTGTTGGTTGCAAATGTAAGTAAACAGTTTGCTAAAGCTACCCAGTGATGTTTCGCTGTGGCAGTGATTTTGATTTTGTATGTAAGTGTTTTTGGTTGTTGTGGTTCTTTATTTGTGTTTGTATGTCTTGAAAAGGACGACTCTACACGTCGTCGAAACGTTGACATTTACGTTGGACAAAATAAACGTTGGATTGGGTTTACCTTTTATGTTTTTGTACTGTATATATATATATATATGGTTATTAGTATAAGTAAAAATAATAAAAATAAATGGGCCTGGCCACAATTTTAGATATCAGTATCACCATCTTAAAGTCGATCGATGATAACTGCACATGTAATATAAATCATTCAAATTGTATGTACTGCAAGTTGGGATTATGCTTGTGAATATTGTAGAAAAACATATGCACCTACCGCTATTAGTTTTTTATTTATTGAGTGTTGAAATGCGTTGGAATTCCCTATGTTATACATTGTAACTGAACAAAAACCTACACTTTCAATCGTATAACTTTGCGTAGCACCTTCAAAACGTAATATATTGTAACAAATTTTCGTCCTAAATGTAGATAACTTCATGACTAACATGAACACATTTGAAAAAGATGATCGAACGCGATCCGTTTTCGAGATATTTGCGCTGGTGTGTCAATTTATCCTCAAATCTACTCAAATTAGAAACTATAAATAAACTTTATTAATAAAAAAAAATATATAATTTCAAGACGTTCAGTATTAAATGCTACTCACATGTAATAATTCTTGAAATTCATAATAGAGAATAAAAAAAGTATTTTTTCATGTCCATTTAATTTGAATAGTTTAGTTGTTGTATTGAATGGGTAGTTCACTTCATCGATCGACTTTAAATGTTAAGCCTCTTTTGAAATGGACGTTTTTGTAAGTGTACCCTTTTTTGGTTTGTTACAGTTGATCTACGTTTTGGGCTTGGCCGTTTTTATTTTTTTAATTTTTTTGCAATTTTATTTGGTATAGAATGAACATTAAATAAATGATACCTAATTCGTTATTTCGTTGCAACTGTAACAATGTCGGATTCTTCAATTGTTTGGAATTAATTAATTAATTCTAATTGATCTAATTTATTGTAATTAATCGAATCTGTATGCTACCGCAGACGGACAATTATCGGTTATTCTATATACATTACAATGTCATTGATTTAGATTTGGTCAGTAGTAATCATAAATGTGGGGTAACACTCAGTCAACTGAAAGAGTATAACTGACAGTAAAGCTGATAGTCAAAGGCCCCGTATTGCACTTGAGTATAATTTTTAATGTTATAAATAAAATTATCTAATTGTTACCTCTTACCTCTAATGCCGCTCCACAGACCCAGTTACTAGAACTGATTTTCAGCGAGATACATTATTCCATTTTACTATGTACTTCGTTTCTATGACTGCTCGAACATTCCCGTTTACATATACGATAGTATAATATTGATATATTTAAGTCAATTTCCTATATGTTAAAAGTACCCTGCTCTTACCGAGAATGAAACGTTAAAGCTTCTGCATTGGAAGCAGGAATAAATCCACAAAATAAAAGAGCCACAGGCATGTTCTAGTTGACGGTTTCATTATAAATTATCGTGGGTTTAAAGAAAAACGCTCAGGTGGCATTTATCAAATAAAATAACGTGAAAAATCAATATCAAAATGAAAACGTGAATACAATTTAAAAAGTAGATTTTCAAACATGATAACGATTCCACGTTACTATGTAAAGGTGGGTGTTCGCAAACACGCAATGTGTAATGAATTGTACTGGATAAGACATAACGCGTAGTCGTAATATCGAAACATAGCGTCCACAATGAACTTGTTTCAAGACATCACAAGACATAATAGAAGGAAGTTGTGATATTTCTACAGTTACGACTAAAACCTTCACATAACGCACAAAAACTTATCATACTAATATCTTCTTTAGTTAATAATATATTAGACTACATTAAATACGCATCCGTATAGTAAAGACAGTTAGACAGTTGGGAGGAATTCGAGCATCGTTCTTCTAAGTATCGTATTATATAAGTAACCTAAGGGCCGGTATTTCAATGTCCAGTTAAAATCTACTTTTCAGTTAAATTGTTTTCACCATGACAACGGCCAATAGAAATACACCAAACTTGGCTTACCTGACAGTTAAATTTACTTAACACTTTAACTGGACATTGAAGTTAGAGGCATAAGCCAAATAATTTCCAATGAAATGTAGTACAATATTTAGCCACACTCTCCAAAGAACTCCAAAGATAGTTATATCTTTTTATACTTGGTATGTATAGCCCAAGGTCTACTTGATCTCCGCCAAGCGGAGGCGAGTCTCCGACCTTGGGGCCTACCGGCGCACTTGTTGTGTCGCATGTGTTATGCATTACTACGCATATAGTGGGTTTACAGCTAAGCGAGCGAAGCGAGGGCGCGAGCTCCAATCAGCGGCCGAGTTTCACGCGAGCTCGGCCGCTGATTGGAGATCGCGCCCTCGCTTTTTAACTGTAAACCCACCATAAGGTTTTAGACCCACTGTAAAACAATGCACAGCTTGTAAAGTACATAAATTAATAAAATATTAGAACAAAGGTACTGTAATTGCCGAAGAACTCTGGGTTGCTCAATATGTTTTACAGAAAGGAACCGGAACGGTGTTCTGTGCGTTCCCGTATTTTCCCGTACTTTCGTGATCTGTGTCAACAGGCTAAAACGATATTATGTAGAACGAATGTTGTTATATAAAGAAATGTGTATGCATGTCCATTTGATTATTGCCAGTTAATTACAAGAAAAATAATTATCCATTCATATTTATGATTAATTTCAACCCTTTCCCCTCATGCATTTGATAAATGTTTATTTAATATCCCAACAACTTTCAGCTATATAAATGTGATTAATTATTAAAGTTTGCATGTGCAAGCTTGGAATTATAAAGCTTGAAATTAATTTTATAATGATTCGCCTGTGGCTGTGCCATCTCTTTAACTCAGTGCGCCCCTTGCCACACAAATGAAAATAAAGCCACGCGATGAAAAGCAAACAAATCGTTCTAAAGCGTGTTTACACAATGGCTATTGAATTTTTAAAATATTTACCAGAAGTTCGTTTTAACTTATAATTTAAATTTAGCGATTTAAACTGGTTAAGGTGGTCATTAAAGCTTTAACGTTCCCCGAGAACCTGTTTAATCTGATATAATATATAAAATGAACAAAAGTTAAATCTAAATTACTTATTTCCTACCCTATCATCAACGTATAGGTGAAGTCTAATGTATAAAACTAGTCCTGGTAACTATTATGTCACTCATTTATAAGAGATCATTTTGCACCTAAAGAGTTTCAGAAATATCTCGGAAAATAATAGGAAATAATGTAGTGGCACACTAGGTAAATTTATTAATTTATATAATTGCATACTAAATATTAATCTACTAATAATAATTGTATTATTGAGTGCTACTTCTACTAATACTCTACTACTGCTACTGCTACTACTAAACAAACAATATTGTACAGTAAGTATACAAACATTAGGCTAAAGCTGCAGAAAAGTGTACATCTGTAATAACAGTGTGGAAGTGCTGATTAAACTGATTGCCGCAAGGCACTGTGTTACGAACAGCTGAGAAAACATCCAGCTGCCGTCTTTACAAGTTTGGTGCCCAATCCAAGTTCGTATATTATATTGTTCTTTAGCAACACTCAAGTGTATTTCATGGCGTATCATAACGGCTCGGTCTCTTTGTTCGAAGCTGATCGTGGCCGCTTCGCTACGTAGCTGTGAGGTCGCATGCTTGTTGCCTCTAACCCTTTATAATAGTGTAATAGCGGTTTCGTTAGTGCATGGCAAACTCTACTTTCAGAAGGTAAGACGCAATCTAACATTTTTTCGCTACGTAAAGTTGGGCGATTTCTTTGACCTGTCGTAAGGAAAAAAGTTGTCAGCAGAAAAGTTTTTCTTCGATAAATTTGTAAAATTGAGGAAGGATGTTTGGAGACGTCGTGGATTGGTAACGCTATGAGAGTGGATTCTAATTCTATGGTTAACCAATGTGTTCGAAATCGACTCATCCTGCAACAAATGGCTACTTGCAAATCTAGCTGCTGTAAAGTTGTTTCAGTGATAATACCCGTTTGCCGTTCTGCTCTATGCTGCAAGTATTCGGATAGGAACGCGGTTGGCTGGACATGCAGGGGATTGTGTTGGCATATACACATGTGTTAACACCGCCTACCATCACCCGAACATGTCACAGATGAGCTGGTTTATCCATGTTTATGGAAATACACATGGATTATTTAAACACGAGTTAGGTTCGTGTTGACTTCAGTGCAACTTGGTCACTTCGCAAAATGTTCACAAATACGCAATCTGTTAAATTGTTTCAATTTAATGCATCCATATTTTTACATCTCATTTAAACTGTATGTAAAGTGGTTGCTTGACAATTGAACTTCTAACAGCAGAACGAAAATTGCGTGAAAAGTATAGCAGTCATTACAAATTTGTGTCGGAGATAATAGTTTTGTTTTATTTGTTTTGTCTACAAAGAGAAAATGTTATAGTTTTCTCTGCACTTTGTAGATTTGAGGACTCCGGTTTATTTGAAGTTTATTTGAAAACCTTCCAAGACCAAAGAAATCACTCCCAGCCGTTTACGCGTCAAGTTTTACAACTAGAGTAAAATCTTAATAGATAATAAAATAACTTTTAAACTGAATGGCAGATAAGAAAAAAAAACACGTTGAAATCTATTCAAGATGGGAAACTAGTAGTAAGCACTAACTCAACTCCCACTCGCCTCTTGCATCTCTTGCCAAAACTTGAGTCTTTCCTTCCAATCTCGGGTAAAAAGTTTGCTTAGAGAGCTGAATTTCACTTTTTATTTACTCGGCGAGTCGCATCGACTATCTGGAAGCGTCGCTGTGGACTGAATGAGACGATGGCGTGCTCGCGTCAAACCGCGCGACGCAAAAAGAAAACCCTGTGAATACAGGACGTAATCAGAATCATCGGCCAACCGACAAAAACGAGCGGAATCCATCGCATACTTCGGTACTTTCCGACCGATACGTCGACACGATGTTACCGGAGTTCATAAAGAAGTATTTCCAACTATCGAGCCAGGTTTCTAACTGTTCTTTGAGTAACTGGCCGATGTGTCCGATGAGAAAGACCCACAAACCATCCCCGTCCAAAACGAGCCTACTCCATTGAACACTTAAGTAGTTTGTGGTCCTGTAAAAGTGTTATTCCGATATCGCTGCAAGACGGGATCGATTATCTATATTTCATCGTTGCTGGTCGGAAAACAGGGAGGTTACATCGAATTTCTCTAGTTTATTAGATTTCCCGAGGGTAATGTATATTTCTATGCAGAAGAGCGACCTCTACACAAAACAATGACACATATTTCAGATAGCATCTCCTCGTAACAAAGTTACGGCCAAATACTAAGAAGTTTCTCAAACACAACAATGCCAGTACAATGTACACAATAACAAAACAGCTTGTATTTATGTCTATAGACTTCGTACAGTTTCCGCCTCTCAAACTGCGATAAGTTTCAATTGGATTGTGGAATCAATTAGACGTATGCACTGGATCAAACAGTGTTCACTCCGTTCTCACTAACAAACGCAATTAAACGACCTAGCGTATGTCAAATAATTGTCGAATGCATCTACCCTTGGCCTTTGAAGTAATTAATTTGAACCCCTAAATCCCCCCTCCCCTCCCATCACCCCCACACACGATACATCAACATTCTGAGTATCAAGTTGCTCTTTACCGACTTGCCCCGGGCATCCTACGTGTGGTAGAGAAATACAGCTCCCGAGTTCTGAGTGGTACATCTGCGTGTAATCCATCTTCTGCTACATTAGACACGTGACAGAATGACGAGTACACATAGAGTGCATGCTAACTCGAGGCGTAGGACGGTAGAAAAGATAACACCTTACACACGTCTGGCAACGCTGTTTACAGTTTACAGTTAGACGAACTCGCATCATCCGCGATAAGGGAGAAGAACATGAGGTTATGCAAATATATACAATTTTATGGAGCTATGTTCACAATCACGTGTATGTATATTCATTGAGGTTGATTGATTGAAAGCATTGATTACAAGATTCAGCGGAAACATGTGAGACTTCGATGTATATGTATCGATGTATAGGGGTTGGGATCACACACATGTGTCTGTCACAAGGCGAACTCTGGGGCCCTGAGACATTCCCTCCCACCTATCTCAACCCCTATACATCGATAGTTATCACACACATGTGTGTGTCACAAGGCGAACTCTGGGGCCCTGAGACATTCCCTCCCACCTATCCCAACCCCCATACATCGATAGTTATCACACACATGTGTCTGTCACAAGGCGAACTCTGGGGCCCTGAGACATTCCCTCCCACCTATCCCAACCCCCATACATCGATAGTTATCACACACATGTGTCTGTCACAAGGCGAACTCTGGGGCCCTGTGACATTCCCTCCCACCTATCCCAACCCCCATACATCGATAGTTATCACACACATGTGTCTGTCACAAGGCGAACTCTGGGGCCCTGAGACATTCCCTCCCACCTATCCCAACCCCCATACATCGATAGTTATCACACACATGTGTCTGTCACAAGGCGAACTCTGGGGCCCTGAGACATTCCCTCCCACCTATCCCAACCCCCATACATCGATAGTTATCACACACATGTGTCTGTCACAAGGCGAACTCTGGGGCCCTGAGACATTCCCTCCCACCTATCCCAACCCCTATACATCGATAGTTATCACACACATGTGTTTATTCTTTGTAAGTGGATTTGATCCGATTGAGTATCGAAATCGAACCCCAGGTCCTCCGGCTCTACGTACCAACGCTCATGACACATGAGATACTGGGACTAGGTGGGCAATCTTTGAGTTGAAGAAATATTTAATATTTATTTATTTATTTATTTATTTATTTATTTATTTATTTATTTATTTATTTATTTATTTATTTATTTATTTATTTATTTATTTATTTATTTATTTATTTATTTATTTATTTATTTATTTATTTATTTATTTATTTATTTATTTATTTATTTATTTATTTATTTATTTATTTATTTATTTATTTATTTATTTATTTATTTATTTATTTATTTATTTATTTATTTATTTATTTATGTATTTATTTATTTATTTATTTATTTATTTATTTATTTATTTATTTATTTATTTATTTATTTATTTATTTATTTATTTATTTATTTATTTATTTATTTATTTATTTATTTATTTATTTATTTATTTATTTATTTATTTATTTATTTATTTATTTATTTATTTATTTATTTATTTATTTATTTATTTATTTATTTATTTATTTATTTATTTATTTATTTATTTATTTATTTATTTATTTATTTATTTATTTATTTATTTATTTATTTATTTATTTATTTATTTATTTATTTATTTATTTATTTATTTATTTATTTATTTATTTATTTATTTATTTATTTATTTATTTATTTATTTATTTATTTATTTATTTATTTATTTATTTATTTATTTATTTATTTAGTTATTAATTTATAACTCTAGTTGGGGCTCGTCGAAGTCCCATTGTCTAGTTTTTCGATTCTGGCCATCGTGATCGGCAGTTATATTAAATAGTATTTTATATGTACAGCGAAAAGATCTATAGAGTATATAAGCTATAGTGAGAGACTGAAGAGGTATAGTCATATGCTACGGTAGTTATAGTAATATGAAGCGGCCTGGTCGATTTGATATTACAATACAATACAATACAATACAAAGGTCTTTATTTGCAATAAGCAATACAAAAAGGCGAGGTTCGAACAGAGTTCGCTCTTCCACCTAACCTATGTTTACAGTCTTAGTCTATAATTATATTAATGCAGTAAGAGATGTTCCATTGTATGAAGATATTAGCTGCAACGCATATACCTAGACATGTTATATGGCTTACAGACGTTAACAACTTTACACATTAAATATATACACAATACAAAAAAAAAATGCAATATATGCATTGATACGCCTAATTAACTATAAAAACTAATGCTTATTAAAGTAACTCTAAAATAGAAATATGCATAAAATGTAACTAAACTAGGTATTGAGAATCCACTTATAACACTTTTGTTTGAATACGTACGAACTATTGGTTGCTTGCTTAATTGAATGGGGCAACATGTTCCATAGCTTAGGGGCGAGAACTGAGAAAGAAGCACTGCCTGCCACAGAGTGATGTAAGGGAATTTCATACGTACTATTCCTTGTATTATAACTGTGATACGAGCCCGTATGTTTTAGTTTATTATATAAATAACCCGGTCTTTTATTTCTTATGATTCTCGCGATATTGCAATAATAATGTAAGGTTCTACGTTGGTGCATTTTTAGAATTTTGTGTGTATCATATATGTGGCTAATGTGGTCAAACTTTCTAATATTACACGCAAAGCGAATTGATGCATTCTGTAATTTTTGAATTTGTTTTAATACATTTTCATTTATACCCATGTACACTGTATCCGCATAATCAAACAATGGGTTTATTAAGGAATTTATGAGATTTAATTTAACATTTTCACTAAGCTCCAGTTTCCATTTATAGAGGGATCTAAGTACACCATAGGCTTTTGAACACTGTTTCTGGATGTGTTTATCGAAGGATAAGTTACTGTCAAACAATACTCCAAGGTTTTTCCCTTCGTCTGACAAAGGCAGAGTTGTACCGCACATTTTTATAGCAGAAATCTTATTCCCATTTAGTAAATTTCGGACTACTTGTTCATTGTGTTTGCTACCTATAAGGATAACTGTCGACTTACTAGGATTAAAATTCAGACCATTTTTTATCGACCATTCCGCGAGTAGTTGAAGATCAGTGTTAAAGTTATGAAAACTCTCTTCTATTGTTTCTATTGTTTCTAGATTTACTTCCAAAATACCTTGCACATCATCTGCATACTGATATATATTAATACGTCTAGTCACTGCTGGCAGACTTTGGGCAAATATATTAAAGAATAATGGTCCAAGGATTGATCCTTGTGGCACTCCGCAATGCACTGTTAGCGGTTGTGATATTAATACTTCATTATCCTTAACAACTTTAACTTTTTGAGTTCTTTCAGATAAATAACTTTTAACTAACTTTTCGGCTGATTTAGAAAATCCCATGTTGTAGAGTTTTGCCAGAAGCATGTCATGGTCAATTGTGTCAAAGGTAACAACTATCGGGCATAGATGTATCGTACCTTCCGCTTCATATACCTACACCTACAGTTCATCGTCTTCGTAGAGCTTGTCTATGACAGTGTATGGCAGTGAGTGACCTCTTTCATCTTGCGGCCAGCAAAATGATACATTCGAGCGTACGGACTGGCGCGGCTACGAGGGGTTTGGGGCAGAGCCCCAGTCGCCGGAGACGAAATTTTTTTCGGGTGTACTTATACCGCAAAACAGCATTACAGCGATCTGGGCAAGTAAGGCAGACGAAGGGAAGGGGCAAGTGATAGGATGTAAACACAAGAAACAGCATTCGAATCATCGTTAATTATGAAATTAAATAATAATAATTATTATTATTATTATTGTATTGAATGTATCACAATCATACAATCTCGGTCAAAACCGGCGTTAATATGTTATACGGACGTATTATCAAGTATTTCCATATCTACCGTATTTAACTTCACTTATCACATATTACTAGTTTAAACAGTCATCAATGTCGGTCAAAGCCGGTGTTTACATGGTATACGGACAATACTGATGTAATGTCAAGTATATCCATGAAGTATGTTTGTACGGTCGTGGCCGATTTCTCGAAGCCACCCTAGTAATTCTACTTTTTGGACAATAGAAAACCACGAAAACCATGTCAAGGATGGATGTTGTCTGGAAGGATTCACTCTCATAGTTTTAACTAGTTCTAAACGTTCTTCGGTACCTATGTTAATGTCACGTCATGTTCTGTCATAATTATTTCCTACAACAGCTGTCAAAGTTTGTTTTTGTTGTTTCGAAAAGTCAATGCACTTAGTCGGTTCAACTCCCATTTTGATTGAAAGTCCATTTTAAAAATGACAATGACACTCATTGTCATTATTATTGTTATTAATATTATAATAATTATAATAATTATTATTATTATTATTATTATTATTATTTTATTGTGTCAATATATACAAACTCGGTCAAAACCGGCATAAACATGTTGTACGGACATACTTGTCAAGTATTTCCATGTGTTTTCCTTATTATAATCTACTTAGAACTAAGTAATTATATCATTGTCCATATTATTTTTTCCAAACCAAACTGTGGATGTATGGTCATGTACGGTCGTGGCCAATTTGTACTCATCCCAGCATTCGCTCTTTATTCGTATTTATTATTTTTATTATTATTTTTATTATTATTATTATTATGATTATGATTATTATTATTATTATTATTATTATTATTATTATTATTATTATTATTATTATTATTATTATTATTATTATTATTCTTTTTATTTTTTTTATTATTATTATTATTATTGTTATTATTATTATTATTATTATTTTTATTTTTATTATTATTATTATTATTATTATAATTATTATTACTATTATTATTATCATTATTATTATTATTATTATTATTATTATTATTATTATTATTATTATTATTATTATTATTATTATTATTATTATTATTATTGCTATTATTATTATTGTTCGTTTATATGAATCAAATTTTGAGTTAACAGATTAAAATGTTAAAAATTATTTTACCAAAACGCCTAACAGAAGACTGCTCTCATAATGACTTGTTTAAAATTTCGTATTTATTACCGGTACATGTTTTGTTATATACATTTAAATTATTAATGCATTTCTACTACAAACCTGATTATAAACTAAATATTAAACATAGTGTGTCTACGAAAGCAAAATCTTGTCAAGAATATAGAGTTCCTTTAGTTATTAATAAATATGGTAAACGATCTTTAAGTTATAATGTGCCGTTATGTTTTAATATTTTGCCATTGAATTTAAAGGATTAGGATAGAATGAGTGAAGTTTAGATTAGGATTGAAGAGTTTTTTTTTGTTTGGTAGTTAATTTTAATTTTTGTTTTAATTTTTGTTCCATGGCTTGGCTTGAAGCAGAGGGGTTCTACGTTCCTCGCTCACTGTTGCAAGGGTTGGCTTCCAACGGGCGCACCAAGTATTTCACCCGGCGTCGGTGTCCGTTAAGACGGGCTAATCCAGACCATCCTTTCAGGAGACACTTCCTGAGGGCTGACACGCTCGCATCCTCGCGACCTCCACCCTTACCCCGGAAGTGACTACATTTTCTCCAGACAGATTAGGCGTTGGTCCAGTAAACGGCGTTTCCTGTATGTCCAGGTTTGAATCATGGCTTGATCATGGAGGATTCGTGTTGTTTTTCATCTTTCTACATCATTCACTCATCGTCTCGATTAGCACTGTTGCCAAATGCATGAGACGTACTGAAATCACCAGCATATAGTCAAATTGTGGAGGTGAATCAGAAAATCTCATTTTATGCCAAGTCTTTTTTTGGTAGTAACGATTCTGCAAACAGACAAAAACGAGCAAGGATCAATACATATTATATGTTTCGGTCATAGGGCACGGACACAAATAAAGCAGGCTACCCGCTTACTGGTAACCGGCGCGGGAAAACGGGTTTATTGAATTGAGGAAAACTGCGTAGGTCAACAACGGACAACGCTTACAAGCTTCTATTGCTGCTTCTGTGCATGGCTGCACTTGAAAGCATGAACGCATGGTGACATTTACGACGTAGTAACTAGCGCAGGTAACCAGCTTTCTTTGTGACCGCACCCATTCTGTGTACAGGAAAACCACATACACGAACGGATATGTGAATGCGTCATCACATCATGGAGTTATATGTGGGGTAGGAGATCTAGCTCTAATGATATGGGCTGTCCACAATTGTCAGCGGAAATTGAGATGTAATCTGCACCGGCGTAGTCATCTGCTGCTTCAGATGTCGTGTTCCGGGCCCCTCACGAGATGCAGGAGGAGGAATCATACAGGAAAACTGCACGCGAGAAGATTCAGTACCAAGAATCTCCACTAGACAGCGCTGCGACCCCGAGCCGATGGGCACCGAGAGTACATAGAGTACAGTCAGTGTTCAGGCCTCGCGCGGTATGGAGCGTTTGGAGCCCGGATTGTCACTTGAGAATGCTGACCGATAAGTCAGCAAAATGTTGTGAAATGCGGTATCCTAATAATTAAATAATGACAAAACGTGACCAATATCCCTTAAAGGGATAGTCGGGTGAAAAACTAAAGAACTACCATTTGTAGATGTCCACCTTTAAACATAAAAAACATGACTAAAAGATACCATGCTTTAAAAGCAGGCGGTTAAAAAATTAAAGAAAACGCGATTTTTTGGTTTGGTGCTACCAAGTAGCACCGAGCAACTTTTCTCATGGTAATTCCCATATGAAAAAAATGTTGCCTTGAAAAAGTAAAACCCCCGCTAAAATAGGGCACTGATCAAAAATCGATCAGAAGGTTTAATGTGCATCGTTTCCCTACCGATAACATGCTTCTTAGTACGAACGTGTACTTCTACAAAATACCCGGCAATTAATTTTTTTGTGACATGATGTGTAGAAAAGTTGCAATCTGTTTTGAGCGGTACTGTCCGCAGTCGCCGAGCGTTTCGCGGAGCGCGGGCTGGTCTCGTATAACACAATGAGTCCTCTGTCTATTCGCGTTTAAATCCAAAGTGGCTGAACTCTGGCGGACAAATCGAGAACCAGTACAGCCGGGATAGGTTACGGAAAGACTGCCGGTTTTCGCTGTGTGTTATATACACGGCGATAGAGAGTATGAGTGAATTACATGATCGAGATTATTGTGGGGAAGTAAACATGTTAAAATTTACAATCAATACCTTGTTGAATGTTGATGCCACAATGAAGCAACCGGCGAGCGAATAAATATTCTCTCAACACGAAGTGTTTTAAAATCCGAATGAGTTCGGCGCTTACGCACAGTTGCGCAGAAGTGTCAAAATGCATGCTGGTATGGTATGCAGTCTAAAAAAAATACATATTTTGTTTATCATTTTGTAAAATATATTTTCGTAGATTCTGTGTTAAAAAAGAGCACATAACATTTTATCCTAGTTTTATCTTGTCATTTTAAACGCCACCACCGAAATTCAGCATTTGACAAGAAAATTCACCTCAAGTGTAGATTGCGTGCGTGTGGATGTGGGTGTAAGGGTGTGAGAGTGGGAGGCATAAAGCATCTCAACTACCATTACCAACAATCATAACAGGCTACTGATACAAAATGATCAACTACAAACCTATTTTTAGGATCCAACACAGCATGCCTACGCATATGCCCATCAGAATCAGCTGCGTTGCATTTACCTTTTAGCTTCAGAAAGTATATTTCGTAGAGAACATTCGTTTCTGGTTTTGTGGAGCTTGGGAGGTATAGGGGAGACATGGTGTTCGGTGAACGTTTAGGTCGAAAAGAATGAAAAGAATTTTGCAAAAAGGATAAAAGGGGAATAGTGATTCAAGATATGAACGATAGCCATCGTTGCCTTACATATAAAAAATACTCATATGTTTACACTTCCTCGAGCCTGCTTTATATGAGCAAGTAGCGTTAGCTTTGTTGTTTTCATCGGTGCAGTTAATAGTCACGTAAATTAGATGTGGTTTTTTGCATGTAAACATGATGTATGAAGGGATGCTAGCCTATATAGTACCAGTTACTTAATATTATTCCTGCAAAAATTAAACGATAACCATTTGAAATCCTATTTGCTTCGACAAATGGTCGCTGTATGTTCCCAACAAACGCGTTTATGTGATAAATGTGTATCACAGACACCATCACCCATGTCACTCACTCCTACTGCCAGAAACATACGGAACACAGGTTAGCCGTGCGTTGTTTATCCCGGCTCGGACGGCCATGATGGTCGCGACGGTGGCGCGCCTACATCTCGATTTAAAGGCGAATCGGGAAGGCGCCAGCGACCTCAGAACCGATACAGTTGCACTACGCTTTAGAAGAAAAATGCAACAAGAGCTGCCGAAGGGAATCTAGTAGAATAGCTAATTGTTCACTATTTTTTTTCTTGCATTGAAGCAACCTATATCAATTGTATTTTACACATAACTGAATTTTATGGACTAATGACTAATTGGTGATTTTTTAGTTCTTCATCTGACTATCCCTTTAAGCACGAAACATCACATAAGGTTCAAAACCACCTTTATATTAATAGGCAACACGCGTACGATTTTTTTTGTTAAACCAAACACTTAGTTTAATAGTATCAGATACAAAAAGTATATTAATGCAAGTCGCACGTAAAAAAGAAATTTTTAAATAGGTTTAATCTGGTCGCATTTATTGAAGTTTAAACTGGGGATCTGAAACGCGTACAGGTGGCTGTGACGCAATGGTTCTGTAGACGTGGCGTAACAGACCAATCGCTGAGGCGGTGAGCGTACACAGTACAAAACCATGACGTCAAATCCACTCTACATGGCGGCGGCTCGTTTTTCGCGCCCTTTTATTTATCGTTACTAAACTAATTATTTTGAGGCATAGACTGATCCGTTTTTCAAACTTCAAAGACACAAAATTATTAAATGAGAGACAAGGTATCTAAAAATCGATAACAATTTTCATACGCGTGTTCCCTATTCAAATTATGTATATTATTAATTTTTTTGTACCAATGTTTAGATAAAATTGTATTTATCATAGTCAAATAATATGTGTATATTTATATATACACACATACATTTATTGCAGATTCAAATGAAATGTTATTAAAATATTTATTTCATAATCAAAATATCGATGTGAAATATTGGTATTTTGACTTTGTGACCACACTTGGTTGACACTGTGAAGCGGTTTTCAGTTTCTATATGTTGTAATAACCGCCGCGTTACACGGTGAGCGACTCGCAACAGTTTCTCGCGCGAGTTCCTCGCTACGAGTAGACTTGCACTTGATAGCATGGAACTTGCCGGCAGCCCGATATACGAGCAAGCTAGCTTGCGCAAGCTCGGAACAATGAGCGAGAAAAGTTAGCGAGCTCCAATCAAAACCCGTTATTTATACACGTGACCAGTGACACATGAGAATCTATTGACTCCACTACTGATGGAATTAATCAAGTTTTGCTCGCGAAATAAAGTAAACATTGCACCATAACCTATAATTTTTCAAACAAAGTAGTTTATACACCTGTGTCCTGCTATGCCTAGTCTAGAAACCAAAATTAAGCTAGGCCTATTCTCTCTGTGGTTGTGCCATAGCTGACATAATTCAAGAATCAATTTATTAAAATCAAAAAGTTGGAATGACAGCTTGGTGACCTTGTTTACATAGTTGATTACAAAATTCAGCTAGGCCTACCACAGCCTTCTCGAACGTCGGTGTCTGTGCGGCCAACTAGGCCTATTCTGGCGGCTACTCTTGAAACCAACATTTTGTAATGAACGCCAATAGATAGGGCTAACGGAGTTTGCAATTAATCTGCCGTGTATCTGAGATGATAAGAAACTCGCGCGAGAAACTATCGCGAGTTTCTCACCGTCTAACGCGGCGGTAAGGGGCGTAGAAAAAGGGGGTGCAAGTAGTGCGGTCGCACCCGGGCCTTCATAGATTGAGGCCCCGAAGGGCCTGAATCTCAGACAAGATTATAACACATAAGAAAACATATATTTAGCCTACTTGTTTTATGAACATTGGGACTAAAACATTTGGGGACAAAATTTAAAAATAATACTTTAAAATAACTGGCGAAATTGTTGTTTATCGCAAATAGGGTCGTAGCTGCAAGCTTTCCGGACATCTGTACAGCTATGAGGTTGTTTTGAACTATTCCCTTGACTGTGACAAACTACAGAAATGTCGTTTTCGAAAGAAAAATGAATAAAAACTTCCTACAAACAACCATGGGTCAAGAACGTCTTAGTGCTTTGTCTATTCTATCGTGCATATGGAAAACCAACGAGCGAATGAAAAAAGCGTGGACACCATCCAGACTCGACATGTCCTTCCGGGTCTAATGTGCCACCTTTGGTCGCCAGCAGATGGTAATTGTATGAGTGTAAACCAATCCTTATGACTGGTACATTAAAATGCCTTAAAACGCACGAAATGTGTTCTTAATTTACCAACACTCAACAAATTCCCTAAAACAGCAAAAGGCGAGTTATTTGCATTTTGTTATATTTGTTTATGCATGCAGAATTGTTTACACTTCATCTGAATTAATAATAAAACTACATATAGACATTGTTCTAAACAAAGGATCATTGAATTTACGAGGGGGCCACTCGGGCAACTTTGCGCCCAGGCTTTTGAATTCCTAGCTACGCCACTGGCTGTAATACAAAACTTAGTGCTTCAAACCAAAATGATATATATAATAAAAATAATAATAATTATTATTATAGAATTATAATACACGAACGGTATTTTACAATGTCAGCATCAGACAAACCAAATGTTGTCTTATTTTGTAAGAAGGTATAGAATTATAATACACGAACGGTATTTTACAATGTCAGCATCAGACAAACCAAATGTTGTCTTATTTTGTAAGAAGGTATAGAATTATAATACACGAACGGTATTTTACAATGTCAGCATCAGACAAACCAAATGTTGTCTTATTTTGTAAGAAGGTATAGAATTATAATACACGAACGGTATTTTACAATGTCAGCATCAGACAAACCAAATGTTGCCTTATTTTGTAAGAAGGTATAGAATTATAATACACGAACGGTATTTTACAATGTCAGCATCAGACAAACCAAATGTTGCCTTATTTTGTAAGAAGGTATAGAATTATAATACACGAACGGTATTTTACAATGTCAGCATCAGACAAACCAAATGTTGCCTTATTTTGTAAGAAGGTATAGAATTATAATACACGAACGGTATTTTACAATGTCAGCATCAGACAAACCAAATGTTGCCTTATTTTGTAAGAAGGTATAGAATTATAATACACGAACGGTATTTTACAATGTCAGCATCAGACAAACCAAATGTTGCCTTATTTTGTAAGAAGGTATAGAATTATAATACACGAACGGTATTTTACAATGTCAGCATCAGACAAACCAATTGTTGCCTTATTTTGTAAGAAGGTATAGAATTATAATACACGAACGGTATTTTACAATGTCAGCATCAGACAAACCGATTGTTGCCTTATTTTGTAAGAAGGTATAGAATTATAATACACGAACGGTATTTTACAATGTCAGCATCAGACAAACCAATTGTTGCCTTAGTTTGTAAGAAGGTATAGAATTATAATACACGTACGGTATTTTACAATGTCAGCGTCAGACAAACCAATTGTTGCCTTATTTTGTAAGAAGGTATAGAATTATAATACACGTACGGTATTTTACAATGTCAGCATCAGACAAACCAATTGTTGCCTTATTTTGTAAGAAGGTATAGAATTATAATACACGAACGGTATTTTACAATGTCAGCATCAGACAAACCAAATGTTGCCTTATTTTGTAAGAAGGTAAGGAATTATAATACACGAACGGTATTTTACAATGTCAGCATCAGACAAACCAAATGTTGCCTTATTTTGTAAGAAGGTATAGAATTATAATACACGAACGGTATTTTACAATGTCAGCATCAGACAAACCAAATGTTGCCTTATTTTGTAAGAAGGTATAGAATTATAATACACGAACGGTATTTTACAATGTCAGCATCAGACAAACCAAATGTTGTCTTATTTTGTAAGAAGGTATAGAATTATAATACACGAACGGTATTTTACAATGTCAGCATCAGACAAACCAAATGTTGCCTTATTTTGTAAGAAGGTATAGAATTATAATACACGAACGGTATTTTACAATGTCAGCATCAGACAAACCAAATGTTGCCTTATTTTGTAAGAAGGTATAGAATTATAATACACGAACGGTATTTTACAATGTCAGCATCAGACAAACCAAATGTTGCCTTATTTTGTAAGAAGGTATAGAATTATAATACACGAACGGTATTTTACAATGTCAGCATCAGACAAACCAAATGTTGCCTTATTTTGTAAGAAGGTATAGAATTATAATACACGAACGGTATTTTACAATGTCAGCATCAGACAAACCAATTGTTGCCTTATTTTGTAAGAAGGTATAGAATTATAATACACGAACGGTATTTTACAATGTCAGCATCAGACAAACCAAATGTTGTCTTATTTTGTAAGAAGGTATAGAATTATAATACACGCACAGTATTTTACAATGTCAGCATCAGACAAACCAAATGTTGCCTTATTTTGTAAGAAGGTATAGAATTATAATACACGAACGGTATTTTACAATGTCAGCATCAGACAAACCAAATGTTGCCTTATTTTGTAAGAAGGTATAGAATTATAATACACGAACGGTATTTTACAATGTCAGCATCAGACAAACCAAATGTTGCCTTATTTTGTAAGAAGGTATAGAATTATAATACACGAACGGTATTTTACAATGTCAGCATCAGACAAACCAAATGTTGTCTTATTTTGTAAGAAGGTATAGAATTATAATACACGAACGGTATTTTACAATGTCAGCATCAGACAAACCAAATGTTGCCTTATTTTGTAAGAAGGTATACAATTATAATACACGAACGGTATTTTACAATGTCAGCATCAGACAAACCAAATGTTGCCTAATTTTGTTAGAAGGTATAGAATTATAATACACGAACGGTATTTTACAATGTCAGCATCAGACAAACCAAATGTTGTCTTATTTTGTAAGAAGGTATAGAATTATAATACACGAACGGTATTTTACAATGTCAGCATCAGACAAACCAAATGTTGTCTTATTTTGTAAGAAGGTATAGAATTATAATACACGAACGGTATTTTACAATGTCAGCATCAGACAAACCAAATGTTGCCTTATTTTGTAAGAAGGTATAGAATTATAATACACGTACGGTATTTTACAATGTCAGCATCAGACAAACCAAATGTTGCCTTATTTTGTAAGAAGGTATAGAATTATAATACACGTACGGTATTTTACAATGTCAGCATCAGACAAACCAAATTGTTGCCTTATTTTGTAAGAAGGTATAGAATTATAATACACGAACGGTATTTTACAATGTCAGCATCAGACAAACCAAATGTTGTCTTATTTTGTAAGAAGGTATAGAATTATAATACACGAACGGTATTTTACAATGTCAGCATCAGACAAACCAAATGTTGTCTTATTTTGTAAGAAGGTATAGAATTATAATACACGAACGGTATTTTACAATGTCAGCATCAGACAAACCAATTGTTGCCTTATTTTGTAAGAAGGTATAGAATTATAATACACGTACGGTATTTTACAATGTCAGCATCAGACAAACCAAATTGTTGCCTTATTTTGTAAGAATGTATAGAATTATTATACACGTACGGTATTTTACAATGTCAGCATCAGACAAACCAAATGTTGTCTTATTTTGTAAGAAGGTATAGAATTATAATACACGAACGGTATTTTACAATGTCAGCATCAGACAAACCAAATGTTGTCTTATTTTGTAAGAAGGTATAGAATTATAATACACGAACGGTATTTTACAATGTCAGCATCAGACAAACCAAATGTTGCCTTATTTTGTAAGAAGGTATAGAATTATAATACACGTACGGTATTTTACAATGTCAGCATCAGACAAACCAAATGTTGCCTTATTTTGTAAGAAGGTATAGAATTATAATACACGTACGGTATTTTACAATGTCAGCATCAGACAAACCAAATTGTTGCCTTATTTTGTAAGAAGGTATAGAATTATAATACACGAACGGTATTTTACAATGTCAGCATCAGACAAACCAAATGTTGTCTTATTTTGTAAGAAGGTATAGAATTATAATACACGAACGGTATTTTACAATGTCAGCATCAGACAAACCAAATGTTGTCTTATTTTGTAAGAAGGTATAGAATTATAATACACGAACGGTATTTTACAATGTCAGCATCAGACAAACCAATTGTTGCCTTATTTTGTAAGAAGGTATAGAATTATAATACACGTACGGTATTTTACAATGTCAGCATCAGACAAACCAAATTGTTGCCTTATTTTGTAAGAAGGTATAGAATTATTATACACGTACGGTATTTTACAATGTCAGCATCAGACAAACCAAATGTTGTCTTATTTTGTAAGAAGGTATAGAATTATAATACACGAACGGTATTTTACAATGTCAGCATCAGACAAACCAAATGTTGTCTTATTTTGTAAGAAGGTATAGAATTATAATACACGAACGGTATTTTACAATGTCAGCATCAGACAAACCAATTGTTGCCTTATTTTGTAAGAAGGTATAGAATTATAATACACGAACGGTATTTTACAATGTCAGCATCAGACAAACCAAATGTTGCCTTATTTTGTAAGAAGGTATAGAATTATAATACACGAACGGTATTTTACAATGTCAGCATCAGACAAACCAAATGTTGCCTTATTTTGTAAGAAGGTATAGAATTATAATACACGAACGGTATTTTACAATGTCAGCATCAGACAAACCAAATGTTGCCTTTATTTTGTAAGAAGGTATAGAATTATAATACACGAACGGTATTTTACAATGCCTGCATCAGACAAACCACAAATGTGCGCACGTAATAAATATGAAAACGAAATAAATTAAACTGGAGATGTCGGTAGTTTCACCTTCCAATTATACAATTAATTATTTTGTAGATCTAGTTTTAAGTAACCAATTTGCATCTTAATTTCCAACCATCGCAGTGCTGTGCACTCCACAATAATCAACTTTCGAATTACTGCTCGAGTTTTAGGCTTTCATTGCCAGAAGTGCCTGCTTTCAAGTGGTTTACATTAAGCTTTGTGTAAAACAGGCAGGATACAAACGCGCTAGGAATTTCGAAGACACGTGTATAGCCTTGTAAATGTTTTATGCTTTTCAGAAAGGGTCAACTTGACGTTATTATTTACAGTGATGAGAAATTACGATCATAACGTCATGTTTCTGAGTGAGTTCATGAGTACATGGTCACAGTGGTAGCAGTGGTAATAGTGGTCACTCATTGTACATTCTAGATTTCCGGGAATAAAACAAATTCTTGTTCCATTGATGTATTGTTTGATAGTTCTATAAGGTTAGCTATATGTTGAAGCTTATTTACTCTAAGTTGCTTAAATTGCATAAAGACAAAGAAAACAGATTATATGTGTGTGATGAATGACTGTACTGTATGAATTTTGGTGGATAACATGGTTCGTCTATGGATTGCTAGGAATAATACATAGCTGTTGACAAATACAAATATGCATGGTACTTAGTTTTCATAAAAACAGAACAATTGAACAAGGGTGATCTTACAAGTGTTTGAAAATTAAAGTAAATGCATTGTTTCAGATCAATTTTGGTCAGTTATCAATAGCTTCTTTAGAAGGAAATAAAAAAATCGTTTTTGTTGGTAAATGCGTGAAACACAATAACCGTTATTACTTTTTGTAATTGATAATTTAAAAAAGTCAAAAGGTCGTGAGTTTAATTGATTTAAACAATAGATATACTAACTTTCCGAAATTGTAGTCATGAGGTATGTAAACAGAGGGTGACGCAAACAAAGATACCGTCCCGAAAAGCCAACAGTTCGCTTGTACCTTTCTCATTTCATTTCACATCCCTCTCTCTTACGTCTAACTGAGCTTTCACCCCTTTATTTGAAGGTAAACAGACGCTCTTCTGGGGTGTCTTTGGTGGTGCGGCTGTATAGTCTTAGTTATTGCATTTGCACACATGTTTGTCGGATAAAACATGGATTCCTAATGACACCCATAATGATTTTGTAAAGACCCTTAACATTTCTCATTACTAGATATTTAAGGGCAAAAACATTGTTTCATAAATAATTAAATGGGAAAGCGGGGGCAGTCGTGGAGGGGTGATGGGGGGGGGCGGTCATTATTCATATGGATTCACATATGTTTTTTATAACTTATTTTTCGGAAAAATATCCGTGATTAATTTCTAAGTACGAATGTTTTATTTTTGAAATAAAAAACACGTAAAGGAAACCGTTCGTACCCATGGACAAAATAATTCCTGCTACAAAAAATAAACACAAACAATCTTTACCGACGTGTACGCTTGAATGCTTACAATACAATTCTAGGATATACGCTGTAACGGATAGATAGTAATGAAAAAGACTGTCAGAAAAAGTAAAGAATGGAGCGACGTTTCAAATCAGTCCACGGATTTATAACATGAAACGAACGCTGTGCATACATGTTTGCTACATAAACGTAAACATGTTCAATATTTCAACATTCAGTTTGGTACACAATAATGTTTTGATTGATACTGAAGACACACCACTAAAAACGTTGATAATGAACACACAATCATTGTCAACTTTTAGAGATCGATTCAATTATATTATGTTTACCTTATCCAGTTTACTTCTGTATAAATAACATTACCTTGAAAGTAAACGTTCTTCCTTATGTAAATCGGAGGATTAGGAACATATTTATCCGAGAAAATATCTCATTTGTAACAACACATCGACAAATTTTGTTCTTACACACATTTTCCGTATATTACTTTTAGTGTATTTCATTAACTTTTAATTGTATGACTATAAGCCAAGAACTGCCATTATAAACTAATCAAACATCTTTTGTGTAATCGATTCGGCTTGTTTGAACTAATTGTTCCGATTCGCCGGGAGCGAAGCGCAAAGTGATGACAATACCGTTGTGTTTCTTTTTCATTCAATTACAAAACATAGTAACTATCCATCGATGATGTAGAGCACTGATAACAAAACTGTATTCAGTAAAAAGCAGCTGATTTCAGTTGTTTGTCTTTCAGTTAATATCCTTCGTTTCTCTCTCATTTTAATGATAGCTAATAGGCTTGTAATTTTATTGGCCTTCCTGGCCAATTTATTTATTTTGATGGTATGTTAAAAATATGCTGCTACATATATGTAAGAAATATGTCCGATGCTTTATTATTTTCTAAACCGTTTATGAAATAAGATTATTTGAGTTAATTGTGGAAAACAAAATATGTTGTTTTCAGGTATTATTTGTCATGTGATCGCTGTCTTTCTCTTTTCGCCGATACTTGATACACTAGGCCTATGTAGTGTGTGTGCCCATGGGAACCATTGATTGGTATTGTATTGTTAGTCTGTCAGTTGCACTAGGCCTATGTAGTGTATGTGCCCATGGGAACCATTGATTGGTATTGTATTGTTAGTCTGTCAGTTGCACTAGGCTTATGTAGTGTGTGTGCCCATGGGAACCATTGATTGGTATTGTATTGTTAGTCTGTCAGTTGCACTAGGCCTATGTAGTGTGTGTGTCCATGGGAACCATTGATTGGTATTGTATTGTTAGTCTGTCAGTTGCACTAGGCCTATGTAGTGTGTGTGTCCATGGGAACCATTGATTGGTATTGTATTGTTAGTCTGTAAGTTGCACTAGGCCTATGTAGTGTGTGTGCCCATGGGAACCATTGATTGGTATTGTATTGTTAGTCTGTCAGTTGCACTAGGTCTATGTGTGTGTGTCCATGGGAACCATTGATTGGTATTGTATTGTGAGTCTGTCAGTTGCACTAGGCCTATGTAGTGTGTGTGCCCATGGGAACCATTGATTGGTATTGTATTGTCAGTCTGTCAGTTGCACTAGGCCTATGTAGTGTATGTGCCCATGGGAACCCTTGATTGGTATTGTGTTGTTAGTCTGTCAGTTGCACTAGGCCTATGTAGTGTATGTGCCCATGAGAACCATTGATTGGTATTGTATTGTTAGTCTGTCAGTTGCACTAGGCCTATGTAGTGTGTGTGTCCATGGGAACCAGTAATTGGTATTGTATTGTTAGTCTGTCAGTTGCACTAGGTCTTTGTAGTGTATGTGCCCATGGGAACCATTGATTGGTATTGTATTGTTAATCTGTCAGTTGCACTAGGCCTATGTAGTGTATGTGCCCATGGGAACCATTGATTGTTATTGTATTGTTAGTCTGTCAGTTGCACTAGGCCTATGTAGTGTGTGTGCCCATGGGAACCATTGATTGGTATTGTATTGTTAGTCTGTCAGTTGCACTAGGCCTATGTAGTGTGTGTGCCCATGGGAACCATTGATTGGTATTGTATTGTTAGTCTGTCAGTTGCACTAGGCCTATGTAGTGTGTGTGCCCATAGGAACCATTGATTGGTATTGTATTGTTAGTCTGTCAGTTGCACTAGGCCTATGTAGTGTGTGTGCCCATAGGAACCATTGATTGGTATTGTATTGTTAGTCTGTCAGTTGCACTAGGCCTATGTAGTGTGTGTGTCCATAGGAACCATTGATTGGTATTGTATTGTTAGTCTGTCAGTTGCACTAGGCCTATGTAGTGTGTGCCCATGGGAACCATTGATTGGTATTGTATTGTTAGTCTGTCAGTTGCACTAGGCCTATGTAGTGTGTGTGTCCATAGGAACCATTGATTGGTATTGTATTGTTAGTCTGTCAGTTGCACTAGGCCTATGTAGTGTGTGCCCATGGGAACCATTGATTGGTATTGTATTGTTAGTCTGTCAGTTGCACTAGGCCTTTGTAGTGTGTGCCCATGGGAACCATTGATTGGTATTGTATTGTTCGTCTGTCAGTTGCACTAGGCCTATGTAGTGTGTGTGTCCATAGGAACCATTGATTGGTTTTGTATTGTTAGTCTGTCAGTTGCACTAGGCCTATGTAGTGTGTGTGCCCATGGGAACCATTGATTGGTATTGTATTGTTAGTCTGTCAGTTGCACTAGGCCTATGTATTGTGTGCCCATGGGAACCATTGATTGGTATTGTATTGTTAGTCTGTCAGTTGCACTAAGCCTATGTAGTGTGTGTGTCCATAGGAACCATTGATTGGTATTGTATTGTTAGTCTGTCAGTTGCACTAGGCCTATGTAGTGTGTGTGTCCATAGGAACCATTGATTGGTTTTGTATTGTTAGTCTGTCCGTTGCACTAGGCCTATGTAGTGTGTGTGTCCATAGGAACCATTGATTGGTATTGTAGTGTTAGTCTGTCAGTTGCACTAGGCCTATGTAGTGTGTGTGTCCATAGGAACCATTGATTGGTATTGTATTGTTAGTCTGTCAGTTGCCCTAGGCCTATGTAGTGTGTGGTCATAGGAACCATTGATTGGTTTTGTATTGTTAGTCTGTCAGTTGCACTAGGCCTATGTAGTGTGTGTGCCCATGGGAACCATTGATTGGTATTGTATTGTTAGTCTGTCAGTTGCACTAGGCCTATGTAGTGTGTGTGCCCATGGGAACCATTGATTGGTATTGTATTGTTAGTCTGTCAGTTGCATTAGGCCTATGTAGTGTGTGTGCCCATGGGAACCAGTGATTGGTATTGTATTGTTAGTCTGTCAGTTGCACTAGGCCTATGTAGTGTGTGTGCCCATGGGAACCATTGATTGGTATTGTATTGTTAGTCTGTCAGTTGCATTAGGCCTATGTAGTGTGTGTGTCCATGGGAACCATTGATTGGTATTGTATTGTTAGTCTGTCAGTTGCATTAGGCCTATGTAGTGTGTGTGCCCATGGGAACCATTGATTGGTATTGTATTGTTAGTCTGTCAGTTGCATTAGGCCTATGTAGTGTGTGTGTCCATGGGAACCATTGATTGGTATTGTATTGTTAGTCTGTCAGTTGCATTAGGCCTATGTAGTGTGTGTGCCCATGGGAACCATTGATTGGTATTGTATTGTTAGTCTGTCAGTTGCATTAGGCCTATGTAGTGTGTGTGCCCATGGGAACCATTGATTGGTATTGTATTGTTAGTCTGTCAGTTGCACTAGGCCTATGTAGTGTGTGTGTCCATAGGAACCATTGATTGGTTTTGTATTGTTAGTCTGTCAGTTGCACTAGGCCTATGTAGTGTGTGTGCCCATGGGAACCATTGATTGGTATTGTATTGTTAGTCTGTCAGTTGCACTAGGCCTATGTATTGTGTGCCCATGGGAACCATTGATTGGTATTGTATTGTTAGTCTGTCAGTTGCACTAGGCCTATGTAGTGTGTGTGTCCATAGGAACCATTGATTGGTATTGTATTGTTAGTCTGTCAGTTGCACTAGGCCTATGTAGTGTGTGTGTCCATAGGAACCATTGATTGGTTTTGTATTGTTAGTCTGTCAGTTGCACTAGGCCTATGTAGTGTGTGTGTCCATAGGAACCATTGATTGGTATTGTATTGTTAGTCTGTCAGTTGCACTAGGCCTATGTAGGGTGTGTTTATAGGAACCATTGATTGGTATTGTATTGTTAGTCTGTCAGTTGCACTAGGCCTATGTAGTGTGTGTGTCCATAGGAACCATTGATTGGTTTTGTATTGTTAGTCTGTCAGTTGCACTAGGCCTATGTAGTGTGTGTGCCCATGGGAACCATTGATTGGTATTGTATTGTTAGTCTGTCAGTTGCACTAGGCCTATGTAGTGTGTGTGCCCATGGGAACCATTGATTGGTATTGTATTGTTAGTCTGTCAGTTGCATTAGGCCTATGTAGTGTGTGTGTCCAAGGGAACCATTGATTGGTATTGTATTGTTAGTCTGTCAGTTGCATTAGGCCTATGTAGTGTGTGTGCCCATGGGAACCAGTGATTGGTATTGTATTGTTAGTCTGTCAGTTGCACTAGGCCTATGTAGTGTGTGTGCCTATGGGAACCATTGATTGGTATTGTATTGTTAGTCTGTCAGTTGCATTAGGCCTATGTAGTGTGTGTGTCCATGGGAACCATTGATTGGTATTGTATTGTTAGTCTGTCAGTTGCATTAGGCCTATGTAGTGTGTGTGCCCATGGGAACCATTGATTGGTATTGTATTGTTAGTTTGTCAGTTGCATTAGGCCTATGTAGTGTGTGTGTCCATGGGAACCATTGATTGGTATTGTATTGTTAGTCTGTCAGTTGCATTAGGCCTATGTAGTGTGTGTGCCCATGGGAACCATTGATTGGTATTGTATTGTTAGTCTGTCAGTTGCATTAGGCCTATGTAGTGTGTGTGCCCATGGGAACCATTGATTGGTATTGTATTGTTAGTCTGTCAGTTGCACTAGGCCTATGTAGTGTGTGTGCCCATGGGATCCATTGATTGGTATTGTATTGTTAGTCTGTCAGTTGCACTAGGCCTATGTAGTGTGTGTGCCCATGGGAACCATTGATTGGTATTGTATTGTTAGTCTGTCAGTTGCACTAGGCCTATGTAGTGTGTGTGCCCATGGGAATCATTCATTGGTATTGTATTGTTAGTCTGTCAGTTTCACTAGGCCTATGTAGTGTGTGTGCCTATGGGAACCATTGATTGGTATTGTATTGTTTTGTTAGTAATAGTTTGGAAGGAATATACGACAGCTGCTAGTTTTACTCAAACCTTATCATTCGCCTGTGACTGAGGAAAACTTTAGAGAATCCTTGAGTTAGGTTTGCCCGACTGTAGCGTGTGCACTATTTATCACACGATTGTTACCACGCGCTGTATAACATGATTTATGTCTTTGAAAACTAGGATTCTTCCTCCATTATGCCTACTCTTTTGTACTTTTATTTGTGTTAATGATATCACTTTCATGTGGTGTATGTTAATATGATTTCAATTAATGTAATTCCATGATATTTATGTGTGTTTAGTTATTTTACCTAGCGACGAATTCATGTACTTAATAATGCGTAACTGTATTGAATGACTCCGCATTATGTTCTAAAACAGGTTGTAATCAATCAATCAATCTCTATCCTGGTTTTACAAATATTGGGTGTAAATATACAACGCCAACTCACAAAACAAAGAGTGCATTATTATAATCGAACACATCAAGCAGTGTACATTAGGGATACTATATCCATCAGTGTATCTACACATAGAGTTTCAATTGTGAGGCTCATCTCCTTTCATTTATTTATTTATTGTATGTCATGTACATTAATTTCCACCCTCGGTTATAATACATAGTGTTTGGACTCGGAGTGTGCATCATTCGTTATGGTGTATCCGTGGTGCATCGATAGAGATGGCTCATTCGGGGGGTCCCGGTTCGATACCTGTTACCGGCATCATACTAACAGACCTCGGACATTTCTTCCCATTTCTATTCCAAATATCAAATAACAAATAGTCACCTGAAGAGGGACATGAATTGTCTCTGGGCAGGTTTCACCCGAAACAAGGTTATAATTATTTATTGGTCGGTGCTGAACAATCGCACATTCAACAGTTGGCTGGGCCTAGACACGTATCAGACGATTATTTGGTGTTATCTGGTATCCCAGCAAAGCGCAGTGCTAAATATTCTCTGTTCAAACTTAATGCATGCACATGTTTATTTTCGTGAACATAAATTGTTTCTCATGGCCTGCACAGTTGCACCACAGTATAAGGAGGATACTGTGGTTGCACTAGGTGTGAATTTTTCATTCCTTAATTTACTGTTTAAAGTGTACACGTGAATTAACTAGAGATAACCAAACAAATAAACCTGTATTTATTGTAAGCTGTTTTTATTTTATTTTGAGCAAAACAAACAAATAAACCTGTATTTTTTTTATTTGAAACAACAAATTAACAAACTAAACTGTAACATAGTTTACTTCTAAATAACAATTAAATCAACATTAATAATTTAATGTGTGAAGCATAAATCTAGGCTGTATCAAAATGTTGATAGTATCAGCAGGGTGGGAATAGTCGGTTTGAAAGAGGGGGGGATGTTCCAACATGACTTACGTGGACAAAAGGGGGTGTGCAATTTTGAAAGTGTGCATTTTTGGGAGTATTTTATATCCTAAGGACGGCCTTTAGCGATCGGATGTATTGTTTTGAAAGAAAAGATGAAATTTCAAATATTTTATTCTTTTTACCCGACTTCCTAGAAACCTGCTTTTACTGCTACCGGTACTGCTACAATCCTGTACATGAAACCATTTCTTGTTGAACCCCCGCCCCCCCCCCCCTCTCACACAAATAAAAATTCACATATTTTAGTACACACAATTTCCTGGATACGAATACAAGTATAAATGCAGTTGAAATGAGAGATTGAGGCCATCACCGGTGGGCAGAACCAGGGATGAGATGATCAGAGGGGATAATCCGGCCCATCCCCTCCTTCAATTCGCACCCCGAGTATCAGAGTAACACTATTCAATCTATGGTGTATACTCACATTTCTAATCTAAAGAGCATTCAGCTGAAAAGAGATAAGAAAAAGAAAGAAGTGTGGAAATGCGTTGTTTTGGTAGCAAGAAATCGATCCACTTCAAAATACGAAGAACTCTCTCGGATCAAAGGCGTACAAAGTAATATGATTCAAACACGACGAAATGCAGAGTATGTGACATGTAAGCAGCGCAATGCATAGTATGTGACATGTAAGCAGCGCAATGCATAGTATGTGACATGTAAGCAGCGCAATGCATAGTATGTGACATGTAAGCAGCGCAATGCAGAGTATGTGACATGTAAGCAGCGCAATGCATAGTATGTGACATGTAAGCAGCGCAATGCATAGTATGTGACATGTAAGCAGCGCAATGCAGAGTATGTGACATGTAAGCAGCGCAATGCAGAGTATGTGACATGTAAGCAGCGCAATGCAGAAGTGCCAACACAGTCGAAAATAAACTCATTTCAAATAAAGATGTTGAATATAGAATTCTCAGTCAAAAATACATTTTTTCATATATCATGGAAACAAATATATGTATTTGTATTTGCGTATTATAAATTAGATGAAAAATATTGAAAAACAAATATTTAATGGTTACACAATGCTAGTTGGACATGCTTACACGTGCTGCCTATATGTATATGCTGCCTGCAGTGCCTATACATATGCTTAAGCTCATACATATATAAAATATCACACAATGTCTTGGATTACCATGTTTTATTTTTTTCAGCTAACGCCACGTGGACTAGGTTTACTTCATTTATCTATTGTTACTTGGAAGTAAACGAATAATGTAACAGTATTAGTTTTTCTTTTTTACGTATTAATTGATTCATTTTTACGTATGATTACATATTTTTGTGATTATGTGTTGTATACGTCAATAATAAAGCCATTGTGCTATTATATGACATGAATTAGTGAAGACAGATGCATGTTGTTACATTTGTATTGTATGTTTGCATTATATTACGCTTTTGGTGAAAGCTGCACAGGATGTTTTTGGGAAAGTATATGTTTTGTTTTCACGAATAATTCTCTGAAAATTTTAATAACTGTCAAAAACAAAATAATTATGTAGGCTATACACATTTTTTTAACAATAAATTGAACTAGTCTTAAAATACAGAAAAAACGTCAGTCAAAAAATAGAAAATTTGGAAATAAGGGGTAATCGATATAAAATAGGCCTACAAGAATTTCGGATGATGCGATACGTTTGATCTAAAATGCAAAGTTTAATACTCGCGTTATGCATAAGTATCATTTTTCTTATTTCAATATATTTAGGATATTTGGTTGTTTTATTCATGGGAAATGTGTTTTCGATTTCAAATAGAAATGTATTTCGAACCAATACTTTAACAATCGCAGCTTCGACGCGTCCCTCGTCTGCATGAATAGAAGAGAATTGAATAGATACGCATTCATGACTTAAGCAAGACGACTTTTCCATGAAAAGTCCCAGGAATGTCATAAGATTAACGTTATATGAATACACGTGGGAGGACCAATCCATTGCCAACATAATCTTGTACAAAGCACATGTTCGTTGTGTTGACTGCTTTGTGGAACGTAAAGGCTTTGACTGCTAGAGTGATGAAATACAAGATCCTCTCACTCACTTCTCCACGCGATCAGTTCTATCTCGTTCAATGTTCAATGTTCAATGGGGAGTTGATGAGAGAAACGAAATGTGTCTCTTGATCAATCCTATACTCGTACGAAATAATATCAGCACGACGCATATGTTTCTAAACTCATTGAAACAAAAAAAAAAGAGGAAAAAGGCTGAATACCGCTCGTATATACCGTATAAACTAAAGCACTACAAACAGATTTACCCATGCTTACAGTTCCTCCGTGCAAGGGATCAAAATAAATAAACGAGAAAACGGAGAGAGCTCTTAAAAAGAGGTGATCGTAAACAAAGCTCTCTCCCCGGCGAAGGTCTCTAGGCCTACGGAGGTGATCGCACGTTAAGTGCTGTGATGCCACTCCGGCAGAAATCATAAACAATGCGAAAGCACCAGACAAAGTGGTTCGAGTGGCAATGATGTATTTTACACGGAGACAGAAGGCAAGCGGATTGAATGAGATCTCTCCTTCCGACTTTGAGCACTTCTCACAGGAATATATGTTTCAAGCACTCGTATTTACTTAATTATTGTATAAAGTATGATGAAAAACAAATGTCCCAATGCTGAGTGGAATTAAATGATAAAACATTTGCATAACCAACGTTATACAAAATAACCATTCTTTAACCCGTATATGTATTGCTATGTAGCATGGTATCTAGTGTCTGCATAGCAAATATTGTTTACTTTCAATACCGCATACGATAAGTTACAGGTACTTACCTTGGGTATTTACTATACAGTTATTCTTCATTTAAACATCTGTCGGTTTCAGAAAGATGCATGCTCATAAAATATGACTAAAAAGAGAAGAGAGTACATAGGAAAATATATTGTTTACTAAGAATAAGAATATAATATACATTCTATGTACTAATTATAGTGGCACAATCTTTCCAGAAGAATGCAGTGCTTTAAGACATAATATGACAGTATTAGAACGGTTTAGAATAATAGGCTGCTTCCAAAAAAGTGTCATTTCATTTTCTTAATATATAATCTTGACTAGGATTAAATGCTAATACCAAAATCGTATTCCGATTCACAAAAATATAATTTAGTTGTTTTACTATCGTTCGTGCTATTAGAGAAGAACAATGTGCATAACTATTTTTTTATGATAAAAAAGTTGTATTGATTAATTTTGTACGTGGTGTTCAGTTTTGAACACGTGCTAAATTAATGGGAGGAAATTGGAACCCTATAATCTATACCAAGAATCTCTGTTACGCTACACATCTACTTACTAGATATGTTTCTCTAGAGGTTTTCTAACGAAGTGTAGCACGGAGTTTTCAGTTGTTAAGAAATTTTTAAGAATGCTTTAAAAGTGACCAAATATATCTAAAATTGTTCTTCGTTATGATGAAACCTTTCAGTTCAAATTCTTGGTAGTGGAATTTTAGCCCGCAACTTTCCGAATTAGAGTCGCATACGCCTCTACTGCAACCTCTATGGGTGTACATGATCGAGATATATTTCTACTGTAATAAATAAGTGGAAAGTGAATGGCGGGCCAATCAATAGTTCTTCGAGGAAATTATGGTCCACTTGATATCACTATCAATAATTGTTAGTTGATACTTTCTACTTACTAGTTCAAGTTGGCTCACTGACATCGCCAACCACCATCAGTACACATACCTTCTTCACTGTCTAGTTCAAGCTGGCTCACTGACATCGCCAACCACCATCAGTACACATACCTTCTTCACTGTCTAGTTCAAGTTGGCTCACTGACACCGTAAACCACCATCTTTCTTCACACACATACCTTCTTCACTGTCTAGTTCAAGTTGGCTCACTGACATCGCCAACCACCATCAGTACACATACCTTCTTCACTGTCTAGTTCAAGCTGGCTCACTGACACCGCCAACCACCATCAGTACACATACCTTCTTCACTGTCTAGTTCAAGCTGGCTCACTGACACCGCCAACCACCATCAGTACACATACCTTCTTCACTGTCTAGTTCAAGCTGGCTCACTGACATCGCCAACCACCATCAGTACACATACCTTCTTCACTGTCTAGTTCAAGCTGGCTCACTGACATCGCCAACCACCATCAGTACACATACCTTCTTCACTGTCTAGTTCAAGCTGGCTCACTGACATCGCCAACCACCATCAGTACACATACCTTCTTCACTGTCTAGTTCAAGCTGGCTCACTGACATCGCCAACCACCATCAGTACACATACCTTCTTCACTGTCTAGTTCAAGCTGGCTCACTGACACCGCCAACCACCATCAGTACACATACCTTCTTCACTGTCTAGTTCAAGCTGGCTCACTGACACCGCCAACCACCATCAGTACACATACCTTCTTCACTGTCTAGTTCAAGCTGGCTCACTGACACCGCCAACCACCATCAGTACACATACCTTCTTCACTGTCTAGTTCAAGCTGGCTCACTGACACCGCCAACCACCATCAGTGCACATACCTTCTTCACTGTCTAGTTCAAGTTGGCTCACTGACACCGCCAACCACCATCAGTACACATACCTTCTTCACTGTCTAGTTCAAGCTGGCTCACTGACACCGCCAACCACCATCAGTACACATACCTTCTTCACTGTCTAGTTCAAGCTGGCTCACTGACACCGCCAACCACCATCAGTACACATACCTTCTTCACTGTCTAGTTCAAGCTGGCTCACTGACACCGCCAACCACCATCAGTACACATACCTTCTTCACTGTCTAGTTCAAGCTGGCTCACTGACACCGCCAACCACCATCAGTACACATACCTTCTTCACTGTCTAGTTCAAGCTGGCTCACTGACACCGCCAACCACCATCAGTACACATACCTTCTTCACTGTCTAGTTCAAGCTGGCTCACTGACACCGCCAACCACCATCAGTACACATACCTTCTTCACTGTCTAGTTCAAGCTGGCTCACTGACACCGCCAACCACCATCAGTACACATACCTTCTTCACTGTCTAGTTCAAGCTGGCTCACTGACACCGCCAACCACCATCAGTACACATACCTTCTTCACTGTCTAGTTCAAGTTGGCTCACTGACATCGCCAACCACCATCAGTACACATACCTTCTTCACTGTCTAGTTCAAGCTGGCTCACTGACACCGCCAACCACCATCAGTGCACATACCTTCTTCACTGTCTAGTTCAAGCTGGCTCACTGACACCGCCAACCACCATCAGTACACATACCTTCTTCACTGTCTAGTTCAAGCTGGCTCACTGACATCGCCAACCACCATCAGTACACATACCTTCTTCACTGTCTAGTTCAAGCTGGCTCACTGACACCGCCAACCACCATCAGTACACATACCTTCTTCACTGTCTAGTTCAAGCTGGCTCACTGACATCGCCAACCACCATCAGTACACATACCTTCTTCACTGTCTAGTTCAAGCTGGCTCACTGACACCGCCAACCACCATCAGTACACATACCTTCTTCACTGTCTAGTTCAAGTTGGCTCACTGACACCGCCAACCACCATCAGTACACATACCTTCTTCACTGTCTAGTTCAAGCTGGCTCACTGACACCGCCAACCACCATCAGTACACATACCTTCTTCACTGTCTAGTTCAAGCTGGCTCACTGACACCGCCAACCACCATCAGTACACATACCTTCTTCACTGTCTAGTTCAAGCTGGCTCACTGACACCGCCAACCACCATCAGTACACATACCTTCTTCACTGTCTAGTTCAAGCTGGCTCACTGACACCGCCAACCACCATCAGTACACATACCTTCTTCACTGTCTAGTTCAAGTTGGCTCACTGACACCGCCAACCACCATCAGTACACATACCTTCTTCACTGTCTAGTTCAAGCTGGCTCACTGACACCGTAAACCACCATCAGTACACATACCTTCTTCACTGTCTAGTTCAAGCTGGCTCACTGACACCGCCAACCACCATCAGTACACATACCTTCTTCACTGTCTAGTTCAAGCTGGCTCACTGACACCGCCAACCACCATCAGTGCACATACCTTCTTCACTGTCTAGTTCAAGCTGGCTCACTGACACCGCCAACCACCATCAGTACACATACCTTCTTCACTGTCTAGTTCAAGCTGGCTCACTGACACCGCCAACCACCATCAGTACACATACCTTCTTCACTGTCTAGTTCAAGCTGGCTCACTGACACCGCCAACCACCATCAGTACACATACCTTCTTCACTGTCTAGTTCAAGTTGGCTCACTGACACCGCCAACCACCATCAGTACACATACCTTCTTCACTGTCTAGTTCAAGCTGGCTCACTGACACCGCCAACCACCATCAGTACACATACCTTCTTCACTGTCTAGTTCAAGCTGGCTCACTGACACCGCCAACCACCATCAGTACACATACCTTCTTCACTGTCTAGTTCAAGTTGGCTCACTGACACCGACAACCACCATCAGTACACATACCTTCTTCACTGTCTAGTTCAAGTTGGCTCACTGACACCGTAAACCACCATCTTTCTTCACACACATACCTTCTTCACTGTCTAGTTCAAGTTGGCTCACTGACATCGCCAACCACCATCAGTACACATACCTTCTTCACTGTCTAGTTCAAGTTGGCTCACTGACACCGTAAACCACCATCTTTCTTCACACACATACCTTCTTCACTGTCTAGTTCAAGTTGGCTCACTGACATCGCCAACCACCATCAGTACACATACCTTCTTCACTGTCTAGTTCAAGCTGGCTCACTGACACCGCCAACCACCATCAGTGCACATACCTTCTTCACTGTCTAGTTCAAGCTGGCTCACTGACACCGCCAACCACCATCAGTGCACATACCTTCTTCACTGTCTAGTTCAAGCTGGCTCACTGACACCGTAAACCACCATCAGTACACATACCTTCTTCACTGTCTAGTTCAAGTTGGCTCACTGACACCGCCAACCACCATCAGTACACATACCTTCTTCACTGTCTAGTTCAAGCTGGCTCACTGACACCGCCAACCACCATCAGTACACATACCTTCTTCACTGTCTAGTTCAAGCTGGCTCACTGACACCGCCAACCACCATCAGTACACATACCTTCTTCACTGTCTAGTTCAAGCTGGCTCACTGACACCGCCAACCACCATCAGTACACATACCTTCTTCACTGTCTAGTTCAAGCTGGCTCACTGACACCGACAACCACCATCAGTACACATACCTTCTTCACTGTCTAGTTCAAGCTGGCTCACTGACACCGCCAACCACCATCAGTACACATACCTTCTTCACTGTCTAGTTCAAGCTGGCTCACTGACACCGCCAACCACCATCAGTACACATACCTTCTTCACTGTCTAGTTCAAGCTGGCTCACTGACACCGCCAACCACCATCAGTACACATACCTTCTTCACTGTCTAGTTCAAGCTGGCTCACTGACACCGCCAACCACCATCAGTACACATACCTTCTTCACTGTCTAGTTCAAGCTGGCTCACTGACACCGCCAACCACCATCAGTACACATACCTTCTTCACTGTCTAGTTCAAGCTGGCTCACTGACATCGCCAACCACCATCAGTACACATACCTTCTTCACTGTCTAGTTCAAGTTGGCTCACTGACACCGTAAACCACCATCTTTCTTCACACACATACCTTCTTCACTGTCTAGTTCAAGTTGGCTCACTGACACCGACAACCACCATCAGTACACATACCTTCTTCACTGTCTAGTTCAAGTTGGCTCACTGACACCGTAAACCACCATCTTTCTTCACACACATACCTTCTTCACTGTCTAGTTCAAGTTGGCTCACTGACATCGCCAACCACCATCAGTACACATACCTTCTTCACTGTCTAGTTCAAGTTGGCTCACTGACACCGTAAACCACCATCTTTCTTCACACACATACCTTCTTCACTGTCTAGTTCAAGTTGGCTCACTGACATCGCCAACCACCATCAGTACACATACCTTCTTCACTGTCTAGTTCAAGTTGGCTCACTGACACCGTAAACCACCATCTTTCTTCACACACATACCTTCTTCACTGTCTAGTTCAAGTTGGCTCACTGACATCGCCAACCACCATCAGTACACATACCTTCTTCACTGTCTAGTTCAAGTTGGCTCACTGACACCGTAAACCACCATCTTTCTTCACACACATACCTTCTTCACTGTCTAGTTCAAGTTGGCTCACTGACATCGCCAACCACCATCAGTACACATACCTTCTTCACTGTCTAGTTCAAGCTGGCTCACTGACACCGCCAACCACCATCAGTGCACATACCTTCTTCACTGTCTAGTTCAAGCTGGCTCACTGACACCGCCAACCACCATCAGTGCACATACCTTCTTCACTGTCTAGTTCAAGCTGGCTCACTGACACCGTAAACCACCATCAGTACACATACCTTCTTCACTGTCTAGTTCAAGTTGGCTCACTGACACCGCCAACCACCATCAGTACACATACCTTCTTCACTGTCTAGTTCAAGCTGGCTCACTGACACCGCCAACCACCATCAGTACACATACCTTCTTCACTGTCTAGTTCAAGCTGGCTCACTGACACCGCCAACCACCATCAGTACACATACCTTCTTCACTGTCTAGTTCAAGCTGGCTCACTGACACCGCCAACCACCATCAGTACACATACCTTCTTCACTGTCTAGTTCAAGCTGGCTCACTGACACCGCCAACCACCATCAGTACACATACCTTCTTCACTGTCTAGTTCAAGCTGGCTCACTGACACCGCCAACCACCATCAGTACACATACCTTCTTCACTGTCTAGTTCAAGCTGGCTCACTGACACCGCCAACCACCATCAGTACACATACCTTCTTCACTGTCTAGTTCAAGCTGGCTCACTGACACCGCCAACCACCATCAGTACACATACCTTCTTCACTGTCTAGTTCAAGCTGGCTCACTGACACCGCCAACCACCATCAGTACACATACCTTCTTCACTGTCTAGTTCAAGCTGGCTCACTGACACCGCCAACCACCATCAGTACACATACCTTCTTCACTGTCTAGTTCAAGCTGGCTCACTGACATCGCCAACCACCATCAGTACACATACCTTCTTCACTGTCTAGTTCAAGCTGGCTCACTGACACCGCCAACCACCATCAGTACACATACCTTCTTCACTGTCTAGTTCAAGCTGGCTCACTGACACCGCCAACCACCATCAGTACACATACCTTCTTCACTGTCTAGTTCAAGCTGGCTCACTGACACCGCCAACCACCATCAGTACACATACCTTCTTCACTGTCTAGTTCAAGCTGGCTCACTGACACCGCCAACCACCATCAGTGCACATACCTTCTTCACTGTCTAGTTCAAGTTGGCTCACTGACACCGCCAACCACCATCAGTACACATACCTTCTTCACTGTCTAGTTCAAGCTGGCTCACTGACACCGCCAACCACCATCAGTACACATACCTTCTTCACTGTCTAGTTCAAGCTGGCTCACTGACATCGCCAACCACCATCAGTACACATACCTTCTTCACTGTCTAGTTCAAGCTGGCTCACTGACACCGCCAACCACCATCAGTACACATACCTTCTTCACTGTCTAGTTCAAGCTGGCTCACTGACATCGCCAACCACCATCAGTACACATACCTTCTTCACTGTCTAGTTCAAGCTGGCTCACTGACACCGCCAACCACCATCAGTGCACATACCTTCTTCACTGTCTAGTTCAAGCTGGCTCACTGACACCGCCAACCACCATCAGTGCACATACCTTCTTCACTGTCTAGTTCAAGCTGGCTCACTGACACCGCCAACCACCATCAGTGCACATACCTTCTTCACTGTCTAGTTCAAGCTGGCTCACTGACACCGCCAACCACCATCAGTGCACATACCTTCTTCACTGTCTAGTTCAAGCTGGCTCACTGACACCGCCAACCACCATCAGTGCACATACCTTCTTCACTGTCTAGTTCAAGCTGGCTCACTGACACCGCCAACCACCATCAGTACACATACCTTCTTCACTGTCTAGTTCAAGCTGGCTCACTGACACCGCCAACCACCATCAGTGCACATACCTTCTTCACTGTCTAGTTCAAGCTGGCTCACTGACACCGCCAACCACCATCAGTACACATACCTTCTTCACTGTCTAGTTCAAGCTGGCTCACTGACATCGCCAACCACCATCAGTACACATACCTTCTTCACTGTCTAGTTCAAGCTGGCTCACTGACATCGCCAACCACCATCAGTACACATACCTTCTTCACTGTCAAGTTCAAGCTGGCTCACTGACACCGCCAACCACCATCAGTACACATACCTTCTTCACTGTCTAGTTCAAGCTGGCTCACTGACACCGCCAACCACCATCAGTACACATACCTTCTTCACTGTCTAGTTCAAGCTGGCTCACTGACATCGCCAACCACCATCAGTACACATACCTTCTTCACTGTCTAGTTCAAGCTGGCTCACTGACACCGCCAACCACCATCAGTACACATACCTTCTTCACTGTCTAGTTCAAGCTGGCTCACTGACACCGCCAACCACCATCAGTGCACATACCTTCTTCACTGTCTAGTTCAAGCTGGCTCACTGACACCGCCAACCACCATCAGTGCACATACCTTCTTCACTGTCTAGTTCAAGCTGGCTCACTGACACCGCCAACCACCATCAGTGCACATACCTTCTTCACTGTCTAGTTCAAGCTGGCTCACTGACACCGCCAACCACCATCAGTGCACATACCTTCTTCACTGTCTAGTTCAAGCTGGCTCACTGACACCGCCAACCACCATCAGTACACATACCTTCTTCACTGTCTAGTTCAAGCTGGCTCACTGACACCGCCAACCACCATCAGTGCACATACCTTCTTCACTGTCTAGTTCAAGCTGGCTCACTGACACCGCCAACCACCATCAGTACACATACCTTCTTCACTGTCTAGTTCAAGCTGGCTCACTGACATCGCTAACCACCATCAGTACACATACCTTCTTCACTGTCTAGTTCAAGCTGGCTCACTGACATCGCCAACCACCATCAGTACACATACCTTCTTCACTGTCTAGTTCAAGCTGGCTCACTGACACCGCCAACCACCATCAGTACACATACCTTCTTCACTGTCTAGTTCAAGCTGGCTCACTGACACCGCCAACCACCATCAGTACACATACCTTCTTCACTGTCTAGTTCAAGCTGGCTCACTGACATCGCCAACCACCATCAGTACACATACCTTCTTCACTGTCTAGTTCAAGCTGGCTCACTGACACCGCCAACCACCATCAGTACACATACCTTCTTCACTGTCTAGTTCAAGCTGGCTCACTGACACCGCCAACCACCATCAGTACACATACCTTCTTCACTGTCTAGTTCAAGCTGGCTCACTGACACCGCCAACCACCATCAGTACACATACCTTCTTCACTGTCTAGTTCAAGCTGGCTCACTGACACCGTAAACCACCATCAGTGCACATACCTTCTTCACTGTCTAGTTCAAGTTGGCTCACTGACACCGCCAACCACCATCAGTACACATACCTTCTTCACTGTCTAGTTCAAGCTGGCTCACTGACACCGCCAACCACCATCAGTGCACATACCTTCTTCACTGTCTAGTTCAAGCTGGCTCACTGACACCGCCAACCACCATCAGTACACATACCTTCTTCACTGTCTAGTTCAAGCTGGCTCACTGACACCGCCAACCACCATCAGTGCACATACCTTCTTCACTGTCTAGTTCAAGCTGGCTCACTGACACCGTAAACCACCATCAGTACACATACCTTCTTCACTGTCTAGTTCAAGTTGGCTCACTGACACCGCCAACCACCATCAGTACACATACCTTCTTCACTGTCTAGTTCAAGCTGGCTCACTGACACCGTAAACCACCATCAGTACACATACCTTCTTCACTGTCTAGTTCAAGTTGGCTCACTGACACCGACAACCACCATCAGTACACATACCTTCTTCACTGTCTAGTTCAAGCTGGCTCACTGACATCGCCAACCACCATCAGTACACATACCTTCTTCACTGTCTAGTTCAAGCTGGCTCACTGACACCGCCAACCACCATCAGTACACATACCTTCTTCACTGTCTAGTTCAAGCTGGCTCACTGACACCGCCAACCACCATCAGTGCACATACCTTCTTCACTGTCTAGTTCAAGCTGGCTCACTGACACCGCCAACCACCATCAGTACACATACCTTCTTCACTGTCTAGTTCAAGCTGGCTCACTGACACCGCCAACCACCATCAGTACACATACCTTCTTCACTGTCTAGTTCAAGCTGGCTCACTGACACCGCCAACCACCATCAGTACACATACCTTCTTCACTGTCTAGTTCAAGCTGGCTCACTGACACCGCCAACCACCATCAGTACACATACCTTCTTCACTGTCTAGTTCAAGCTGGCTCACTGACACCGCCAACCACCATCAGTGCACATACCTTCTTCACTGTCTAGTTCAAGCTGGCTCACTGACACCGCCAACCACCATCAGTACACATACCTTCTTCACTGTCTAGTTCAAGCTGGCTCACTGACACCGCCAACCACCATCAGTACACATACCTTCTTCACTGTCTAGTTCAAGTTGGCTCACTGACACCGCCAACCACCATTAGTACACATACCTTCTTCACTGTCTAGTTCAAGTTGGCTCACTGACACCGCCAACCACCATCAGTACACATACCGTCTTCACTGTCTAGTTCAAGTTGGCTCACTGACACCGCCAACCACCATTAGTACACATACCTTCTTCACTGTCTAGTTCAAGTTGGCTCACTGACACCGCCAACCACCATCAGTACACATACCTTCTTCACTGTCTAGTTCAAGTTGGCTCACTGACACCGCCAACCACCATTAGTACACATACCTTCTTCACTGTCTAGTTCAAGCTGGCTCACTGACACCGCCAACCACCATCAGTGCACATACCTTCTTCACTGTCTAGTTCAAGTTGGCTCACTGACACCGCCAACCACCATCAGTACACATACCTTCTTCACTGTCTAGTTCAAGTTGGCTCACTGACACCGCCCACCACCATTAGTACACATACCTTCTTCACTGTCTAGTTCAAGCTGGCTCACTGACACCGCCAACCACCATCAGTACACATACCTTCTTCACTGTCTAGTTCAAGCTGGCTCACTGACATCGCCAACCACCATCAGTACACATACCATCTTCACTGTCTAGTTCAAGCTGGCTCACTGACACCGCCAACCACCATCAGTACACATACCTTCTTCACTGTCTAGTTCAAGCTGGCTCACTGACATCGCCAACCACCATCAGTACACATACCTTCTTCACTGTCTAGTTCAAGCTGGCTCACTGACACCGCCAACCACCATCAGTACACATACCTTCTTCACTGTCTAGTTCAAGCTGGCTCACTGACACCGTAAACCACCATCAGTACACATACCTTCTTCACTGTCTAGTTCAAGCTGGCTCACTGACACCGTAAACCACCATCCTTCTTCACACACATACCTTCTTCACTGTCTAGTTCAAGTTGGCTCACTGACATCGCCAACCACCATCAGTACACATACCTTCTTCACTGTCTAGTTCAAGCTGGCTCACTGACACCGTAAACCACCATCCTTCTTCACACACATACCTTCTTCACTGTCTAGTTCAAGTTGGCTCACTGACATCGCCAACCACCATCAGTACACATACCTTCTTCACTGTCTAGTTCAAGCTGGCTCACTGACACCGCCAACCACCATCAGTGCACATACCTTCTTCACTGTCTAGTTCAAGCTGGCTCACTGACACCGTAAACCACCATCAGTACACATACCTTCTTCACTGTCTAGTTCAAGCTGGCTCACTGACACCGTAAACCACCATCCTTCTTCACACACATACCTTCTTCACTGTCTAGTTCAAGTTGGCTCACTGACATCGCCAACCACCATCAGTACACATACCTTCTTCACTGTCTAGTTCAAGCTGGCTCACTGACACCGCCAACCACCATCAGTACACATACCTTCTTCACTGTCTAGTTCAAGCTGGCTCACTGACACCGCCAACCACCATCAGTACACATACCTTCTTCACTGTCTAGTTCAAGCTGGCTCACTGACACCGCCAACCACCATCAGTACACATACCTTCTTCACTGTCTAGTTCAAGCTGGCTCACTGACACCGCCAACCACCATCAGTACACATACCTTCTTCACTGTCTAGTTCAAGCTGGCTCACTGACACCGCCAACCACCATCAGTACACATACCTTCTTCACTGTCTAGTTCAAGCTGGCTCACTGACACCGCCAACCACCATCAGTGCACATACCTTCTTCACTGTCTAGTTCAAGCTGGCTCACTGACACCGCCAACCACCATCAGTACACATACCTTCTTCACTGTCTAGTTCAAGCTGGCTCACTGACACCGACAACCACCATCAGTACACATACCTTCTTCACTGTCTAGTTCAAGCTGGCTCACTGACACCGCCAACCACCATCAGTACACATACCTTCTTCACTGTCTAGTTCAAGCTGGCTCACTGACACCGCCAACCACCATCAGTACACATACCTTCTTCACTGTCTAGTTCAAGCTGGCTCACTGACACCGCCAACCACCATCAGTACACATACCTTCTTCACTGTCTAGTTCAAGCTGGCTCACTGACACCGCCAACCACCATCAGTACACATACCTTCTTCACTGTCTAGTTCAAGTTGGCTCACTGACATCGCCAACCACCATCAGTGCACATACCTTCTTCACTGTCTAGTTCAAGCTGGCTCACTGACACCGCCAACCACCATCAGTACACATACCTTCTTCACTGTCTAGTTCAAGCTGGCTCACTGACACCGCCAACCACCATCAGTACACATACCTTCTTCACTGTCTAGTTCAAGCTGGCTCACTGACACCGTAAACCACCATCAGTACACATACCTTCTTCACTGTCTAGTTCAAGCTGGCTCACTGACACCGTAAACCACCATCAGTACACATACCTTCTTCACTGTCTAGTTCAAGCTGGCTCACTGACACCGCCAACCACCATCAGTACACATACCTTCTTCACTGTCTAGTTCAAGCTGGCTCACTGACACCGCCAACCACCATCAGTACACATACCTTCTTCACTGTCTAGTTCAAGCTGGCTCACTGACACCGTAAACCACCATCAGTACACATACCTTCTTCACTGTCTAGTTCAAGCTGGCTCACTGACACCGCCAACCACCATCAGTACACATACCTTCTTCACTGTCTAGTTCAAGCTGGCTCACTGACACCGCCAACCACCATCAGTACACATACCTTCTTCACTGTCTAGTTCAAGCTGGCTCACTGACACCGCCAACCACCATCAGTACACATACCTTCTTCACTGTCTAGTTCAAGCTGGCTCACTGACACCGCCAACCACCATCAGTACACATACCTTCTTCACTGTCTAGTTCAAGCTGGCTCACTGACACCGTAAACCACCATCAGTACACATACCTTCTTCACTGTCTAGTTCAAGCTTGCTCACTGACACCGCCAACCACCATCAGTACACATACCTTCTTCACTGTCTAGTTCAAGCTGGCTCACTGACACCGCCAACCACCATCAGTACACATACCTTCTTCACTGTCTAGTTCAAGCTGGCTCACTGACACCGCCAACCACCATCAGTGCACATACCTTCTTCACTGTCTAGTTCAAGCTGGCTCACTGACACCGCCAACCACCATCAGTACACATACCTTCTTCACTGTCTAGTTCAAGCTGGCTCACTGACACCGCCAACCACCATCAGTACACATACCTTCTTCACTTTCTAGTTCAAGCTGGCTCACTGACACCGCCAACCACCATCAGTACACATACCTTCTTCACTGTCTAGTTCAAGCTGGCTCACTGACACCGTAAACCACCATCAGTACACATACCTTCTTCACTGTCTAGTTCAAGCTGGCTCACTGACACCGCCAACCACCATCAGTACACATACCTTCTTCACTGTCTAGTTCAAGCTGGCTCACTGACACCGCCAACCACCATCAGTACACATACCTTCTTCACTGGCTAGTTCAAGCTGGCTCACTGACACCGCCAACCACCATCAGTACACATACCTTCTTCACTGTCTAGTTCAAGCTGGCTCACTGACACCGCCAACCACCATCAGTACACATACCTTCTTCACTGTCTAGTTCAAGCTGGCTCACTGACACCGTAAACCACCATCAGTACACATACCTTCTTCACTGTCTAGTTCAAGCTGGCTCACTGACACCGTAAACCACCATCCTTCTTCACACACATACCTTCTTCACTGTCTAGTTCAAGTTGGCTCACTGACATCGCCAACCACCATCAGTACACATACCTTCTTCACTGTCTAGTTCAAGCTGGCTCACTGACACCGTAAACCACCATCCTTCTTCACACACATACCTTCTTCACTGTCTAGTTCAAGTTGGCTCACTGACATCGCCAACCACCATCAGTACACATACCTTCTTCACTGTCTAGTTCAAGCTGGCTCACTGACACCGCCAACCACCATCAGTACACATACCTTCTTCACTGTCTAGTTCAAGCTGGCTCACTGACACCGCCAACCACCATCAGTACACATACCTTCTTCACTGTCTAGTTCAAGCTGGCTCACTGACACCGTAAACCACCATCAGTACACATACCTTCTTCACTGTCTAGTTGAAGCTGGCTCACTGACACCGTAAACCACCATCCTTCTTCACACACATACCTTCTTCACTGTCTAGTTCAAGTTGGCTCACTGACATCGCCAACCACCATCAGTACACATACCTTCTTCACTGTCTAGTTCAAGCTGGCTCACTGACACCGTAAACCACCATCCTTCTTCACACACATACCTTCTTCACTGTCTAGTTCAAGTTGGCTCACTGACATCGCCAACCACCATCAGTGCACATACCTTCTTCACTGTCTAGTTCAAGCTGGCTCACTGACACCGTAAACCACCATCCTTCTTCACACACATACCTTCTTCACTGTCTAGTTCAAGTTGGCTCACTGACATCGCCAACCACCATCAGTACACATACCTTCTTCACTGTCTAGTTCAAGCTGGCTCACTGACACCGTAAACCACCATCCTTCTTCACACACATACCTTCTTCACTGTCTAGTTCAAGTTGGCTCACTGACATCGCCAACCACCATCAGTGCACATACCTTCTTCACTGTCTAGTTCAAGCTGGCTCACTGACACCGTAAACCACCATCCTTCTTCACACACATACCTTCTTCACTGTCTAGTTCAAGTTGGCTCACTGACATCGCCAACCACCATCAGTACACATACCTTCTTCACTGTCTAGTTCAAGCTGGCTCACTGACACCGCCAACCACCATCAGTACACATACCTTCTTCACTGTCTAGTTCAAGCTGGCTCACTGACACCGCCAACCACCATCAGTACACATACCTTCTTCACTGTCTAGTTCAAGTTGGCTCACTGACACCGCCAACCACCATCAGTACACATACCTTCTTCACTGTCTAGTTCAAGCTGGCTCACTGACACCGCCAACCACCATCAGTACACATACCTTCTTCACTGTCTAGTTCAAGCTGGCTCACTGACATCGCCAACCACCATCAGTACACATACCTTCTTCACTGTCTAGTTCAAGCTGGCTCACTGACATCGCCAACCACCATCAGTACACATACCTTCTTCACTGTCTAGTTCAAGCTGGCTCACTGACATCGCCAACCACCATCAGTGCACATACCTTCTTCACTGTCTAGTTCAAGCTGGCTCACTGACATCGCCAACCACCATCAGTACACATACCTTCTTCACTGTCTAGTTCAAGCTGGCTCACTGACACCGCCAACCACCATCAGTGCACATACCTTCTTCACTGTCTAGTTCAAGCTGGCTCACTGACACCGCCAACCACCATCAGTACACATACCTTCTTCACTGTCTAGTTCAAGCTGGCTCACTGACACCGCCAACCACCATCAGTACACATACCTTCTTCACTGTCTAGTTCAAGCTGGCTCACTGACATCGCCAACCACCATCAGTACACATACCTTCTTCACTGTCTAGTTCAAGCTGGCTCACTGACACCGCCAACCACCATCAGTACACATACCTTTATGGTTTTTATAAGATAAATTATAAAAAACCAAATTTAACTAAATTTATTATCGTGTATTTATATCAGCCCCTGGTTACAAACTGATTAGCAAAACATTTTATTTGTTCTTCCTCGATTGTTGCGGACCCACCGCCTGGCAAGCCGCCACAGTACCTCCCCCCAGTATCGGAGGGTTGTGACGATACGGAGAAGTGTGAACCAGCTGGGCGGAAAAGTGAACGCGCTTGACGGATGCTTTTGCATTTAACGGAGCGGTGGGTGTACCGATGATGGTGGTTGATGAGGGTGTGATGTTGTTGTTGTTGTTGTTGTTGTTGTTGTTGCTGTTGTTGTTGTTGTTGTTGTTGTTGTTGTTGTTGTTGTTGTTGTTGTTGTTGTTGTTGTTGTTGTTGTTGTTGTTGTTGTTGTTGTTGTTGTTGTTGTTGTTGTTGTTGTTGTTGTTGTTGTTGTTGTTGTTGTTGTTGTTGTTGTTGTTGTTGTTGTTGTTGTTGTTGTTGTTGTTGTTGTTGTTGTTGTTGTTGTTGTTGTTGTTGTTGTTGCTGTTGTTGTTGTAGTGGGCTGCAATAGGCAATACGTTGCCAGGAAAAGTGTGGCCTGGCGTCGGTTTGGAAGGTGCGTTGACAGCCAAGATGCTGTCTGCATCCACATATGCAGGTTTGAGCCGGTCGATGGAGACCACTACACTCTTGCCGGCACGGTGGATGGTGAAAAATTTATCGTTACGTGAAATGACTTCGTATGGGCCATCATACGGTTGTTGAAGAGGAGTACGGACCGCATCATGACGCACGAATACATGCGAGCAGGTTGCAAGATCTCGAAAAACAAAGACCGCGTGTTGGCCGTGGTGAGACGGTTGAACCGGACGCAACTGTGAAAGGCGACGTCGAAGGCGGTCAACGTATGCTGATGTGGATTCTGGCGTCGCTGGAGGGGGCGAGAGATATTCGCCCGGTAGACGGAGTGTTGTGCCGTACACGAGCTCAGCGGGGGTGGCCTTGAGGTCCTCCTTCCATGAGGCACGGATGCCGAGCATTACCCATGGCAAAGCGTCCGTCCAGCGGTCATCTCCATGGCATCGAAGTGCTGCCTTCAGCTGACGGTGAAGTCGTTCCACCATACCGTTGGATTGAGGGTGGTAGGCTGCGGTCCGGAGGTGAGTCATGCCAGTAATGTTACTGAGTGCACGGAAGAGGTGGGACTCGAACTGGCGGCCCAAGTCCGTTGTAACCTTAAGCGGTGTTCCGAACCGTGAGATCCAACCTGTGACGAGTGCGGTAGCCACCGTCTCGGCAGTGATATCGGAAAGCGGTATGGCTTCCGCCCACCTCGTGAAACGGTCCACGCAAGTGAGGAGATATCGGAAACCATCGGAAATTGGTAGTGGCCCGACCAAGTCGAGGTGTATGTGTTCGAACCTGGTGGCGGTTGGAGAAAAACGTGCAAGTGGTGCTGTGGTGTGACGCGTAACTTTGGAACGCTGACACGTGATACATGCGCGGGCCCAATCACGGCAATCTTTATTTATAGAGGGCCATACAAAACGTTGAGTGACGAGTTTGGTCGTTGCTTTGACACCTGGATGAGACAAACTGTGCAGGCTATCGAAAACTTGTCGACGTAAAGTCTGTGGTACGAATGGCCGCGGAAGTGATTGTGACATGTCACAGTAGAGAGGCAAATCTGTGTCATTAAGCTGCTGTGGGTGCAACTGCAGGGTAGAGTTAGCATGTAAGAGATCACGTAGCTCAGCGTTGTCCAGTTGAGCACGGGCAATATCAGCGTAGCCGACTGGAAAAGAGATGGCGTCAACACGAGACAGGGCATCGGCTACGACGTTGTCTTTACCAGGAATATGACGTATGTCTGTTGTGAATTGCCCGATTAAATCGAGGTGGCGAAACTGTCTAGGTGAACATTTTTCAGGGCGCTGTGTAAATGCGAAAGTCAACGGTTTGTGGTCGGTGTACACAGTGAAAGTGCGCGCTTCCAACATATGGCGAAAGAAAATTATGGTGTCGTACACTGCAAGAAGTTCACGGTCGTACGCACCGTAGTTACGCTGTGCGGTATTTAATTTTCGTGAGAAAAAAGCGAGAGGTTCCCATCCACGGCTCGTACGCTGCTGGAGTGCGGCTCCAATGCTGGTATCAGAGGCGTCGGTGATGATTGCTAATTCTGCGTTGATATCTGGGTGCGCCAGAAGCGTAGCCTGGGAGAGGCTGTTTTTGCATTCTTGAAACGCAGCCTGGAGTTCCGGTGTCCAAACAATGATTGTTTTGGCTGAAGTTTCGTCACCGGCGAGGAGGTTGTTAAGGGGGGCCTGTATCCTAGCTGCAGACGGAAGAAAACGGCGGTAAAAGTTTATCATTCCAAGGAATTGGCGAAGCTGCTTGACGTTGGCAGGTAAGGGGAAAGAGAGGATGGCCTCAACCTTCTCCGAAAGAGGGCAGGTGCCACTGGCGCTGACTGTGTACCCTAGAAACTTGACTTCTGGAACACCGAATACACATTTGGAGGAGTTGATCAAAACGCCGTATTCTGAAAGTCGCGTGAACAGGAGGCGAAGATGTTCTTCATGTTGTGTTGGGTTGGAGGAAGCGACAAGGATGTCGTCGATATAGACGTAGCAAAAATCGAGGTCCCGTAATACCTCATCGATAAAACGTTGAAATGTCTGAGCCGCGTTTCGTAGGCCAAAACTCATAAACGGAAATTCAAATAATCCGAAGGGAGTAGTGATCGCCGTCTTGGGAATGTCTTCAGCAGCAACAGGAATTTGATTGTACGCTCGCACTAAGTCAATGGTTGAAAAGATACACTTGCCTGAAAGATTCTGCGTGAAATCCTGGATGTGTGGAACTGGATACCGGTCCGGAATAGTCCTGGCGTTCAAAGGGCGGTAATCTCCACAAGGCCTCCACTGATCACCTTTCTTGGGAACAAGGTGGAGAGCTGCGGACCAACTGCTAGATGACCGTCGCGCGACGCCTGTTTTCATCATACTGTCAAACTCCCGTTTCGCGATTTTTAGGCGGTCTGGCGCAAGACGTCTGGGCCTGCACGAAACCGGTGGCCCGGGCGTCGTATTGATGTGGTGTTGCGTTTGGTGTTTTGGCATTGTAGGATTGCCACTTGGGCGTGTGACTTCCGGAAACTGTGCGAGTAACGCGTGAAAGGGGGACTGAAGATCGTTGTTGCGCGAAATTACCTTGACGTGTACTAGCGCGCCAGTAGATAGTTTTCCTGGAGTTGTTAATGTAGTGACGTTGTCAACCAATTGCCGTCGGCGCACGTCAATGAGTAGACTGTAATGCGCCAAAAAATCTACACCGATGATAGGCTGATCGACGTCGGCGACAATGAAACGCCATGTGAAATCTCGGCGCAAACCAAGATCCAGAGATAAAGTCAGAGGACCGTATGTGCAAATTGGGGATCCATTTGCAGCGAACAATGTGTAGTCGGTTTTCCCGGGATGACCGAAAACTTTGCTTTTCGGGTAAACACAAAGGTCGGACCCAGTATCAATAAGGAACTCTGTGCGCGTCAACCTGTCGGTTACAAAAAGGCGATTTGCAGTGGGGCCATAGCCAGCCGCCATTACTGACCGCCCCGACTGTTTTCCTGGTACTTACATGGAGGTATACAGTGGCGAGCGAGGTTTCCGAAAGTAGCGTGGTACCAACAAAATCCTCTGTCAGTGGTCGTGCCTGCTGGTGATTGGGCCCTGTTGCGTGACCTTGAACGCTGACGACGGCCCTGGAATCGATCATCACTGAGCGCGGCGACACTGGCAGTCAGGGACTCCAACTGTTGTGACAACTCTTGAATTCGAACATCTGCCTCGGTAGCCACAGCGGCGACCCGCGGTCCAGTAGAGTTGTCACAAATCTTATCAGCTAACTTCGCAAGGGCTCCCAGCTCAGTTGTCGGCGATGCGGCTAATATGTCCTGCATTCTTAATGGAAGGCGGCCGAGCCACAATGTCCGTAGTAGCTCGTCTGGAAGTGCCGTTTCGCTAAATGCCCGTAAATGTCTTAAAAACTGTGATGGTGTACGGTCACCGAGCTCCTCCCGTTCTAGCAATTGGCGCATGCGTGAGCTCTGTGTAGCCGATAGCCGCGAGATCAGCTCCGACTTTAAGGTGCTGTACTTGCTTGTCGCGGGTGGATTGATTATTATGTCCTCCACTTCTGCCGCATATTTGCTGTCCAATTGGGCTAGCACATGGTAAAACTGGGTAGTGTCCTGAGTGATGCCACTTAGCGCGAATTGTGCTTCCAATTGGGCGAACCACAGCGCCGGTTTCTCTGGCCAGAACGGCGGCAGCCTCAAACTCACTCGGTCCACTCTTGTGTCGTTTGTAGGTGCTTCCATTTAAAATTGATTATCGACAGATCAGAAGGTATTAGTCTTATTCAAATCAGATCACGTCGGGGTCACCAATATGGTTTTTATAAGATAAATTATAAAGAACCAAATTTAACTAAATTTATTATCGTGTATTTATATCAGCCCCTGGTTACAAACTGATTAGCAAAACATTTTATTTGTTCTTCCTCGATTGTTGCGGACCCACCGCCTGGCAAGCCGCCACACCTTCTTCACTGTCTAGTTCAAGCTGGCTCACTGACACCGCCAACCACCATCAGTACACATACCTTCTTCACTGTCTAGTTCAAGCTGGCTCACTGACACCGTAAACCACCATCAGTACACATACCTTCTTCACTGTCTAGTTCAAGCTGGCTCACTGACACCGTAAACCACCATCAGTACACATACCTTCTTCACTGTCTAGTTCAAGCTGGCTCACTGACACCGCCAACCACCATCAGTACACATACCTTCTTCACTGTCTAGTTCAAGTTGGCTCACTGACACCGCCAACCACCATCAGTACACATACCTTCTTCACTGTCTAGTTCAAGCTGGCTCACTGACACCGCCAACCACCATCAGTACACATACCTTCTTCACTGTCTAGTTCAAGCTGGCTCACTGACACCGCCAACCACCATCAGTACACATACCTTCTTCACTGTCTAGTTCAAGCTGGCTCACTGACACCGCCAACCACCATCAGTACACATACCTTCTTCACTGTCTAGTTCAAGCTGGCTCACTGACACCGCCAACCACCATCAGTACACATACCTTCTTCACTGTCTAGTTCAAGCTGGCTCACTGACATCGCCAACCACCATCAGTACACATACCTTCTTCACTGTCTAGTTCAAGTTGGCTCACTGACACCGCCAACCACCATCAGTACACATACCTTCTTCACTGTCTAGTTCAAGCTGGCTCACTGACACCGCCAACCACCATCAGTACACATACCTTCTTCACTGTCTAGTTCAAGCTGGCTCACTGACACCGCCAACCACCATCAGTACACATACCTTCTTCACTGTCTAGTTCAAGCTGGCTCACTGACACCGCCAACCACCATCAGTGCACATACCTTCTTCACTGTCTAGTTCAAGTTGGCTCACTGACACCGCCAACCACCATCAGTGCACATACCTTCTTCACTGTCTAGTTCAAGCTGGCTCACTGACACCGCCAACCACCATCAGTGCACATACCTTCTTCACTGTCTAGTTCAAGCTGGCTCACTGACACCGCCAACCACCATCAGTACACATACCTTCTTCACTGTCTAGTTCAAGTTGGCTCACTGACACCGCCAACCACCATCAGTGCACATACCTTCTTCACTGTCTAGTTCAAGCTGGCTCACTGACACCGCCAACCACCATCAGTGCACATACCTTCTTCACTGTCTAGTTCAAGCTGGCTCACTGACACCGACAACCACCATCAGTACACATACCTTCTTCACTGTCTAGTTCAAGCTGGCTCACTGACACCGCCAACCACCATCAGTACACATACCTTCTTCACTGTCTAGTTCAAGCTGGCTCACTGACACCGCCAACCACCATCAGTACACATACCTTCTTCACTGTCTAGTTCAAGCTGGCTCACTGACACCGCCAACCACCATCAGTACACATACCTTCTTCACTGTCTAGTTCAAGCTGGCTCACTGACACCGCCAACCACCATCAGTGCACATACCTTCTTCACTGTCTAGTTCAAGTTGGCTCACTGACACCGCCAACCACCATCAGTACACATACCTTCTTCACTGTCTAGTTCAAGCTGGCTCACTGACACCGCCAACCACCATCAGTGCACATACCTTCTTCACTGTCTAGTTCAAGCTGGCTCACTGACACCGCCAACCACCATCAGTACACATACCTTCTTCACTGTCTAGTTCAAGCTGGCTCACTGACACCGCCAACCACCATCAGTACACATACCTTCTTCACTGTCTAGTTCAAGCTGGCTCACTGACACCGCCAACCACCATCAGTACACATACCTTCTTCACTGTCTAGTTCAAGCTGGCTCACTGACACCGCCAACCACCATCAGTACACATACCTTCTTCACTGTCTAGTTCAAGTTGGCTCACTGACACCGCCAACCACCATCAGTACACATACCTTCTTCACTGTCTAGTTCAAGCTGGCTCACTGACACCGCCAACCACCATCAGTACACATACCTTCTTCACTGTCTAGTTCAAGCTGGCTCACTGACACCGCCAACCACCATCAGTACACATACCTTCTTCACTGTCTAGTTCAAGCTGGCTCACTGACACCGCCAACCACCATCAGTACACATACCTTCTTCACTGTCTAGTTCAAGCTGGCTCACTGACACCGCCAACCACCATCAGTACACATACCTTCTTCACTGTCTAGTTCAAGCTGGCTCACTGACACCGCCAACCACCATCAGTACACATACCTTCTTCACTGTCTAGTTCAAGCTGGCTCACTGACACCGCCAACCACCATCAGTGCACATACCTTCTTCACTGTCTAGTTCAAGCTGGCTCACTGACACCGCCAACCACCATCAGTGCACATACCTTCTTCACTGTCTAGTTCAAGCTGGCTCACTGACACCGCCAACCACCATCAGTACACATACCTTCTTCACTGTCTAGTTCAAGTTGGCTCACTGACACCGCCAACCACCATCAGTGCACATACCTTCTTCACTGTCTAGTTCAAGTTGGCTCACTGACACCGCCAACCACCATCAGTACACATACCTTCTTCACTGTCTAGTTCAAGCTGGCTCACTGACACCGCCAACCACCATCAGTACACATACCTTCTTCACTGTCTAGTTCAAGCTGGCTCACTGACACCGCCAACCACCATCAGTACACATACCTTCTTCACTGTCTAGTTCAAGCTGGCTCACTGACACCGCCAACCACCATCAGTGCACATACCTTCTTCACTGTCTAGTTCAAGCTGGCTCACTGACACCGCCAACCACCATCAGTACACATACCTTCTTCACTGTCTAGTTCAAGCTGGCTCACTGACACCGCCAACCACCATCAGTGCACATACCTTCTTCACTGTCTAGTTCAAGCTGGCTCACTGACACCGCCAACCACCATCAGTACACATACCTTCTTCACTGTCTAGTTCAAGCTGGCTCACTGACACCGTAAACCACCATCAGTGCACATACCTTCTTCACTGTCTAGTTCAAGCTGGCTCACTGACATCGCCAACCACCATCAGTACACATACCTTCTTCACTGTCTAGTTCAAGCTGGCTCACTGACACCGCCAACCACCATCAGTACACATACCTTCTTCACTGTCTAGTTCAAGCTGGCTCACTGACACCGCCAACCACCATCAGTACACATACCTTCTTCACTGTCTAGTTCAAGTTGGCTCACTGACACCGCCAACCACCATCAGTACACATACCTTCTTCACTGTCTAGTTCAAGCTGGCTCACTGACACCGCCAACCACCATCAGTACACATACCTTCTTCACTGTCTAGTTCAAGCTGGCTCACTGACACCGCCAACCACCATCAGTACACATACCTTCTTCACTGTCTAGTTCAAGCTGGCTCACTGACACCGCCAACCACCATCAGTACACATACCTTCTTCACTGTCTAGTTCAAGCTGGCTCACTGACACCGCCAACCACCATCAGTACACATACCTTCTTCACTGTCTAGTTCAAGCTGGCTCACTGACACCGCCAACCACCATCAGTACACATACCTTCTTCACTGTCTAGTTCAAGCTGGCTCACTGACACCGCCAACCACCATCAGTACACATACCTTCTTCACTGTCTAGTTCAAGCTGGCTCACTGACACCGCCAACCACCATCAGTACACATACCTTCTTCACTGTCTAGTTCAAGCTGGCTCACTGACACCGCCAACCACCATCAGTACACATACCTTCTTCACTGTCTAGTTCAAGCTGGCTCACTGACACCGCCAACCACCATCAGTACACATACCTTCTTCACTGTCTAGTTCAAGCTGGCTCACTGACACCGCCAACCACCATCAGTACACATACCTTCTTCACTGTCTAGTTCAAGCTGGCTCACTGACATCGCCAACCACCATCAGTACACATACCTTCTTCACTGTCTAGTTCAAGCTGGCTCACTGACACCGCCAACCACCATCAGTACACATACCTTCTTCACTGTCTAGTTCAAGCTGGCTCACTGACACCGCCAACCACCATCAGTACACATACCTTCTTCACTGTCTAGTTCAAGCTGGCTCACTGACACCGCCAACCACCATCAGTACACATACCTTCTTCACTGTCTAGTTCAAGCTGGCTCACTGACACCGCCAACCACCATCAGTACACATACCTTCTTCACTGTCTAGTTCAAGCTGGCTCACTGACACCGCCAACCACCATCAGTACACATACCTTCTTCACTGTCTAGTTCAAGCTGGCTCACTGACACCGCCAACCACCATCAGTACACATACCTTCTTCACTGTCTAGTTCAAGCTGGCTCACTGACACCGCCAACCACCATCAGTACACATACCTTCTTCACTGTCTAGTTCAAGCTGGCTCACTGACACCGCCAACCACCATCAGTACACATACCTTCTTCACTGTCTAGTTCAAGCTGGCTCACTGACATCGCCAACCACCATCAGTACACATACCTTCTTCACTGTCTAGTTCAAGTTGGCTCACTGACACCGCCAACCACCATCAGTGCACATACCTTCTTCACTGTCTAGTTCAAGCTGGCTCACTGACACCGCCAACCACCATCAGTACACATACCTTCTTCACTGTCTAGTTCAAGCTGGCTCACTGACACCGCCAACCACCATCAGTACACATACCTTCTTCACTGTCTAGTTCAAGCTGGCTCACTGACACCGCCAACCACCATCAGTACACATACCTTCTTCACTGTCTAGTTCAAGCTGGCTCACTGACACCGCCAACCACCATCAGTACACATACCTTCTTCACTGTCTAGTTCAAGCTGGCTCACTGACACCGCCAACCACCATCAGTGCACATACCTTCTTCACTGTCTAGTTCAAGCTGGCTCACTGACACCGCCAACCACCATCAGTACACATACCTTCTTCACTGTCTAGTTCAAGCTGGCTCACTGACACCGCCAACCACCATCAGTACACATACCTTCTTCACTGTCTAGTTCAAGCTGGCTCACTGACACCGCCAACCACCATCAGTACACATACCTTCTTCACTGTCTAGTTCAAGCTGGCTCACTGACATCGCCAACCACCATCAGTACACATACCTTCTTCACTGTCTAGTTCAAGCTGGCTCACTGACACCGCCAACCACCATCAGTACACATACCTTCTTCACCATCTTCACTGTCTAGTTTGCTTCAATTTGAAGCAAAACTACAACTTGTCCTAAAACGAAAAAGTTAAAGCAAAAGTTGAAATCTTTACATTTCATCCAAATCTTTCGTCAAATGTTTCCACGGAGACGGGCAACTGATCGAGATGATAGAGAGTATTGTTGTCTGTCGTATTGTTATTCAATAGTTTGTTATGTATTTTTATATTTATAACCATTATTTTAATTATAAGCTTAGCTTTGCAGTTTTGTTGCTCAGTCGTCATAGTACGTCTAGTACATTTTACCTGAAAATGAACCCCATCATATGGAATGAAGTCATTGGCCATTTTTGAGGATGAAATATTGAAATAATAAATTTGGTAAATTGTTTGCCAACCGAAGAAAGCCAGCATAAATACGGCCAGTCTTAAATTAAGTAATTATAGTCCCACATCATATGTTGAAGTAAACCTTGTTGCTCCAGACGAACATCGGCAGTACGGCGTTCCTGAACTATTGGGTCCTTGACTCGGCGTTACACTCTGGTGGCAATCTAAGGAAAGAATTCAAATAAATACGACTGGTGGCGAGCGTTTTTCGAACCACCATGCAACGTGCAACTAGTCACATCATTGGTTTAGCCTAAAAGAGTATTTTCCTTGGAAATATTGTGTGTATACGGGAATAAAACGAAAGCACCGTTGTATATATATTATGATATATGCATGTGTATTGTATCTATCTCAAGTAAGTATCTATCTCATTGACACTATACAGCAATGTTAAGCTGAAGATTGTGGATTACCATCCACCAAATCTGTTATTATCTTTAGTGGTATAAGTTTAACTTCAAATTTTCAAGAACTCAACTGAAGTGTTGAATAGTTAGCGCGCAACATTATATTATAACTGAAAACGTGAAACGTAGACAATCGCTGCAAATTACTGAACAGACTATATTGCATAGAGAATCTCACTTAACTCGAAAACCCAGCCATTTCCGGTACTGCGACTTTTAAACCGAGATGGGAAATGGAGCTTAATGGAATGTTAAACCGGATGCAGAGAAAACTGCCATGGTAGAAATGTGGGGTGCCATTCTTCAACAGGATTCGAGTGCCACTCCATATTTGAAAAATAAAAAATTTCCAGTTAAACGCTAAATCATAAATCAATTTTGTACTAAATTACATTTGATTTTGTTTCATTTTAAGATTTATTATTGTACTTAATCCTTATTCCACTTTATCCCTATGGTTATTTATGTATTTCCTTCTGTCCAATTCAGTTACAAAATTAAATAGAAAGGGTAATAAATATTACAAGAATGTACACAAAAAGAAAATAGACAATAGTAGACAAATGCCAATAGTAGAAAATGTTGAAAAACCTGTGGGCCTACATGCAAATGTTTTCTTAGTTCGTGTAATGGTAAAAAATCTGATGCAATCACTGCATTACATAACTAATGCGACTGATGTCACGCAGACAATAGTTTTGTTTTCATTCCAGACAAACACATACATTGCTTTGCATTGCATACATTTCACATGTATTGCTTTAAAGAAATCTTTCAAACCACCTCACCAGCAAAACCCATATAGGTGATTAGTAAGACAAACGCGATGCTTATTTTGGTGGTTGCCGGTTCGATTCCGACTACTGGTAATCCTGACTAAAGAATATTTTTAATGGTTTAGTCCTGTACAATAGTCCTTCGATAGCTTTCCCACGAACAATAATTGCAATTATTATTACGTCACTACCCCGCCAGCAATCACTCATGTGTACTTAATATGAGTGACATGAGCCCGTCTAAGTGTGAAGTGACAGTATTTTAATTGAACGCAAGAGGAATGACATATTGTGAGATTGTCTCAAGGAATGCTGAGCCGACGACTAAGTTTGTGCAGCGAACACACGCATATCGAGGAAGTCAGTCTAAAAGCAGAACGGTGGGTGACAGCTCACTTTCAATGTGCTGTTATTATAGTTGAGAGAACCTGAGGGTAGGAGCACTTTCACCTTCTCTGCAGGTGTTTGGCTGCTCCGTTTTTCGGATCATTCCCCAACTTAACCCGTTTTCCCCGTTTTCCCACGTTTCCCAAACTACACACTCAAAACGAATTACGAAAACAAAGTGTTGTTTTAGTTTAGTTTATTAGTATAGTCAGGGGTGGACTGGGATAAAAAGGCCCGAGATGCTGGGTTTCGGGGGGGGGGCTGCACGAGGTGGCGTGGCGTAGCTGGGGTCTGGGGCGAAGCCCCAGCCGCCGGAGGCGAATACGCCCAAGTCGCAAAACATTTTTTTGAGTCGCATTGACTTTTATGGCCTAAAATGCGATTTTAGGGCGCGATTAACAGAGGCCACCCTACCAGTAGCAAAATAATTTCAATCATACTCAATTAATTACATCAGAGGTTCTCAAAGTCAAGTGAATCACGGACCCCAACCTAAAAACCTACAGTCTTCGAGGACCCCCAACCTCCCAAAAAATGCATTATGCTAATTATTCTTAGTTTTGCCCATATCGTTATGCTAGCGCCCTCTCCTATGTTCAGTAGCGTATCCAGGATTTTGGAAAGGGGGGGGGGGGTTTAACTCATATAGAGAGTGGAACCAAAAATAAAAGGGGGGGGGGGGGTCCGGGGGGGTTTGTCCCCCGAAAAAGTTTTCTCGTCAAGGTCATTGTGGTGCAAATCTGTGGCTTTTACAGCGGCCAACTAAACTAAAATTACTAAATTTCTGGCAACGAATTTCTCTTTAAGAAAAAAAAAGCTTCAAAGAACAACAAGAACTGAGGTGTTAGTAGGGTGAGTCGTGTAAACGTTTAAACGTGTAAGCGCCCGCGAGAAAATATACATGTACAAATATTCATACACGTTTAACCATGTTTTATACCCCGCCCGAGCAATCCCCTTCCCCTGCCCATAACCCAATTTATAGATTTTTTCCGATGTCACAGCTCTTTGACGAGCCGACAAGGCATAGATTTGTGTGTGGAGTCAAAATGACTGTGGACAGTTGGACACAAAGGTATGGAAAATAATCAACAATGAATATTATAATAAATCAACCGTGCTATTCCGTTGAACGTGTTTTTTCGCGAACATTGTAACTCATTTGTTTGTTATAATTTTGTGAACAACAGGGGTGTTACGTTTAAATGAGAAATATTCGAAAAAATAAACGTTAACGAAATAAACGTTTTCTCCCAGCCCTGAAATAGAATTATAGATCGATGCGTGTATTTTTAACAAAAACTTGTCTTTGGTATTTAATACAAATTACTTGCATATTTTATATTTCCATTTTTTTTTCAATCCAATCCAATTTTCATTTTTCCTTTCCGAAAGGGGGGTTTTGTCCCCCCCCCCCCCCCTCCCCCCCCCCCTTGTACACGCCACTGCCTATGCTATAAGGTGTGCCGACTTAGCAATCAACACAGAAACAGCATATGATGCAATGGTTGCTTTTTCATTTGCAGTGCCTGTTGCAATTTTTTCATTTTTATTTTTTGACTTTTTCATTTCATTGCTTTTTATTTTAAAAAATTCTATTGACTTCCCAGAAAACTCGGAGTGTTTTGTTTCTCAATGCCTACGCAACTTAGCAGGTTGCATTGCTTCATTGGAAAGTATTTCATAACACAAAACACATTGCGGATTTTGTTTCAATGTCTGTACCCGCTTGCACAAATACCAAGTTAAAATATTCATCACAATATTTGCGTTTTTTGGCTTTATTGGCGCTATCACTAGATTTTGAGAAAGACGGCTTTTCAAGGTTAGGTGGGACAAGGGCCTGTCTGCCGCCTCCATTAGTTTCAATCGGCACTTGAGTTGCACGTACAGTACCCGTCTTTACCAACGATCCATAGCTGGTTACTAGAGACCTACACTCAATTTGATATTATTAATTTTTATATTGTACATTTAATATTACGTACATATACCAAAAACACTGCACTGTAGCACTTCGCGTGGTGTCTACCTACGCCAACTATAGTCTTACTAGTCACTGTGTGAGTGTATACTGAGTGAGTCAAGTGCATGATACAATGATATTACTGCCTTAGACCATGAGTCAAGTGGCTGTTTAGTTTTGGTCGCATCCGCGTGATTCATTCCTCCCCCTTCCCCTCGGCAGTCTGTAGACGCGCTCTCGGTCTCTCGTCAAGCTGACAGCTACACTGCCTACTCCTGCCAATTGAGATTGACCAATACAATTCGGGGTTTTTAGCGTATATAGGTAGCGTGATATAGAAAGTGCTATTAGTTTCAAACACAAAATAACGTTTATTAAAAGCAGTCTATAGTTGTTTTTTCCCATTCCTTAGGCCTTAAGCTAGCTCCGCGGACCCCTGGGGGTCCGCGGACCACACTTTGAGACCCTCTGAATTACATTGAATATTTACAATAAATATTACAATTAATTCAATCAAAATTTCAAAATAGTAGTTAAAGCGTGGGGGTTAAGATTTTTTTAGTAATATCTCTACAGAGAAGTATTTACATCATAGGAACTTTCTGGTGGCAGCCCGAAGCCCGGACTGCCGAAGGGCTCGGATCTGCCCAGGGGCCCGGGATGCGTTCGCATCCCGGCATCCCGCCAGTCCGCGTCTGAGTATAGTCATATTATAGGCTACAGAAGCTTGTAAATTTGTAAATTTGCTTTCACAATATGACTCTGCCTATACTTACTACTTGTTTGTTGTACTTGTTAGTTTCCCTTGGTGATCATTTATATTATCATTTTAGTTAGTATTCTAAAATTATGCATTAGTGAATAATATGCAAAAATTTGTGACTCCATTTAAAATAAATAAATTCACATTTAGAGTCCATCCAATCAGTAATGAAACTGATTTTCAGTGGGGGACTTGAATTTAAAGCAACTAAACCAACCCTGTAGGTTCTGAACACCATCGACGAGTGAGCGATAACCAATCAAAGATCGATATTTCAAATACCAAACATATGAACAGTGATTGGACAGTGCGAATACCTGCGGACAAAATAATGTCAGAATCAACAGGGCCGATTCAGAACAACTTTGAATTTATTGAGAGCTTCCCCACGAAACACAAGTACCTCCTTATGATTAGAGATGCAAGAAAATAGTTTTATTTTTCTTCACTTTTCGTTTGAGTAATTGAGAATTATGGTGTTTTGTGGTGTTATTGTTTTTTTAATCGAAAATCATGTTTTTACATAAAATCAATGAGTCCGCGATGAGACCTCTTCTGCAATAAAAGTTTTAAAATGGAAACGTGGATCAGGTCCTGTGGGGTATTATCAAAACATGTCAGTTTCCACTACTAATTTTTAAATTTTCGAAGGCGAAGAGAGTTAAATTTAGCGAGAACTTATTTTCGCTTTTTATCTCGTAATTCTTGTGAAGATTTGAACGGAAGGGAATACAAAATTACGAATTACTGTTAATAATAGTGTTATTTTGGTAGAAAGTGGCAATTATGGTGTTATATCGCGAATAAACTCATAATTCGTTTTGTAAGCATTTTATGGTGTTATTTCGCGATTTGAATCTGAATCCCAGTGACGCATAACGTAAAGAAATGTTGAAATCAGCACTCTAGAGTGTTTTGTTACACTTTTCGTTTTATCGCGCATTGCGAAAAACTTGCATCTCTACTTATGATGTACTTTTTACATCCTAACAAGGAAGCTAGGATGTTCTAAGGTGGTCCTTTTTTGAGCCTGTCTTGTGCGTTTTTGGGTCCCATTGACAAACCTAATTTCAATCTTTATTACCTCCTTAGCACCACCTTTTTAGGACCTCTTTAGGAGGTAAAAAGAGGCATTTATGATGTAAAAAGGAGTTCCTTTTTTGTGTCTTTTAACGGTCTTTCTACCTACTTTTATGTGCAAAATTGGACCTTCTTAGGAGGTAAAAAAGAGGCCTTAAGGATTTAAAAAAAAACCACTTTTTTTTGCTATTTGACGGTATTTCTACCTCCTTTTATGTACAAAATTTGACCTTTTTAGGAGGTAAAAGAGAGGCCGTTAGGATGTAAAAATAACTTATTTATTGGTGCTTTGCAAAACCACTACCACTACCACTACCACTACCACTACCACAACCACTACCACTACTACTACCACTACCACTACCACTACCACTACCACTACCACTACCACTACCACTACCACTACCACTACCACTACCACTACCACTACCACTACCACTACCACTACCACTACCACTTCCGCTACCGCTATCGTTACCGATACTACTACTATACTACTACCACTACCACTACCACTACCACTACCACTACCACTACCACTACCACTACTACTACCACTACCACTACCACTACCACTACCACTACCACTACCACTACCACTACCACTACCACTACCACTACCACTACCACTACTACTACTACTACCACTAACACTACCACTACCACTACCACTACCACTACCACTACCACTACCACTACCACTACCACTACCACTACCACTACCACTACCACTACCACTACCACTACCACTACCACTACCACTACCACTACCACTACCACTACCACTACCACTACCACTACCACTACCACTACCACTACCACTACCACTACCACTACCACTTCCACTGCACTACCACTTCCACTACCGCTACCGCTACCGATACTACTACTATACTACTACCACTACCACTACCACTACCACTACCACTACCACTACCACTACCACTACCACTACCACTTCCACTACCACTACCACTTCCGCTACCGCTACCGCTACCGATACTACTACTATACTACTACCACTACTACTACTACTTCTACTACTACTACTACTACTACTACTACTACTTATACTACTACTACTACTACTACTACTACCACTACTACTACTTCTACTACTACTTATCCTACTATTACTATAACATACGCAAAATGAATTGTTGTGTTTGTGATTTAAGTTGAATCTACCCCCCCCCCCCCCTTAAAAAAAACACTTTTGCTATGAATTACTTGCAAATGTGTATGTGTGACGTATGAAGGGTACCCCTCCTCCCCCCCACTACGACAACTCCGACCGACCTACGCGCGCTTCGTTCTGATTTCAACAGTCGAGCGGAGACTCTTGTACGAGCAAGGTTATGGCCGGCGATGCGCCGCTCCGCTCACTTGGTGTCATGTTTCCCTCCAATACTTGGATTGCATCTATACATTGGCGTTCTCCTCATGCAACGACTGTTGAGCGGTGCTAGGACACAAGGAGACAATTTCTTTGCGCAAATTACCTGTCTAGACCCGTAAAGTAGTTACAGCTGGACTGCGACACGAGCAAACTGGTGCGCTTTACATCCGTGTACGTATTTCACCAAAACTCGAATAGTTTTTGACGTAGGCTTGAGACTGCAAGCATTTTTGGAAGATAAGGGTCGAGCGCATGATAAGCATTTTATTTCTTGTAAGTGACTCTTTCATAATTAAGTTATGGTATAGTAAAAACAGCATATACTAAAGTGCCTTTTCACCGGGACACGAAAAATTTCATAAAAAAAAAACTGGTCACACAATAATTGTGTTTTAAAATTGTATACCATCATTCCTAAGATAGCAACCTATAGCATACTACATTATCGTGTACTTGAAAAAATATGGTCTGGAGCTGTTAGTACTGAAACCACTTTTTGCAAACATAATATCAATATTTATCAACCTTCATCAAAAACACTTAATTTAAAAAAGTTACGTTACCTAGATACCTTCACCTTTAGCGTCTAAAGCTGACTCAATGTTATTTGTGCTGCATATTTGTATTCTGAAACAAAAGGACATGCATAGTGATCGTGGTTATTTAAGCGTTAGTATGTCAACCATAGTTGCACAGGTTTGAAAACTGGATTTATATGACTTGGATTAGCTTCGTTGCCGAATTATAACGCGTAATCTCCGAACACTATCATCATTATGAGGAGCTTGATATATACGTTCAATTCCAACTACTCACGAAACTCAAAGTAATTTGTAATATAAACAAGCACGTTATTGTTTGCGTCATTTACAAATTTACAATATCGAAAAAAACCATTTTCATTTTAGCCGTAAATCTATGGAAGAACTGGTATTGATCTAGTTATTTTTGACGCTCCTATAAACTATTCAATTCAAATTTGATGGTCTTCGACATCCGACGTTTCTTCGTGTAAAAGTGTCAAGTGAAATGGAAGATTTCCCGTCGATTTTATGGGCCAAAAGGGAGATCGGGGCGTAAAACGTCACATTTACAGACGAACTTAAACCACTGATCGCGGCAATGCTCTATAGAGCTAGACGGGCCACACAGCTGCTTTATTTCGTCACCGGGTTGAGGAGAATAGTCTGTGATAGAATTTAGACGTAAATTCTTTGTCCCCCATTCTCAAACAACAATAGGGTTCAGAGTGTCAAACAACTGATATCCATCCAAATTTAATATTTTGTACGATTATCTTAAGTCTATACGTTTCCTAACATAAACATTAAAAGTTCATCGTTTATACAACAGTGGTAAGGAAGTTTGAATACTAATAACCATATATAAAGATTCATACCATCTTCAAAGCTAAAGGTTCCAAAACAACTTCTCATTAAAACTAAAAACACATTTTCCTTATAACATAAACTTGATAACAATTTGATAACTGTGTTCACTGCACCTTGTCTCTAAAAGAATGACTGACAGATCTAGCTCGGTAATAGCACGCTTGGCATAACTGTGGTCACTACACCTTGTCTCTATGAGAAGGACTGACAGATCCTGCTCTGTGGTAGCACGCTTGGCATAACTGTGTTCACTACACCTGGTCTCTATAAGAATGGCTGACAGATCTGGCTCAGTGGTAGCACGCTTGGCATAACTGTGTTCACTTCACATGGTCTCTATAAGAATGGCTAACAGATCTGGCTCAGTGGTAGCACGCTTGGCATAACTGTGTTCACTTCACCTGGTCTCTATAAGAATGGCTAACAGATCTGGCTCAGTGGTAGCACGCTTGGCATAACTGTCATCACTACACTTTGTCTCTATAAGAATAGCTGAAAGATCTTGCTCGGTGGTAGCACGCTTGGCATAAATGTGTTCACGACACCTTGTTTCTATAAGAATGGCTGACAGATCCTGCTCGGTAATAGCACGCTTGGCATAACTGAGGTCACTACACCTTGTCTCTATAAGAATGGCTGACAGATCTTGCTCGGTGGTAGCACGCTTGGAATAACTGTGATCACTACAACTTGTCTCTATAAGAATGGCTGACAGATCTTGCTCGGTAATAGCACGCTTGGCATAACTGTGTTCACTACACCTTGTCTCTATAAGAAGGGCTGACAGATCTTGCTCGGTGGTAGCACGCTTGGCATAACTGTGTTCACTACACCTTGTCTCTATAAGAATGGCTGACAGATCCTGCTCGGTGGTAGAACGCTTGGAATAACTGTGATCACTACACCTTGTCTCTATAAGAATAGCTGACAGATCTTGCTCGGTGGTAGCACGCTTGGCATAACTGTCTTACCTACATCTTGTCTCTATAAGAACGACTGAGAGATCTAGCTCGGTAATAGCGAGCTTGGTATAACTGTGGTCACTAAACCTTGTCTCTATAAGAATGACTGACAAATCTAGCTCGGTGATAGCACGCTTGGCATAACTGTGTTCACTACACCTTGTCTCTATAAGAATGACTGACAGATCTGGCTATGATATAAATGATAATAATAATAATAATAATAATAATAATAATGATAATAAAATAATAAAATGGTAATATAATAATCTTTGTGATATCTAAAATCTTTTTAAAATGTAATTATCTTTGTAATGTGTAAAATCTTTGTAATGTCATACTTTGTAATGTGTGGTTGCAGCACCTAAGAGGTGAGGATCACCTTTGGTGCTGTAGACTAATAATGTACCTGCCATCTGGTGATGTGATAAATAAAGATAATAATAATAATAATAATAATAATAATAATAATAATAATAATAATAATAATAATAATAATAATAATAATAATAATAATAATAATAATAATAATCATAATAATAATAATAATAATAATAATAATAATAATAATAATAATAATAATAATAATAATAGTAATAATAATAATAATAATAATAATAATAATAATAATAATAATAATAATAAAAAAAAATAATAATAATAATAATAATAATGAGTATAATAATCATTATAAAAATAATAAAACAACTTTATCATAAACATGATTTTCACATTTTCTCTGCAGAAAACAAACATTCGCGAAGAAATAAATATAACAGTATGACAATGTACAATGCTTCGACTACAATAGTGGAAAAAACACAATACATGAGCTTCCACGTTTGCCAACACCTCGTGCTGAACAATGTAACGTTCGCTCAACTGTTGGTAACTTTTCTCTTGTCGAGACCTGCACAGAATGAATTGTGCCCAAGTTTTTTCCAGCGGGTGGTTAGGACTTAACTTCAACTTGTATCGGTCAGCGTCCCAAGGCAAAAGCCGGAAGTGTTCCGTAAACACTTGAACCGCTCCAGAAAGGCCATACTTTATATACTTTTAAAGTGTGAACATAACAATTTTGATGTGTAAGGTAGAGGCACTGCATGCACATGAGCCTGTATTAACGCTGCGTGGCATTATGTTTTATGTTAATATTTTGAGAACGTTACATTTAATAATTATTGTAAAATTAATTTCCCAGTAAAAACTGACATCTGTATTGAAGAAGTTTAAAATATTTGTATTATTATTATTATTATTATTATTATTACTATTATTATTATTATAATTATTATTATTATTATAATTATTATTATTATTATTATTATTATTATTATTATTATTATTCGCATACTGGAGCTCGTAGCGGTCGGACGTGTTTATTGTGCGCTCTGTACTAGGCCTGTTTGCGGTGTTATCTATAGTGAGTGATACCATGCCGCGTACTACATGTGGAAAGTGTACGGACGATCTCTCAAGTGACGGGGACTTTGTGACGTGTGTGGGATGTGATTCTGGGTTTCACTTCGATTGCTCGATTAAAAAATCCACATAAAACGCGAAATCAAAGCAACAGAAAAAGGAGTGGCGTTGCAGTCGTTGCAGGGAGGCAGCCAAGCCTGGGAGTCCTGCATCGGCGACTTCGGATTCAGCTGCCAGGTTTGATTTTGGAAGCAGTTCTCAAGGTCTGTTGATTCAAAAAACTCTAAATGATATACTTCAAAAGCTTGATGTAGTAGTGTCGGATATACAGTCAATGAAAAAAGAAATTGCGGAGTCTAAAGAGAAGTATGATGCTATTTTGAAATTATGTAAACAACATGATGAAGATGTTAGCTTCTTGACAACAAAAATAAAAGAAAAATCAAAACTTATTGATGAACTCAACCTTAAAGTCAATAAGTTAGATCAGTACGGGAGGAACAACAATTTTGAATTGAGTAACGTTGAGGAATCAGACAACGAAGATATAGAAAAAGTTGTTCTGAAAGTTGCAAGGGAACTTAAAATCGAGCTGTCGTCGGGGGAGATTGAGGCCGCCCATCGTTTGCCATCACGTAATAAAAACTATCCAAGGAAGATAATTGTGCAATTAGCATCACGTAAGAAGAGGGATGAGTTCATAGAGGGGCGTCGCCAGGTCGTAACCAACCAACAAATATTCGGTAGCAGTTGCCGTTCAGAGCGATACATCCGCATCACTGAGAATCTCGCACCTTACTACAGGAATTTACTCTGGGAGTCAAGACAACAAGCAAGAGACGCGGGTTTTAAATTCGTGTGGTGGAGTCGTGGAAAAGTCCTAGTTAGGAAAGACGAAGACACGCGGCAAGTTATTGTTATCAATACGTTAGAAGACATAAATAAGCTTTTCGAATAACGTGTGTGATCTGCTTATTCATACATGGACTTGACTGGTATTGACCTCCCTATTGACTGCATTGAAATAAATAATCTAGACAATTGGTCACCTTTGAACGATGGACTGAATGCTATTCATATTAATATAAGGTCTGTGTACAAACATTGGGATGAGCTGCAAGTTGTCTTGCATAGATGTAAATACGATGTGTTGTTATTAACAGAAACTGGTCTGCAAGACAACAATAATAACGGCTATCAGATAACAGGCTATGATGTAATTTGTCATTCAAGATTAGGTCGAAGAGGTGGTGGGTTGCTCTTATTTATCAAATCGGGTTTTGTTGTTAAAAATATTTGTACAGATTTTAAGTCATTTGAAGGAATTTCATGTAGTGTGTTTGTTGATGATGAATTATCTTTTGATTTGGTTTGTATATATAGACCCCCCGATAATAACACGAAAAATGATTTTATTTTAGAATTAGAAGTGTATTACGAAACAATTAATCAAATAGGAAATTGTTTGATATTAGGAGATGTTAATATAGATGTTCTTGATACCTCTAATAAGTATGTACAACTATACGAAAATCTGATGTCGGCACGTGGGTTTTTGAAATGTGTGAACTTGCCCACAAGAGAGGAGTATAGTTTAGGTAAGCTAACGAGTACTTGTATAGATCATTCCTATGTACGCTCAAACTCATATGTAAACATCAAGTCTGCTGTATTTACTACTAAGATTTCAGATCACTATATGATTTTAGTGTCGGTAGGGTTTAAGATCAGAAATGAGATAGACATAAAGGAAACTCGAATGTGTATAAATGAAAGGGTTCTTTTAACTAATTTGAAGGCTGTTAACTGGACTCGACTTCTAATGATTAACGAAAGTTCAGCTCTTTACGACAAACTGTGCAGGGAGTTCGACTGTTGCTACAATAATTCACGTTATATAAGTCAATCAGGAAATAATAAAAAGAGGGTGCAAAGGCAATGGATTACAAACGATTTAATAAATTTAACAAAACAGAGGGATAAATTGTTTCGCCGGTGGAAAGACTGTGGGGGTTTGAACCCATTAAAGAATGTATATAGGAAGCAATACACGGATTTCAGGAACTACGTAAATAGACGGTTGGTAATTGCAAAACAAACATATTTCCGTCAATGCTTAAATAATAGCAACGGTATTAAAGAGGTGTGGCAAACTATTAATCGTATCACAGGTCGTAAAGTAAAAGATTCAGTTGACGCGGTTGTCAACAAGTATCTAGGGAAAATGCATACCCATGAGGTCATAGCTAATAGTTTTGCTGACAGCTTTTCAAGTGATGTGGATAGTATTCGTCATAAGTGCGACTTGAGCTGCGTTCAACAAGTTATGACAGATACTGCCACACAGTCCATGTGGTTGCCCCCGGCAAGTGTACAGAAAGTAAATAAAATAATTTCGGATATAAACGTTAATAAGCAGCCTGGCTTCGACGGCATAAGAGCTATTGATATCAAGAATATGAGAATAGAATTGAGTCCTGTTATTGCGCATTTAATAAATCTATCAATAAGAGATGGTTGTGTACCGGAAAAGATGAAAGTATCAGTTGTGAGACCGGTATATAAAAAAGGTGACCACATGAATTTTTCAAATTATCGTCCTATTGCATTGCTGTCTGTTGTAGAGAAGATAATGGAGCGTTACATATCTGATTGTCTGACCGACTATTTAAGAAATTTTAACATTATCAGTGAGCATCAACATGGGTTTCAAAAGGGAAAAAGCACTCAGGAGCTTCTATTGCAGTTTTCAGATTTAATAAATACTAGTCTAGATAATAATCTTCATGTTATTGCAACGGTTGTTGACTTCTCAAAAGAGTTTGATACGTTAAATCATAATAAGCTGTTAGATTGTTTAGAGCACATAGGCGTACGTGGTAAAGTTCTAGACTGGTTTCGAAGCTATTTAAAAGATCGAATATATTTGGTTAAAATAGGTGACACGTATAGTAAATCAGGTAAAGTTATGTCAGGCGTACCCCAAGGGTCAATTCTTGGCCCTCAGTTCTATATTATCTATGTTAACGTTATTCATAAATATATAATTAATTGTCTATTTTACTTATACTCTGATGACTTCGTACTATTGGCTATACATAAAGAGTTGCGCGTTGCAATAGAAAATATGAATGTGGATTTTAGAAATTTACAATGTTGGACTCATGATAAGGAATTAGTAATCAATGTTTTAAAAACTAAATCGGTTCATATGTGCACTCCATTAAATTCTGACAGAAATACGGCAATAAAGTTAATTTTCCATGACACTGATTGTATACATAAACGAGACGCAAATCTAGTTTGTGGGTGTACGCAGCAAATAGAATCTGTGGATCACCATATGTATTTGGGAGCGGTTATTGATAGAGATTTTTCATGGAAGCCGCATATCGATTACATTTCTTCAAAACTTCGTTCTTGTGCATATCAGTTATATAAATTAAAACCAGTCGTATCTGATAATCTTTTAAGATTAGTTTACATTGCATTAGCTGAATCGGTAATCTCTTACGCTTTGCTCTCATGGGGTAATGCATCTGCGTACCACATTGATGTGTTAGTTAGGTTGCAAAATTCAATTGTCAAAATAGTTTGCCCTAAGCATATATTAAATCATACAAGTGAAATGCATGAAATTTATAGACATTGTTATTTATTGCCTCTAAAACAGCTATTTAATTATCGTATGGTGCTAAAATATTATTTTGAGAGTATATATAAATTGGTACGCGTACATTCACAAGCCACAAGATCTTTAAGTCAAGGTAAGTTAGAGGTTCCAATTACAAGAAACAAACATGGGGAACGTTGTCTTAAATATTTGGTACCAAAATTGTTTAATTCTCTGCCCAATCACGTCAAGTCATTAGAAAAGATATCCTTGGTAAAGACAACATTAAAATCACACTACCTTGAAAATATTTAATTATGTCTATCTTAGTATCTTAGTCGGTTTCCGGCTCGTTCTAAATCTTGATGTATTTATTGTCTTATATCGTTTCCATAATTTTTGCTAGATTTACTATTATATAGTAACTTTATGTTGTATTTTGTCTAGGAATAAGTTGGTAATTTTAATTTATATTGTGCCTTCCGCTAAAACATACTTCTTGTATAATATAGACCCACTGATAAGCCTTGTTTGGCTTAGTGGGGCATATGTATGCAATTTTTTGTTGTATGTTGTTTCGCTTGAAAATAATAAAAAAAAAAAAAAAAAAAATTATTATTATTATTATTATTATTATTATTATTATTATTATTTCTATTATTATTATTATTATTATTATTAATGTTATTATTATTATTATTATTATTATTATTATTATTAATATTATTATTATTATTATTATTATTATTATTATTATTATTATTATTATTGTTATGTATTTCAAAATTAATGACAATACATAACATAGCATACAGTACAAGTCAGAACAAGTTGATGGTAGTAAGGAGTAGGGCAAGCCCCATACCACATGACACGTTTCTCACTACTACTGGCTTAAAACTATAATAATTACTAAAAAATCTATAAAATAATCTAATGTTACGCAACATTAATGAGTGATGTGTTCAATGTACAGCAAATGATATGGTGGGTGATAGATGAGGTATATATATAAAATAGTTTATATGGAAAATAATTCATTTAAATACAGTTAAAAGTTTAAAAAAGCTAGTAACTGTATTTGCTACAGTCAATAAATCAGTCCCTGTACCAACTATAGAGTCGGGCAGGGGGTGGGACGTCCTCACCATCACTTAATAGAAACAAAAACAAGAAAACTATTGTTACGGTTGATATTTTGGTAAATAGTTAATTATCAATGCATAATTATTTCAAAAATTAATAACTGTGAATACTGTAATATTCCAAAATTTGTAAATACAGTTGGGCTACAAATCCCATCTTTATGACACCTGTATTTCACGTCTTGAATCTTTTAGTATCGGGTCTGTCCCTGAAAAAGACTGCTTGAACTTTCAAGACGCGATCATCAGCCTGGTTGGGAATACACACACGGAGATGGACGACCAATTGAACATCATTCCACCGTGTGAGATCGGCTTTAGTGAATCCGACTAGCATGGGTTAATTTCGCACGGACGCAGCTTGCAAACATCTGTCGTGCATTTCCCACAGCACAGGCGCGATGTTATTAGCTATTTAATGAGTGAGCGAGAGAAACAAAGCGACGCAAGTGGAAACCTTTTTGTTTCATTTTAGTTTTATAATTACACATTCGCCCTTTTCCTTGACAAATAAAGACAATTATTATTATTTTTAATTTTTATTATTATTATTATTATTATTATTATTATTATTATTATTATTATTATTATTATTATTATTATTATTATTATTACTATTATTATTATTATTGTTATTATTATTATTATTATTATTATTATTATTATTATTATTATTATTATTATTATTAATATTATTATTATTATCATTATTAATATTATTATTATTTTTATAATTATTTTTATTATTATTACTATTATTATAAAAATTATTATTATAATAATATTAGTATTATTATTATTATTGTTATGTTGTTCATAATGAAATAAAATAATTATGGCATGTGAGATTCCTGGAACTAGATGTACTACTATATTTATTTTATTATTTCGGTGTTAAATGTTTTGTGTTTTGTTTTGTCGCTTTTAGATGTTTAAGGTGCTGCTACCCGCAAAGGGATCCTCAAGGGGTGCGGGGGATGTGGACGAAGGACAATTTAGAGTATCTTACCCTGCTGGGATTCAACATACTTGCGGCTTCTAACTTACTTCACTTGGACGCACATTTTGATGCAAGAATAATACCAAACAAACAAACAAAATAATTGAAATGAAAGAGAAATGGAAAAATAGAAGAAGAATTTAGAATGCTTGCAACTAATAAGAGTAGAGAATGTATGGTGTAATGGATGTGCAGAAATGAAAACACAAGCAGAATAGAGGAGATAATGGAAAACTGCTTCAAACCAATCAACGGAGCGATACATGATCATTATTAAATATGGAATATGTTAGTATATGGGAATTTGACACACCACCTCCACCCTGGCCAGTGCACATATTATATATATATATATATATATATATGCAGACGTAGCACTGCAATAGGGAACACGCATATGAAAATTTTAATCGATTTTTAAATACCTTGTCTCTCATTTAATAATGTTGTGTCTTTGAATTTTGAAAAACGGATCAGTCTATGCCTCAAAATAATTGGTTTAGTAACGATAAATAAAAGGGCGCGAAAAACGAGCCGCCGCCATGTAGAGTGGATTTGACGTCATGGTTTTGTACTGTGTACGCTCACCGCCTCAGCGATTGGTCTGTTACGCCACGTCTACAGAATCATTGTGTCACAGCCACCTGTACGCGTTTCAGATCCCCAAGTTTAAACTTCAATAAATGCGACCACATTAAACCTATTTAAAAATTTCTTTTTTACTTGGAACTTGCATTAATATACTTTGTGTATCATATACTATTAAATTAAGTGCTTGGTTTAACAAATAAAATCGTACGCGTGTTGCCTATTGTAATAACAGTTTGTTCAGATTAGGGACATATCCTAGATTATGTACCGGTGATCTATCCATTTAAGCTACCGGGACGGCTGGAACAAACGTCTATTTCATCTTAATAAATAAAATATTTTATATGCTAACATTACGTCCTAGAAAAACATTCACACAGAACACAAAAATAACACAAACCCGAGATTATTCAAATATATATTTACAATAAAATAAAATACAATTATTGTACCACCTACTGTTTCCAAAAAATTAAAAAAAATCTTGATCACTGAAACAGTTCTGGCGCCGTAAGCAACGAAGCCTCTGGGTCCAAGACTCAGCTGTCTTGTGCTTTGACCTGGAAGTATTGGGATTTCACAACCCCCCCCCCCCCCCACTCCCGCCTCCAGCAATAAACCCGCGGTCACCCCGGTAACAGAAATTTCAAAAGTAGAATGATCTAAGACGCTAGCTAGATATAGGATTACATTTTTACGACTTGAAATAAATCTGTGCTTTACTATCCAGAAAAATTTGAGATTGTTGGCAAACTTGCAACCGAAAGAGATTTTCATGGATTTGAGTACTCTAACAGAAGGAAACAGAAAAAGCTAAGAATGTAGGTTAACTTGCTTACCTGGCATATTTAAGTTACTGTTCTGTGTGAACAGCTAGAACAACAAACTTGAAATTTGAAGTTTACCGTGCTTTAAAAGTTACACTGCAATAAACTCTGAAATTGCAAATTCTTTCAGACCATTTTAAAACGTATATTTAAATAAAATCTCATTCTTGAATCCCCTTTTTTGTTGGTAAGTCAACCCTTTCAGTAACAGTAAGTCAACTCTTCAACCTTCGTCATCGTGTTGAACATGAGCCCTCACACAGAACCATCCCTGGCCACGTCTATATTGAGCGCTCTTAGGGCATGAAATCTTGCCATTAAGCATATGTATTCATACGCGTATGATCATGCATTAGGTTTGAGTGCTCAATTAATAATTCATGTACTCTTATTAATAACACGATAGCTTGGGATGTGCACAAGTTCACTTCGAGTGGATTGCCATTGACACGTGTTAGCAGTGCTGTAGACCGACTGCGCGGAGACGATATACCTACTATAGTCATTTACTCGGATACTTAATTAATAGATGATTATACTGTTAGAGATGGCGCAATGGTAACCCGCGAGACTATTTCAGTGAATCATCAATTCGATAATAATCACTGGTAATCCCGAATCGTTAATCCTTAATCGTTATCCAAGGTTATTCTTAGTTAAAATGCAAATTTTATGATTGAATTCTATAACTTGATTTTGGACACCCTCCCGACTGTCCATTACCACTTTCACAATTTTAAGGTATGTACCTTAAAATTTATAAGTAAATATTTCAAACCGAAGTAGCCCTCTCACGAACTATATCGGATCACAATTTGATCTCACTTCCATAAGCGACTGATCGTCTGCAACTTTCCGCTCTCGTATCTCCGTAGTGTGAACACAAAACAATAAGGTATTCGATGAGCACCAAAGAAAGGCTGCTTCTTTCTAGAAATCTTATCTCCCCCCGAAAAAATCACAACTTTAATTAAACTCTGCAAATCATCTAAATTTACGATACAAATTAAATAGATTTACTAATTAATTTCTCTATTTGCTTAGTCGGGATGCACTCCCGTATTAGTGAAATTGTACAAGTTGTTACAACATACTTACCCAATATACTATTGAATGTTAAAATTATTTTCAAATTATATTTATCGCCATTATGATCTGTACCCCGTTGAGCAAAGCAGCTTACCTTATTCTAAAACATATTAATACCACTTGAAAATTACGGTAGTCTGCGGGGCTATTGTGAGGGACATCCCCCGCCCTCTATTGGGTCATTTGTTGAGCACCTTTGTACAGTTATGTTCTACTCTGGGCAGCCCTCCCTGAAATACATTCCTGTGCACGCCACTGGCTCGATCGTCTCCAAAGATCGTGTGGCTGCTCTTGACACACTTCGCCTCAGAACGTCACCTAATCCTCATGCAGAAGGATCGTGTGGCTGCTCTTGACACACTCCGCCTCAGAACGTCACCTGATGCTCATGCAGAAGGATGTTGTGGCTGCTCTTGACACACTCCGCCTCAGAACGTCATCTTATGCTCATGCAGAAGGATGTTGTGGCTGCTCTTGACACACTTCGTCTCAGAACGTCACCTGATGCTCATGCAGAAGGTACTTGTGGCTGCTCTTGGCACACTACGTCTCAGAACGTCACCTAATGCTCATGCAGAAGGATCTTGTGGCTGCTCTTGACACACTCCGCCTCAGAACGTGACCTAATGCTCATGCAGAAGGATCCTGTGGCTGCTCTTGACACACTCCACCTCAGAACGTCACCCTATGCTCATGCAGAAGGATCCTGTGGCTGCTCTTGACACACTCCACCTCAGAACGTCACCCTATGCTCATGCAGAAGGATCTTGTGGCTGCTCTTGACACACTCCGCCTCAGAACGTCACCTAATGCTCATGCAGAAGGATCTTGTGGCTGCTCTTGACACACTCCGTCTCAGAACGTCACCTAATGCTCATGCAGAAGGATCTTGTGGCTGCTCTTGACACACTCCGCCTCAGAACGTCACCTAATGCTCATGGAGAAGGATCTTGTGGCTGCTCTTTGACACACTCCGCCTCAGAACGTTACCCAATGCTCATGCAGAAGGATCTTGTGGCTGCTCTTGACACACTCCGCCTCAGAACGTCACCTTATGCTCATGCAGAAGGATCTTGTGGGTGCTCTTGACACACTCCGCCTCAGAACGTCACCTAATGCTCATGCAGAAGGATCTTGTGGCTGCTCTTGACACACTCCGTCTCAGAACGTCACCTAATGTTCATGCAGATGAACGGAAAGTCGAAGGCTGTTAGTGTGACTCAATACTGACATTCGCCTTGTGACTGAGGATACCTTTCGAAACATTTAGTCAAGATTTCTGCTTGTGGATATCAAACCTAGGTGGACTGATAGATTTAAGCCCCGTGTGCTGCATTGTGCGATCCCAATCGGTTCCGTTGTATGTTATTTTAAATTGATGTTATTGACTTAACAAACCATTTAATGTATTCGTAATTCTATTCAGGTGTGAATAATGTGAAACCAATAATAGCAAACACAGTTTAAATATTCCCCACACCAGGATAAATAAGTGGTTATTTTTTAGTGGTTCGCTTATAAACTGTTTACTTTAAAGGTGTTTAATCAATCGATAATTGCAAATAATATTACATGAAAAAATAATTTTTTTTAAAACAACGCTTATATTTAAATGCACTAAAATGCAAAAAATAAATATTCGTCCATCAAATTTTTGCCTCACTCGGAAAATAATAAGCGTTGGGCGCTTTTGGTATTGACATAGATTACAGTATTCTGCTGTTTATGCAGGGAAAGCGCCCAACGCTTTTTATTTTCCGAGTGAGACAAATATTTGCTAGACGAAAATTTATTTTTTACTTTTTAGTGCATTTAAATATAAGCGTTGTTTTAAAAAAAATTATTTTTTCATGTAATATTATTTTATACTTTTTAGTCTTCTTGCAATCGAATATGTGCTCACTGGACGTGTCCGAATTTAGAAGACAGCATACTTGTGTAGCCTACTTGTACTTGTTAACTTCACTCGCAAACTAGCGTGCTCGCATTACAAACTTCAATTTCGGACAGTTCCGTTTATGCACGATCCAGCGGTCGGCCAACAATGCTTACAGAAAGTGGGATTATGTGGCTATGGGAGAATTTGGCAAAGTAACAAGGCCAAGACTACACATTCTCTTCAATTGCAATGAAAAATCAGTTTTCAAATGTTATAGTATTCAAATGTTGTTGATGCACACAAGATCATCATCCACTAACCTTGATTTTTTTATGTTTTTAATTGTTTAATTTTTTAATTGTTTATTTAATTGTTTTCAGCACGACTCGATGTAGCGGGACTGTTTGTTCTATGAATTTTCATTAAGAATACGTCTCTGTGAAAAATTTCAGCTTGATCGGACATTTAGAAGAAGTGAAATATAGATTCAAAGATTCCGCCCAGACAGACAGACAGATAGACAGACAAACAAAGCAATCTAATATAAGCATTGTAGTAATAATAATTATAATAATAATAATAATAATAATAATAATAATAATAATAATAATAATAATAATAATAATAATAATAATAATAATAATAATAATAATAATAATAATAATAATAATAATAATAATAATAATAATAATAATAATAATAATAATAATAATAATAATAATAATAATAATAATAATAAAAGAGATCCTCGCACTTTTAAAACAAGCAATTGTTTTTTAGTGGCTGTCTTCACTTCAATAGATTACCCTTGTTGCTTTCATGTGACTTTTAATGCAATTGAACAATTGCAATTTAACATAAAACTAGATCTGTGCACATCGAAAAACTTCTAGCCCAAACACATGTTACGTCATATAGTAACCACTATCAATTGTTTTAAATATTAAGTATTTTTTATAAAAATCCACCGCTTTATGCCAAATCATTAAATCACTGTATGTATTGTTTCTTTAAAATAATTTTCCATAATATGACTGTATTACCTTTAAATGCAGCGATAATCCATCTGGATGTTTCATTTAACCACACAATTCATTGTGTTGTATTGCTATACCCAGATTACAACAAAATTTCATTGAGATAACAAGTTACGCAGAAAATTGGATATTTTATAAAATTGATGGAACATCTTAGAAAATTGAAACCAAATTGTAATAGTTCTCAATTAAAATACCTATATTAAGAGTGAAACAAGGTTGAAAATATAGATATATTACAACAATATTCCACTGTTGACACTAATATATTGTGAAATGCACACATACAAAATACATAAATACATAAGTATGCACATAAAAGTATCGGCAGTTCGACTTTGAAAGGTGGCCTTGGCAATTGAGTTATTTGTATTGTAGTTTTTTATCGTACGATTACGACATGTCTAAGGACATTTTGGATTCCAACACACTGCACTGTTTAAGGAAGTGTTGTGTTCGTCTCTAAGTTATCTCTACAGTGCACTCCTTGTTACAGTCTCGCCTCGGCCACCGGGTCCGTCCGTAGCAGTGTTGTGTTCGTCTCTAAGTTATCTCTACAATACACTCCTTGTTTCAGTCTCGCCTCGACCACCGGGTCCGTCCGTAGCAGTGTTGTGTTCGTCTCTAAGTTATCTCTACAGTACACTCCTTGTTACAGTCTCGCCTCGGCCACCGGGTCCGTCCGTAGCAGTGTTGTGTTCGTCTCTAAGTTATCTCTACAGTACACTCCTTGTTACAGTCTCGCCTCGGCCACCGGGTCCGTCCGTAGCAGTGTTGTGTTCGTCTCTAAGTTATCTCTACAGTACACTCCTTGTTTCAGTCTCCCCTCGACCACCAAGTCCGTCCGTAGCAGTGTTGTGTTCGTCTCTAAGTTATCTCTACAGTACACTCCTTGTTTCAGTCTCGCCTCGACCACCGGGTCCGTCCGTAGCAGTGTTGTGTTCGTCTCTAAGTTATCTCTACAGTACACTCCTTGTTACAGTCTCGCCTCGGCCACCGGGTACGTCCGAAGCAGTGTTGTGTTCGTCTCTAAGTTATCTCTACAGTACACTCCTTGTTTCAGTCTCCCCTCGACCACCAAGTCCGTCCGAAGCAGTGTTGTGTTCGTCTTTAAGTTATCTCTACAGTACACTCCTTGTTTCAGTCTCGCCTCGACCACCGGGTCCGTCCGTAGCAGTGTTGTGTTCGTCTCTAAGTTATCTCTACAGTACACTCCTTGTTTCAGTCTCCCCTCGGCCACCGGGTCCGTCCGTAGCAGTGTTGTGTTCGTCTCTAAGTTATCTCTACAGTACACTCCTTGTTTCAGTCTCCCCTCGGCCACCGGGTCCGTCCGTATTAGTGTTGTGTTCGTCTCTAAGTTATCTCTACAGTACACTCCTTGTTACAGTCTCCCCTCGGCCACCGGGTCCGTCCGTAGCAGTGTTGTGTTCGTCTCTAAGTTATCTCTACAGTACACTCCTTGTTACAGTCTCGCCTCGGCCACCGGGTCCGTCCGTAGCAGTGCTGTGTTCGTCTCTAAGTTATCTCTACAGTACACTCCTTGTTACAGTCTCCCCTCGGCCACCGGGTCCGTCCGTAGCAGTGTTGTGTTCGTCTCTAAGTTATCTCTACAGTACACTCCTTGTTACAGTCTCGCCTCGGCCACCGGGTCCGTCCGTAGCAGTGTTGTGTTCGTCTCTAAGTTATCTCTACAGTACACTCCTTGTTACAGTCTCACCTCGGCCACCGGGTCCGTCCGTAGCAGTGTTGTGTTCGTCTCTAAGTTATCTCTACAGTACACTCCTTGTTACAGTCTCCCCTCGGCAACCAGGTCCGTCCGTAGCAGTGTTGTGTTCGTCTCTAAGTTATCTCTACAATACACTCCTTGTTACAGTTTCCCCTCGGCCACCGTATCTGTCCTTAGTTGCGCAAATACATCTTAGCGTATATGTGATCGAACTATATCGCCTTCAAGAGATATATTCTCTCTTTTCTCATATTTCTTTCTCAAATATGTTTTATCACAACATTTGGTTTTAAAGGGATGGTCATTGTTTAAACCTCATTTTTCAGCAAAAGTCGTGGACCAGTAAAGTGAACCCATCTTCTTCACAACAATACACTACACCTGTCGAGATATTCATCCCTTCCATGCTAGAAAATACATATGTTAATGTGTTACGTTGAGCAGAGATCCAGATTCAGACATCTAGTTATCTCTTCTTTACTCGGTTTACACGCGTATTTAAAAAACAGTGGAGATACGGTTTTACGTGAATTATTTTTCAAATTCCTTTTCTGCAATACAACGTCGATTTAACAATTTAACGGATATATGTCGTCTAGCAAACAATAATTTCTCATACGGATACTGTCAATACTTCTGCTAACGAGTAACCAAGAATGCCTTGAATTCCACATGTAACTAGAAAACCCTTTGGATAATGTTCATGTTTGGTTATGAACGCTGAAATTTGGTCTACACAGTTGTTGAATTGTTAAATTAATGCTCCGACAAATGATTAATAAATTAATGCTAATGATATAAACATACATTTTGTCAAAATCTAACACCTGCACATAGAATTGAATACAGTAATTAGAACAGAGCTGTCAAACTGAACCAAATTACAGATTTTATAATGCAGTTCTATCACACGGATTTTGAACTTTCAACTGTATCAAAAGAGAACATACGTGAAATAGGATTCCAAATTAAAAAAATAATACGTTTTTTTAATTCAACCAAGACATTCCATTGATAAAATGGTAATTCAGTACTTGAATTCAATAAAAAAGTAATATGGTGTAGTTTTTTTTTATTATTAAGGAGTGCGTGTGGTGCGAAACCGATTAGTAAATCCACAAATAAAAAGCAATTCTTTTTTTGGTGGAGGAGCCGGGTTGGGGTATTATTCGTTTCACCCAATTATAAGGCTATTCCTCCCCTTCGCAGACAGTCTTGAAACATTAATTACAAGATAAAATAACAACATATCTTTACCCGAGTCACCCCGAGTATGACCAGAAGAAAAAAATAAAAGAAACAGGTGTTTCTACGCGTACCGGTCGTATACACTTCCAACTTTACGGTGCTGGCTCCACGGCTACAAAATACTAAATGTGACGTTTTAAATATTTTCTCTATTTGAAATACTTATTAAATAATAACTATAAAATTACATGGCTGTAGCATAAACAGGGACTAAAATACAACAGTTTTTGTGTACCGATAAATAAACGAGTAAAAATTGGAAATTTTTCGATCAACAATGTATGCGGAAAGAACTGAAACCCATGCCTCAAACTTCTTAGTCATTATAAGGCATTCTTTACGTAAATTTGAGAATTCTTTTGAAGCCTCCAGCACTGTTACTCATCAAAATGTCAGAGAGCGAAAAAGTGCGTAATTAGTTGACGCTAGCGGAGGGAGCGACACGAACTTGCTCCCACAGTGTCTGTAACTCTACTGCCCAGTAACTCGGCTGCCTGCTGATACCTCGGCTAGGCGGGGTGGGGGGATGTTAGTGTGGTCACATTGCGTCATATATCAACAGCTGATAATGATTACACAGAGTGCATATTTGTTAGCGGGCTGGAATGGCCTTAACGTGTTACGGTTTGTACTTGTTTATCTTGTAATCAAGAGTAAAATGTGTCTTACACGTCCCCAGACAGAAGCGAGTGGTACGTATATTACATTTTAAACGGAAATGTTATTATCAATAACAAGATATGCGTAAAAACGACTTAACGTTGCACAAAAAAATAAAAAACAAAAATGGCATAATGAGGTTTATGTTGTTTAGTGAAATGTAAACTGGATTACAAATGTTTTAAATATCTTAATCGGTTTTTTATTTGTATAAAAATCCATTTATTTGTAATAAACATGATAACCGTATAGTGATGACAATTTTTAAAAATAATTTCTATGGTATTTTAGCTCTTCTGAAAACACATCTATCACATGATCTTACACCTTTATTCAAGTTAATAATAAATGCTATGTAGTATGTATCCACTATGAACTGATATCTCGTTTTCACATCAATGGTGCAGGTAGCTCCCATTTGTATTTATAGTCTGTGCTATGGTATTTTGTTATAAAAACAGACAATACACCAATGTATGTGAGTAAATGATTGTCTTCCTTTGCTGATAAGTTTGTAATTGAGCAGACTGACCAAACAAGTGAATGATATATTATAATATGTTATAATTATTACCGTTAATTTACATACCAACTGTACCCATATGCTAGGAATCATGAGTGGCCTGAAGACATTTAAATTCGTTTCCATATTTTAAAATGAATGCAAGCAAGATATTGCGAATACGTTATGACATGAGTGTATTCAGCGGACCAAATTTACCACAGCACAATTCTAGTCAATGGGGTGTAAGATATTATCATTACTGCGAACAGCTTGTTTAGAGAGATGGTGTAGGAATTTATTGCTTCATTTCATACAAAAGAGGGTGATTTCGAAATAATTACCTTTTTTCTTCAAGTTTCTTAGAAACTTTTTTTATGAATATTTCTTCAGTGATCTTTGAATTTACTTGAGGTATGAGCTTTTATTTTGCGGATAGGTTTCCTAATAGTAATATAATACGTTCTTTTGATAAATCTGTAAATCCGTTTGGTTTAGTTTGTGATGCCTTAAATGTCTATCTAAATGTTCTGTATTGTAAACGTATTTATATTGTAAAAACAAAATAACCACTTACAAAAATTATTGATCTTACTCTTAACCGATGAATCAAGTACTTTCTATTGTCTGTCTACATTCTCTACAAATTTCCAACTAACTTTAATTCTTTAAGGAACCAATTTTTATACTGTACTTAAAGACATATATATGTGTAAAATATGGTTTTTATAATAAGCCACAATGTGGTCTTTACAGAAAGTAACATCTTCCCTTGTTATAAACAATTTATCTACAAACAACAAATATAGCAGATTGTTATTCGCCGTATCTGTAGCTCAGTAGCTCGAGTACCCGCCCGGGTTTGATTCCCAGCGGGCTAGGAGTTCTTGATGTCATATCATAATAACCTCATAGTGGCTTACTATAAAACCATATTTCACATCAATATCCCTACCCTAGAGTAAGAGGATAGTTTCTAAAGCTCAAGTTTATTTCATGAGTAGTCTAACGTGCGGTGCGATCTGCCATCTTCAAATGTAACAATACAATGCATCTACAAACAACAAATAAGACAGCGTCTTTGTAGCACAGTGGTCAAAGTGGAACACCTGGGTTCGATTCCCAGCGGGGTCGAAATTCTTACTTTCTGTCTTATGTCACATACATACATATATATATATGCAAAAAATAGTTCTATGGTTATTGCCATGTTATTTATTATTTTTATCATGTGCTTATGTTTTTGTATTATCATACGCTGTTGCATTTGTGAATCAATAAATAATGACTGTTCCAATATCCGATTTGGTAACCGGCTACACAGATTTGCACGACTCTTATCGGGTGGGCCATTCTACCAAGCTAAAACCATCCACAACATGTTGGGATTTCCCTGCGTTAAGAGTAGGTTAAAGCGTGCTTATATTTGGCAACTGTGCAGTAGACCTACGAACGTTCTGCGGGATAACTTGGCTGTTTTGAATGCCCATTTACCCATTCTAACTCGACACACGCTGATCTGACTCCTGTATCAAACCACTTTATGTATGCACGTTGTATCCACGAAAATCAACAGATTTCTGGCGGTCTATCACACATTTGTAAAGGCGATCTTCAGCTTAATAGGGTGTACTCGTACTCGTCTCATTGGTAACGCTCACTGTGTTTTGTAAAGGCGATCTTCAGCTTAATAGGGTGTACTCGTACTCGTCTCATTGGTAACGCTCACTGTGTTTTGTAAAGGCGATCTTCAGCTTAATAGGGTGTACTCGTACTCGTCTCATTGGTAACGCTCACTGTGTTTTGTAAAGGCGATCTTCAGCTTAATAGGGTGTACTCGTACTCGTCTCATTGGTAACGCTCACTGTGTTTTGTAAAGGCGGTCTTCAGCTTAATAGGGTGTACTCGTACTCGTCTCATTGGTAACGCTCACTGTGTTTTGTAAAGGCGATCTTCAGCTTAATAGGGTGTACTCGTACTCGTCTCATTGGTAACGCTCACTGTGTTTTGTAAAGGCGATCTTCAGCTTAATAGGGTGTACTCGTACTCGTCTCATTGGTAACGCTCACTGTGTTTTATAAAGGCGATCTTCAGCTTAATAGGGTGTACTCGTACTCGTCTCATTGGTAACGCTCACTGTGTTTTGTAAAGGCGATCTTCAGCTTAATAGGGTGTACTCGTACTCGTCTCATTGGTAACGCTCACTGTGTTTTGTAAAGGCGATCTTCAGCTTAATAGGGTGTACTCGTACTCGTCTCATTGGTAACGCTCACTGTGTTTTGTAAAGGCGATGTTCACCTTAATAGGGTGTACACGTACTCGTCTCATTGGTAACGCTCACTGTGTTTTGTAAAGGCGATCTTCAGCTTAATAGGGTGTACTCGTACTCGTCTCATTGGTAACGCTCACTGTGTTTTGTAAAGGCGATCTTCAGCTTAATAGAGTGTACTCGTACTCGTCTCATTGGTAACGCTCACTGTGTTTTGTAAAGGCGATCTTCAGCTTAATAGGGTGTACTCGTACTCGTCTCATTGGTAACGCTCACTGTGTTTTGTAAAGGCGATCTTCAGCTTAATAAGGTGTACTCGTACTCGTCTCATTGGTAACGCTCACTGTGTTTTGTAAAGGCGATCTTCAGCTTAATAGGGTGTACTCGTACTCGTCTCATTGGTAACGCTCACTGTGTTTTGTAAAGGCGATCTTCAGCTTAATAGGGTGTACTCGTACTCGTCTCATTGGTAACGCTCACTGTGTTTTGTAAAGGCGATCTTCAGCTTAATAGGGTGTACTCGTACTCGTCTCATTGGTAACGCTCACTGTGTTTTGTAAAGGCGATCTTCAGCTTAATAGGGTGTACTCGTACTCGTCTCATTGGTAACGCTCACTGTGTTTTGTAAAGGCGATCTTCAGCTTAATAGGGTGTACTCGTACTCGTCTCATTGGTAACGCTCACTGTGTTTTGTAAAGGCGATCTTCAGCTTAATAGGGTGTACTCGTACTCGTCTCATTGGTAACGCTCACTGTGTTTTGTAAAGGCGATCTTCAGCTTAATAGGGTGTACTCGTACTCGTCTCATTGGTAACGCTCACTGTGTTTTGTAAAGGCGATCTTCAGCTTAATAGGGTGTACTCGTACTCGTCTCATTGGTAACGCTCACTGTGTTTTGTAAAGGCGATCTTCAGCTTAATAGGGTGTACTCGTACTCGTCTTATTGGTAACGCTCACTGTGTTTTGTAAAGGCAATCTTCAGCTTAATAGGGTGTACTCGTACTCGTCTCATTGGTAACGCTCACTGTGTTTTGTAAAGGCGATCTTCAGCTTAATGGGGTGTACTCGTACTCGTCTCATTGGTAACGCTCACTGTGTTTTGTAAAGGCGATCTTCAGCTTAATAGGTGTACTCGTACTCGTCTCATTGGTAACGCTCACTGTGTTTTGTAAAGGCGATCTTCAGCTTAATAGGGTGTACTCGTACTCGTCTCATTGGTAACGCTCACTGTGTTTTGTAAAGGCGATCTTCAGCTTAATAGGGTGTACTCGTACTCGTCTCATTGGTAACGCTCACTGTGTTTTGTAAAGGCGATCTTCAGCTTAATAGGATGTACTCGTACTCGTCTCATTGGTAACGCTCACTGTGTTTTGTAAAGGCGATCTTCAGCTTAATAGGGTGTACTCGTACTCGTCTCATTGGTAACGCTCACTGTGTTTTGTAAAGGCGATCTTCAGCTTAATAGGGTGTACTCGTACTCGTCTCATTGGTAACGCTCACTGTGTTTTGTAAAGGCGATCTTCAGCTTAATAGGGTGTACTCGTACTCGTCTCATTGGTAACGCTCACTGTGTTTTGTAAAGTGCGATCTTCAGCTTAATAGGGTGTACTCGTACTCGTCTCATTGGTAACGCTCACTGTGTTTTGTAAAGGCGATCTTCAGCTTAATAGGTGTACTCGTACTCGTCTCATTGGTAACGCTCACTGTGTTTTGTAAAGGCGATCTTCAGCTTAATAGGTGTACTCGTACTCGTCTCATTGGTAACGCTCACTGTGTTTTGTAAAGGCGATCTTCAGCTTAATAGGGTGTACTCGTACTCGTCTCATTGGTAACGCTCACTGTGTTCTGTAATGGCGATCTTCAGCTTAATAGGGTGTACTCGTACTCGTCTCATTGGTAACGCTCACTGTGTTTTGTAAAGGCGATCTTCAGCTTAATAGGGTGTACTCGTACTCGTCTCATTGGTAACGCTCACTGTGTTTTGTAAAGGCGATCTTCAGCTTAATGGGGTGTACTCGTACTCGTCTCATTGGTAACGCTCACTGTGTTTTGTAAAGGCGATCTTCAGCTTAATAGGGTGTACTCGTACTCGTCTCATTGGTAACGCTCACTGTGTTTTGTAAAGGCGATCTTCAGCTTAATAGGATGTACTCGTACTCGTCTCATTGGTAACGCTCACTGTGTTTTGTAAAGGCGATCTTCAGCTTAATAGGGTTTACTCGTACTCGTCTCATTGGTAACGCTCACTGTGTTTTGTAAAGGCGATCTTCAGCTTAATAGGGTGTACTCGTACTCGTCTCATTGGTAACGCTCACTGTGTTTTGTAAAGGCGATCTTCAGCTTAATAGGGTGTACTCGTACTCGTCTCATTGGTAACGCTCACTGTAAAGGCGATCTTCAGCTTAATAGGGTGTACTCGTACTCGTCTCATTGGTAACGCTCACTGTGTTTTGTAAAGGCGATCTTCAGCTTAATAGGGTGTACTCGTACTCGTCTCATTGGTAACGCTCACTGTGTTTTGTAAAGGCGATCTTCAGCTTAATAGGGTGTACTCGTACTCGTCTCATTGGTAACGCTCACTGTGTTTTGTGTGTTTAAGAGTTCTTATTAACGGTAGAAAATTATCACTACATGACTTGTAAATTGTAATAGATATTTGTAAATCTTTAAGGATGACAGAAGTGGAAATTAAGTTGGCATATCACTTGGTTTGTCGAAACAAACAATTTTTTAGTGCGGAAGTACCATACAACAACAATACACAACAACAATCATAACAACACACAACACAACAACAACAATCAATTAACAATAAATAATATCTTATATAAAAACTACCAATTAAAAGAAAGTAGTAGAACAGGTTTGTATCTAGCGCGCCAGCCCAAGCCATGTGCGAGCTTCCACTACGCGACTCTTACTGCAAGCGTCGAAGTGCACTTAACACGATGTTGCCGACGCAAAACCATAATAGATGGAAACCTCAAATTTTAACTAATCGGTGAGTTTTTACCACAAGACTAACCATTGCAAATTTCATCCTGATCGGATGTTGCGTATGGAAGATATTAAGCCGTAAAGATCATTAAGAAGTTAAATTCTGGCTAATTCCTTGTCGGTATGTGAGCCCAAAACGAATAAAGATGTAAAAATAAAATTTTGCACCAATTTTGCTCACCTCCGGGGGCATCCTCTTTCACACACAAAATTGTAATTGGACAAAATGCCAACTTGAAAAAAAACACTTACAAAAAATTAGTTATTATTAAAAGTTGCCGACGAAAAACACATTTTGTGTCACAACGTTCTTACCATCGATGCATACAACTGAGTAAATTTTCAGAATACCATCTTGGACAGTGATCACGTAACAAAATAATTAAAATCACCAACAAAATAACAAGGTCCGCTAGTCGCTTGATCTCCGATTAGCGGAGGCTCGCTGAACTCGCGAGTTGAGAGTTCGACGAGCCTCCGCTAGGCGGAGATTGAAATTGATTGATTTCAATATGTGAATCCTGAAACTATTGTTCAACGGTTCATTGTGCTGTACATTTAAAGACATCATTATGCATTAACAAACATAAATCCGTGCAAGTTCCAACAAAAAACAACTTTGTATATACGTAAATTTGAAATTAAAACAGATATGCAGGAAACAGATTTTGATTGCAATTATTACGCCGGTTAGGACTGAGGAGGAAATTAGGGAATATGGGTTGTGAAAATGGGAAGCCGCACTCACGTTGTGTGTCTGAAGACGGGTACGCCACAGCAACGATCGTAGTCCAATATTGCGGACTGCAGGTTCGACTCCCGCCTCGACTTACGATGAATTCACTTCCCTGGTCTGGTTCCAACTGTGGTGAGCGCTACTCAACATGTCTGTCTGCTGATTACGCTCGTGACGTGTATTGTAGTGACGTGTGTTATCAGAGGGCGGCTACATGGGTAGAGGATGGAGGGAAAACTCAAGCGCTTATTATGATATCCCTTTACCTCAAATGCCTGACACCTATTTTACTGTAAAAATTATTTCTTTTGTCACTTTATAAATATATACCTTGTATATACATTGTGTAGGAGCGAAATAATACGGTTTCATGAGCAAGAAATTTATTATTCTATGAACCCTATGTTCCTTCTAAGCTAATGACTTTTCGTTCAAGTTAGGCTTCCAACTTCGCAGACTAATAAATTACCTAATATTTGAACATGTCTTCTTTCACGAAAAGATTTATTATAGTTATTGGAGTTTATTACCATAAGCATCATTTTAAGCAGGGGGTATAGTTTAAAATCCAATTTATAATCAATCATTGCCAGACCTGATGTATGAGATGTAGCGTGATAAGCAATGTCTAGTTCAGTATCAGTTCTGTGGCCAGTAAACTCTGATAACTAGGATTTATTCCCCTCTTGTAGGAAACATTAGGATTCATACTTTAAATTCAGTATCTCAAGAGATCCTTTTGCATTTCGATAAAATATCAAACTAAATATTCCTCACCCTCACTACTGCATCTCCTGTAAAAACCCGAGACATATTTCTATCCCCTTCTCTTGGTGGCCCCTCGGATGAAATGGAGATCCACTTAGAACGATTGCAGCACAGAGGCCCTTTGGAATAATGACGAGTAAATACCATTTGCAATCAACATGGAAAATGAATGCAAAGTTTCTCTCCTGTCGTATAACTAAGCTCGGAGCAACGAAGCCCTTGTTTTAATAGATTGACATGCCCCGAGCCGGGGTAACAAGTACTAATGGAGGGTCTACGCAGAATAGAAAACCAGCGTTATAAAAAAGGAGAAAAATCGCGCAGCAAGAATTTCAATCAGCATTGGAATCCATAGTAGTTTTTACGTCGCAGCTTAAAATCGATTATACTCGTAGATACAATGGCTCGGTAATAGAAAAGAAGCTATCAAACCTAATTGCTTGGTTCACTTGTTGCTACTTCACGGCTCACGCGCCTACAAAGAACAAACTCAAGTGAGAATCTAGGTTCAGGTATTGTACGAAGCTTAATTAAAGTTGCCTTCTTATTCGGTTAGCCGGAATAGTTCACAATGAGTAGCTCGAGTTTCAAGACAACGGGTCAGACCTTATTAAAAGAACAATTAATGAAAGAGCCTCGTTTACTCGAACAAAAAGTTGGTCGCGCCCCTTCGGCTGGAAGGGGGTGGGGGAGACTTTGTTCGCTGCCAATTGTCACGAGTGCTCGACGTACTCAGAACACAATGAAGAGCATTCCAGCAGACTTGGTCCAAGTGGGCACAGATTCAACAGATAACTCGAGCGGCCGACCCGCTACCAAGTGGCAATCAATTGGAACAATTATCATTCGGCTTGTTCGACCTATGAGTCACGACGTGCCGTCCATAATGAGGCGCTCTTTGTTCTCCGTGTGTCTCACATTGACGTCATTCAGTCCACTGATAACGTCCACGTCCACGAACATTCTGACTAAGCATTCATTCGAAATGTATAACCGACATTAGCCAATAACTGTGTATGTTTATTTCAAGACAACAAATTAAAACAATATTTTACATTGCTAAGATTTTTCGTTGACATAGTTATTATACTCCACGCCATTGTCAATAATCTTATATTTGATGTCATATTGATTCACTATTACGGACAGCAATAAAAATGCAATTTATACCTCGACTACTTATCGTAACATATTCGTAACGAGGTGAAAATTTACTACCATGTGACATTGCGCCATTTTGTTTTGGAAACAAATATTTCGAGTAACTGGTTTTGTAACTAAGTAACTTCTTAATCAATTTTTCCACAAAACTAGCGGCATTCAATGAAAATCATCGAATCTTATGGATGTTCTAATTCCAACTTGATCGGATTCTCCGTTCGACCCCTATCATGGCAAAAATAAGACAACCAGTGCCATAAAAATACAATGGAAACGCTCACTTCGCTCGCTCAAAACTCATGAAAAGTTAATCCTTCTTGAAATCAAGAACGTCAATAAAGCATCAAGGCAAAAACATTGCTAGACGTGTGATGTGTTTATCGTGGTAGAGGTCGAAGGTCACCTGGCGAACGTGCGCCCGTGATTGATGGTCTGTTGGCGAACACCAACGACAGAATGGACAAGATACTAATGATGGCCGAGATGAATGGATCCAAGTCAAAGTTTTAACGATATGAACGTACTGGTCATTGTGGTGAAGACTCTACAAGCGCTAGTGGGACAACTTCCGGCAAAACAAACGACATGGTGATCCGTTTCACTCCGGCTGCTGCTCAACGCAATGACCCCCGCTATGGAGCAGATTATTAGCAGAGAAACGCAGACGGATGCTCATTTTTATATTGTTCAACATATACAGAGATGCTTATTACGAGAGGAAAATTGGTATTCATAAATCATACGCCGTATAGATTGTAAACTCAATTTGAACTGAATATATTCAATACATTGAGCAAATACATTCAGCTGAATAAATTTTCAGTCTAGAGAAAATATTAACATTGGAAAGAAATAGAATTAAGGTTTAACAAACCGCGGTGTTTTGGAATAATTCGTGTAGATTGAAATTAAATTATTCGCAGATTACCTGCTTTAGGTAATAGGTGTAACACTACTTGACGGCGTTCCGTCGTTGGGTTTATAGTGGGGGATATATAAACCCAAAGGTTCAGTTGATCAACTACCGCTCTTACAAGTAGGGAAGGAAACTTTCAATGTTGGCGGCGGGAATTCAACCCACAACCAACTGAGCCATAATTATGCTCGTGTTCTTGCTCGGATCTGAGTCAGCTACAACACTGCCGTGATGGATGGTAATAACTTGTGTAAATACACAAATTGTTAAGCGATAACAGCACAAGAAACACCGACCGCCACATGAGGGAACAAATAGTGTTCGAGATACATGAAGTTAGGGTCGGCTTAATCGCGACAGTCTCAAGAACAAACTAATGGGCCGGCATTCGTCACTGCTAACAAATGAGTCTTGGAGTGGGGGGGGGGGGGGGGAGGAGGGGTTACTAGAGTGAGGGGCGATTGCCAGCAGAGGTAATTCCACCGCAATCTTCTCGCGCCATTTTCTCTTGAGCCACGTGACCTTTGTAAAAAAAAAGTCCCCACGTCCTTCCACCCACTTCGGACGACACCCTTGGACCCTCAAGTAGTGAACTCCCCTCTTGTATATTTAACTCTGCTAAACCGCTGACTATTATTCATTATACAAGAGCTCTTGCGCTATACGGAACAAGTGGTTTGTTATTGTTTGTAGTCCCGTTGATAGCATATTGACAATGCATTCGAAAAGCACAACTTGGGCGATTTGAGAAGTAGCGATGGCATCATGGCCAGACACGATTCCAGTCAATTGGGCGTTCGAAACATCGGCGGCGGAACGAAACTTTCCTGGAGGCATTGACGCAGAAATCCCCGGGGTTGCATCTGCACCCGGCATTGCACTCGATGTCGCTCGATCCGACCAAACGGCTTTTCAGGACATGTCCACTAGCGAGGACGTCTAGATGGCTGACAAAACAACCAGTTAAATCCAACGGCGAGTTTCGGTACGGACGGCTTAACTCTTAAGATCAGCGCGCTTTTTCAGTTTCAAAGTAAACACTCGTTTTAATTTGACTCTTACAAAGCCCGTCCCCTGAATTCTGAACTCCTCGCCAATGTTTTAAAAAGGGTACTTCAAGTCTTCGCTTTTAATGAGAAGTATTAACTTAAGTTGGCTCCCTATCTTAGTTTACCAACTCAAAAACTCATTCTTAAATTCATACGCAAGATAAAGCATACATAATAAACATTACGGTATCCAGGGATGAAAAGAAGACTCTTAAGTCATTAATTAAGGCAAGGTAAATGTGCAGGGGATTGTTCAAGTTGGAAGTACATTCACTCCCTCTCCATGTCTAGGGATATAATATTTTCTCGATTAAGCTTAACAAGAAGTTTGTTATTCTATCCGAACTTATTGGCGGGGCGTCGACTTGTATCAACAATCCGTTAAGTTAAGCAACTCCTGTTAATGTTGACTCGAAGAGTTCTCTCTTTATCATCGCTGTTATTGTTAGGGCAAAATAATTATAAATTACACAGCTAGTATCAGTCTAGTAGACTGAGTCAGCGAGAACTAAATCTTCACCTTATATTAGGCCTATACCACTTGAAGCGGCATCATGTAACGATCTGAAACCGTCTCGAGCATCGCATAGCCAACCTGCGAGCTAATGTGACAAGCAAACATATATTCACTTCGTGCCGAGTGCTTCTATTGTACTGATCACCAATTGGATTTGTAATCGGTATTGACTTCAACGCGAGATAGAACAGCTGTATGAATAAAACACGAGTTTTGCAAAGCCAGAGGTAAACGTATACACCTCGTATACTACTTTGCCCCGTTCTTGCCACTCAATCACACAAATGACACGTACACAAATGACATTTACACAAATGACACGTACACAAATGACACGTACACAAATGACACGTACACAAATGACACGTACACAAATGACACGAACACAAATGACACGTACACAAATGACATTTACACAAATGACACGTACACAAATGACACGTACACAAATGACACGTACACAAATGACACGAACACAAATGACACGTTCACAAATGACACGTACACAAATGACACGTACACAAATGACACGTACACAAATGACACGCTCACAAATGACACGTACACAAATGACACGTAAACAAATGACCCACATGCAACACCCCACACAGCTTCTCAAGTAGCAAATAATACATGCATAATAGGGAAAAAGTCTCCTTACTCTCCAAGTTGAGTACAAATATTTTTAAAAGATTATTCGAATCTATTAACATATATTTTTATTTTAGGAAGCACATAGCTACATTTCTGTTGTCACAAAGTTTAATACTGTGCATACATTATAATAATTAAAAATAATAAAAATAAAATAATAATGTTCTTTCCCGCTACTTTATTTTTAAATGACCTGTGACTTCACATCAGTTTTGTTACTAGCAGAGAAGGCTATGGAATTCTTCGTAAAACCATCAAATTATTGCGTTATTCCATGGTAAAACAACGGTTGTCAATCGATAGAGGTGGCTCAGTGCTAAGACGCGAGCCGGGGGTCGCCGGTTCGATTCCGGCCACCGACAGTTCTGACTGAAGGTTTTTCCGAGGTTTTCCTCAGTTGTAAGGGCGAACGCTGTGAGTGTCATACTATCAGCCCTCTAACATTTCTTCCCAAGTATCCAAACACCCTAATATACCTAATTAGTCACCTGAAGAGGTGACTCTTCACGTCAATGCACGCAAGGCCCTCGCGTGCACCCTATAACAGGGATTCATACGAAAATTATTAATATTAATGGTTGCCATGGTAATTTGTGACGAATGCACGTTGTTGTTGAGTTCAGATGGTATCAGTCAAAAAGTTTGCATTCCTGAGTTCCACTACAATATTGTATGCGCATTTTTGAAGATTTGTATAATACAATTTATGTTTAACAGTAACTATTGAACATTTAAGAAACAATTTTAGCGTCTAATAAAAATCATAAATTAAGAATCTTTATTATGATTGGTAGCTGGTGCATAAGTGCATATAGTTACAATGCCTTGTTTTTCCCGCCGCATTGAAGTCAAATTTTTGACGTGGATTTTATAAATGAAAATATGCTCTTGGACTTCAGGTAAAAACATTTTTAAACTTAGAAAAATGTCGTAATGCTATTAAAATTATAAACAAAATCCATGAGACTTCTCTATTATAATTTGAACAATACTAACCGAATAATACAAACTTATTTGTGAGCGTAGATGGCCGCTGAGCATTCCGCATTGATCTAGTACAGTGGTTCTCAACCCGTGGTACGCGTACCCTGTACGCGAGTCATTCTAAAGGGATACTTAAAAAACATGAATACTTTAAAAAAAAGTAATTACATCACTGTTGAAAGTATTTTAAAAACTAAATATATATCCTAGTCGAGTTCCAATGTTACACATTTCCAATCATTGTGAAAGACGTTATCAAATTTAAATATTATTTATATCCTAGACTCTTTTCTGAATGCACTACTCTTAATGGCAATACATGAATCAATTGTCATATTCAATAAATTGTCACTTAATTCATCATAATTAATTAATTAAATTATGTTTTATATTATGATCTTGTGTGCATCAATGAACCTTAATATAACATTTGAAAACTGATTTTTAATTGTTGTGTATTGACCAAAACCGCTACACAACGGAAAAGACGTCTGGAAAAGAAGCACACTAGTTTGCGATTGAAGCTAACAAGTACAAGTACACAAGTATGCAGTCTTCTAAATTCTAAAGAAGCAAACTAGTTTGCGAGTAAAATTAACAAGTACAAGTACACAAGTATGCAGTCTTCTAAATTCTAAAGAAGCATACTAGTTTGCGAGTAAAATTAACAAGTACAAGTACACAATTATGCCAGTCTTCTAAATTCTAAAGAAGCATACTAGTTTGCGAGTAAAATTAACAAGTACAAGTACACAATTATGCCAGTCTTCTAAATTCTAAAGAAGCATACTAGTTTGGTAGTGAAGTTAACAAGTACAAGTACACAAGTATGCAGTCTTCGTAATTTGGACACGTCCAGTGAGCACATATTCAATTGCAAGATTCTTTAAGGCTACAGAAAGTATAAAATAATATTAAATGAAAAAAATAATGTTTTTAAAAAAACAACGCTTATATTTAAATGCACTTAAAAGTAAAAAATAAATTTTCGCCCAACAAATTTTTGCCTCACTCGGAAAATAAAAGCGTTGGGCGCTTTTCCTGCATAAACAGCAGAATACTGTAGTCTTTGTCAATTCCGAAAGCGCCCAACGCTTTTATTTTCCGAGTGAGGCAAAAATTTGTTAGGCGAAAATTTATTTTTTACTTTTAAGTGCATTTAAATATAAGCGTTGTTTCAAAAAAAAAAATCATATATTTTATTTTGTATTTCTCTAGAAGACATCTCAATGGGACATCCGCAACCAAGCCACGATCTTTCGCAACGGAAAATATGAACTTACTTCTTGATCTCATCGCATTTATCCGTCACAAGTGTAGAAGACTGCAGCCAACCCTCCATTAACTAATTATATTCTTTGAAAATATTAAACTCTAATTTAGAACCGTTTTTATACACCGTGGCATGTGTTGGAAATCACAACAAAAGATAGGCCTCGCTTTCATACCTTTCAATGTATTCATAAATCTTGGTTTTTAATTCCTGGGTAATCCAAGTTTTTTCCGTGGGGGGTTTATGTTTATAATAGATGAGCAAACTGTGGTTTCGTGAGATTTATGGGCTCTATGGATGGCAGGCGGGTTGGTTTGGTATCCAGGGCTGGCGTGGGAGCAAATCGGTGAAACTAGGGGGAGAGAGGAAGAGAGGGAGCGAGCTTGACATTTGAAACAGTTAGAGATCGATGCTACCGGATTCTATGGGCAAGTCCGGGTGATATGGAAATGTGCGGTGTGCTAGACAGAGCCAATAGTTCACATCATATCAGCACGGTGGATAGGCAGCCGTGTCTGACGTAAAGCTAAGCGATAGGAGAGAGAGAAGTCACGTTTCTGTTTTATTACATCGAAACTTTGAAACTCGGATTCATGAGCAGTCTGCCATTCGTTTGCGCTTGAGTTACCGCCAGGGGCGGGGTAGGAGTGCGAGATCATAGAGCGCGCTGCATTCGCTTGCAGTTGTGCGATGAGTCACTCAACAGTTGGCAGTGGAGGCGCCCTTGGTTGGGTGGGACTCATTTCCCTCTCTCATAGTGGTTCACTCACGGAATGAATACTGGAGACAGAGGAAATGAAAAAACCGAGTAATGCGAATATGACGAAGAAGTGATGTTTATGGAGAGCGGAAATGAATAAAAGATGTGGAGGTGGCCAATCACGGCGTTGACGTAAAGTGAAGTCGAAAGCCCAGCTTCTTTCATCTAAAGTGGAGGCCATATCCTCAGACTTCTACTCCGTAACGGGGTTTATTATTACCCGTAGAGCTGCTATTTCATGGTTTATTATTCCAGTATTTCATTTCAATTTACAAAAATTGCCTGACGTTGTTTACATTTTCTTTTTAATTTCCTCGATCTTTATACCCTCTCGAATGCGCAGTTTCATTTGAGCCACGGAAGTCATTTTCCCATGTGTTCACAATATTCCTTACTTTATGAATGCTCACTTTGCGAGGAGTAATAACTGCACTTTTCACTAATAATGTAACATATATAACCACTGTTGCATGTAGTCTACTACTCGTCAATAGACGATGACAATTTGTTCTATATAAAATATCCTTGCTGACTAGGCTAAAACGAGGTTATCACCGCTGCTTCTATCCTAGTGTAAAATGTTTCCGCTGAGAGAATTGTGTATTCTGCGTCCATGACCGCGTAGGACGCCGACAGTCCAGGGAGGTCATGGAGGCAGGCGGGTATCGGTGTGACGGACCCTACGTCCCTCGACGCCGCCGTTCGTCTTCGGCCTCGACTTACTTTCGCTAGATATGAGTGTAGACAAGATATGATTGACTATACACTTGCGAACATCTCTGTATAAGAACAAGGGAAATAAATTACATTCACTTGCAAAAAACTAACAGATATTTTGCCTTAGATAATTATTAACCACGTATTAAATTGATAAGAAATTGAGAGAGAGAGAGAGATTGATTGATTGATTAAGGTCTTTTATTAAAAGGCGAGATTAAGGCTAGCGAAACCTTATCTTCCACAGAGAGAGAGAGAGAGAGAACTTAGATATGCTAGATGCACTCTATTAAATTTAATAGTGTTGAAATAGCACTGGAATTTAAAATTAAATTTTTAGTCCTAAATAAAGTCAGGTTACATCATTTTCTCGAAGTCCCCAAAAGAAAACACATTAAAATTAGTACATATGTAGCTGAGACATTACGTTGAAAGAACTAAAATCAAATCAGAATTATCATTTCAAATAAAATGAAACATTTAAAAATAAATGATGCGTTGAAATTTAAGATGTATTTTACGATTAAAAATCGAAGTTAAAATGTTAGGCCTATATTTAACACACACTATTTTGACAGCATTAGGACTAACACTGATAGCAAGAACATTAATGAGTGGTCCGATATTTTACTCTGTACACATGGAATTCTCAGATGATTGCTAAACCATTTAATAACCAATAATTGCAATTTCCGTAAAAGATTACAAAGAAATTGACAAATGACCAAGACAGTAAATCTTTGAAAGCTGATAGGTATTATAGACCACGAACACATCTATCAAGGACACAATATATCGATGTTGAGACTTGTAAAGAATATTTTATGCAAAGCGCAAGTGCATTCACGGCTATCCCGTCATATTATCTACATATTATGATGCCAATATTAATCACTTGGGACAACAAATCATTCTGAGAATATTTGGCTGATAGTGATTGTTGCTGTTTCAGTTTTTCAATACACTGCAAATTTTATTCACAATGTACTTTGTTCATAAATATATTTCAATTCAATTTCTTGCTGGCATGATATCAATGAGTAGGCCTTTTGTCCTTAGCTTAGTCGTTTGATATTTTGTACCATCAGTGTTAATATTTGATCTTGATCAATTCCTAGTTTTAACGTATGTTGCACTAATCATATTTTGACAAAACAACGTAATTCAATTGTTCACGATAAAATTATCATTGTTCATAAGTTCTGACATTAGTAATATAAGTATCAAAACATGTGCCTTGAGTCCCAAGACTAAAGTGCAACATATTAACTACAATATTTAATTTTAGAGTGGATATGCTAATCAATGATTATTTATAAAATGAACACATACTATGAGGATGGTTGTGAGAAACGCAAACTTAAACCTCAGCAATAGAGATCATCACGTATTGACATGGACAAGATTGTATGTTTCTTGAATTGAACTACAACCACATGTCTGGGACTGGTTCCTGTGGTCATATTTTGTATTATTTACCTGCAAAGCTATTAACCCACTGGATCATAGCACAAGCATTAATTTTTACCACATGCATTACCGTGAATGCAATATTTCATTGTAGTTAGACTAATCCATTCCTTGCCTACTAGATTGTTACATATAGTCTTGGAAACCAATAGAATAGCAGCCGGGGTTTTGTAAAGACGTATAACAGTGAATAGGAGGTCGAAATTGGACATATCGGTGGTAAAGGACAATGCAACAAAAGAGCCCAAGTGATGTACGTGCTAAGCGCGTGCCGGTCTATCATGGCCATTAACATCCAGCGTTGCAACGGTTATTGTTGTTGTATACTAGGAAAACGCTCTGTGTGACGCGTTGATAAGCGAGCGCGTCCATATCATTGGGGTTCTTTCTTTCAAGTTTTTTCTTTTCTTCAAATGTTAATGTTAACTTGTAATGGTAACCTTATTTCTAGAGTATTTAAATTTAAATATCTTGGTGTTTATTTGGATTGTAGTCTTACTTTTAAAAGGCATTATGAATATGTTTGTAATAGGGTGTCTTTAGCAATAGGTATATGATTGTAAGACTGAAGAGGTTTGTGACTGAGAGAATGCTGAGATTATTTGTTGGTTTCTATGTTCACTCTATAATAGATTATTGTTTAGTTGAGTGGGCAGTAAGACCATCTGCAGATTATATTGTGCTGTAGAGAAGAATAGACAATTTATTTGATGAAGTTCCTTTCAGCCAAGATTTGCAGGATGATCTCTTGACAATTGATGAGCGAATGAGTTCTATGCACTGGTAAATACTTTTAAGAAGTTGAAGGGTATGTATTTAGATGTGGTGCCAAATATGTTTAATTTTGTTGAACGTACTCGCGTTTCTAGGTTCCTAAAATGAATTCCGAGTCGTTCCGCAGGTCATTCTTGTACCGAGGTGTACATTTCTGTTATCCAATTCCACATGATCTTCGAAGTCAGTTTGAGGGATTGCGGCTCTTAGAATTTAAGAATCTGTAATTCTTAATCAGAGAGTTAAAGCGTGTTTAAGATCATATTGTTTTATTGTAAGTTGGTTTTCATATGTTTTAGATGATTGGTTTGTTAGTCAACTGGGGATCTACATACAGTTTTCTAAATTTTCCTTATTCAGTTTGATCGCATATTTTTAAATGCTTTTCTCGGATCAAGATTTTCAAGACCATCTGATTTTTAAGATTCGAAGAGAAGATAGAAGGCGTGTGCGGCTTCTCGGGTTGCTTTAACGTGAAATTTTATTATTCCCAAATTGCAGTTCCTGATTTTTTGCAATCCTCATTTTAGTTTGAGCTGGGACCGTTAACAAATCAGTTTTTCCTCCTTTTCTTCTCTTGTATCTGTTCTTCTTCTTTTTCTTTCTTCATTTTTCTTTTTTCTTTTTTCTTCTCTTTTTTCACTTATTATATATATGATTTCTTGGATTGTGTTGGTTGGGGGTCATGGGTATTAACATTTTAACGGTTAACCCAATCCAACGTTTATTTTCACAAAATAAACGTTGGATTGGGTTTACCGTTAAAATGTTTTCGTACTATATTATAATTTCACAATTCTCCTTCACGTTCCTTCATATTTATATAATTTATAAATATTATTTAATATACCGCATTTATACTTGATTTTGTTTTATTTAATTTCATAATTCATTTTTATTCTTCTTGATTTTTTATAATACAGAAGTTTGTTTTGTTTCTGTTGTTATTGCTGTTTATGATTTAATTATTATTAATTGATCCATAGCCTAGTTCTATTTATCGTTCTCCTTTGTAAATCAGTTTTTATAACTGAATAAAATACACATTAATTAAATAAATAAATCCATTTCACAATATTTAGGAAAGATTTGTTTTGTTAATACACTGCAAATAATAAACATTTTTTGGTTATTGTAAACAATGTCACGATTGGCAAAATAAATGAAAATTAATAAATAATAATAATATTTAAACATACGTAAAACGGTCGAATTTCATCCATTGTCCAAAGTAAATGTATATATTATTGGTTATCGGTTTCGTTGCAAAGGTATTAAATGTGCAGAATTTTGTAAGCATAAAATTAAATCGATATTTTAACTGACTGTACGTAAATCATGGAAATTTTGAAACCACTCAAATCAATTTACATGTTACACCCAAAGCCCTCTGGATCTCCAATATTTTGCATCTAATGACAAAAAGCAGTAGGGTACAAAGCACAAAGCGCCATTCCAGACATTATGCAAATAACATCATGAAAGCACAATTATTTGACACATTTTTCCACTGAAGTATTAAGTATGACAGACTGACAGGCGTGGGAGTAGGGGAATTTTCCAAATTAGAATCCTCAGATTATTGAATCTCCATTTTATATCACCGAGAATTTTCCCCGGGGTAATCTGTGATATTGGGTTCTTCCTGTTTCGAGTTTTGTCATTTGCGATTGATTGTTGCGATCTTGTTATTGCGCTGGCAATCAGTTTCCATGGCTGTCATTCGTTGAAAGAAGAAATAAACAAACAGACTTTTGGTTCGAGTGTCCGGTCAACAGCGGTTTGGAATAATAAGAGCAAGTTTCTCGTTCCGGATGGATAACGAAGAAAAGGGAGTTCTGGAGGACGTAAGTACAAACAATTTCATGTTTGAAAAACATTTAAGTTGGGGATAGAAATCCGTTTTGTGTTTTCTAGCATGCCAATATATGTTTGACATTTCGGGCTCTCTGCATTGTGTACCTGAGTTGATAAAGAAGTTTTCCCTTTGGGGGAAGAACTTCTGTATCGACTTATGCTTGTGTTCCGCCTGTCATTTGCGTGTGTTTTTCCCCTTACTTTTTAGTGTGTTCTTACTATTTGACCTATTTTTGTTTGTTTATTAATTGAAAGTGTCATTTGCGTGTGTTTTTACGATGCCTATTTAATGTGTTCTGACAATTGACCTATTTGCTTGTTTGACCTTTTATTGTGTTTTAACAACGTTAAACCCTGTTTGTCACTTTGTATTAGGTATTCACGGAGTGAATCTAAAAAACTTTTTTTCAACGAAATGTAACAAAAATCACTTTTATATGTTACCTGTTACTGTACCTTTCCAATTATGTAAGGCGCATGCTTCAAATAGTTCGTATTTATGTTTAAAATCAATTTAATTAATGTTGAATTGCCTAGAGCCTATGTCTATGCACGCCATTCACCATTAGCAACATGCCTACTGGATGCTACAATCAGCTGTTCTACGTTGATTCAGTAGCCAACGTAGGAAATGAAACCGAATATCGCCCGCAAACTTGAAGAAGGGGTAATTTATTTTTTGGGTATAAATTTATTTTAAAATAATAACCCTTTCTTCAAATTACCCCTTCTTCAAATTTGAAGAAGGGGTAAATTATAGAAAATACTGCGATTATTATACAGTAACTTATGTTTAAGTTGGTGCATCTGCTGATAACAAAGAACCAAAGCACTTATTTTGCTGCAGAGATATTTCTCTTCATCCTAGTGTTGAACAATGGCGAATGGCGTGCATTGGCCTAGGCATAGGCTCTAGCTAATTCAACAGAATTAAATTGATTTAAAACATAAATATGTACTTTTTGAAGCATGCGCCTTACATAATTGGAAAGATAGGCCTACAGTAACAGGTAACATATAAAAGTGATTTTTGTTGCATTTCGTTGAAAAAAAGTTTTTTAGATTCACTCCGTGAATACCTTGTATTATTAGTTAGTCCTTAGTCTAAATTATAAGTTCACTTTTGTACATGGCTACAGAGGGCAATTTGTGCCCTACATTGGCCTTCCCGCTCTCGGGCGGGTAAATATCAATTAATACAATACAATACAATGTATCGACTATCTGTAAAATGTTTACAACAGCCAACACTTCCCCGTATTTTACCTCTACTCAGTGCCATACAAGAACCCCTAGTGCAGAGAACGTGTTTACATTTTGGATAGAATATTCTTATTGACATTGCAGTTGCTGTCACAAAGGTTAGGCATAAACACAATAATATGCACATTGTAAACAGTATCGACACACATTAAGTATTTCTTAGGGTCTGTCCAAAAGCTAGAAATTATGCTTGCTTCCTTGCTCGTTTGCTTGATTGGTTGTCTAATTTTAAGTCATGACGTCAGAAGCAAGAGTCAAAAGCTCGCGAATTCTAGTTTGCTTAGCAAAGAAGAAAAAGAAGATTTAAGACAAGAAAGTGTACACTCATTTGCTTGTCTTGTTTGCTAATAATGGATGCTGAAGAAAGCGTCGACATGGTGCGGCAAGAGGAACCTGTTGTAATTAAATGTAAGTGTATAACATGAAAATAAATTATAGGCCTAGGGTGAATTCAATTTTTGGATGATTTACAACTTAAATTCCCGTTTCTCTGACACATGTAGATAGTAATACATAATGTTACCACCAGGTGTCAGGACAATTTGTTAAGCAAGCGTCAAAAGCTCCAATAACGAAGCAAACTATTAAAATAAGCAAGCTATTAAAACAAGCAAGTAAGACAACAAGCAAGTAAGCAAACAAGCAAGCTGCTTTAACTTTTGGACAGACCCTTAAATCTAGGAACTTTATGTTTTTTTAATCAGATGTCTACAAACATCAATGATTATATTAGGGCCTACCTGTTATTGTATCTTTCCAATTATGTAAGACGCATGCTTCAAATAGTACGTATTATGTCTTAAACCAGTTTAAACATGTTGTTTTTGGCGGTATTTCTTCCGAACAACTGACCCGGTTTCTACTCACTTTTATTGTGTATTCCTTTTGGGAGATAGATAACGTACGTAGTACATACGCATTATCTGATTATTATCTGTAACTTCCACTTTTTTTCGGAGACGCAACTTTATAAAGACGTTCAAAAGGTTAGGGGGATTGTTGATCTTGAACCACAATAGGCCTAAAGGGAAATGAGGTAGGCCTAGGCGCAACTAAAAATAAAGCACCCCTTCTTCAAATTAGGGCCTACCCCTTCTTCAAATTTGAAGAAGGGGTAAGTGAAAAAACGGGTCAGCTGTGCTTTAGTTTAACCAAACACATTGCATTCGGCAGTGTATACCTCCCTTTTGTCCAGCTGTGCGTCGCATGAAAAAGTGCAAATCTCTTGGCTTGCGATTCGAATAACATCTGACCTATTTGCTTCCTGAGATTGAAATACGAGTCATTGAGTTGCTCCAGCAAGGTCATGCGATAATCTTACAGCGGCACACATGGTGTAGGCCTGCCGCCCAGCACAGAACGCAATGTTATCATGTAGGGCGGCATGGGGCCACCATGTGTCACGCTTCAACAAACCCAACACCTTCCTGCATTTCATTCATAATATAACAGCAAAATGTAATATATCATAATACAATATAGTTATTATAACACATATAATATTAAAATTATAAATAATATTATGCAAATAATACAATATATATATATAAAGGCCTATATAGGCCTATTTATAATATAAAATTATAATTTTATTAATAATATAACATATACTGTAGCAAAATGTAATCTGTAGGCCTATTACATTATTCTACATTACAATCATAGGCCTAAATACTTTGCTATTTATATAATATTACGGTGTAGTACTCGCCTAAAGCAGTTTGAACTAGTCTCAACACCTAAAACACTCACATTTAAGTGCGGCGAAAGCAGAGTAAAATAAATGTGCCCGTCCCCTACACCTTAGGCAACTTTACAAACACCTAGGCCTATAGGTATTGCGGGAAGCCGGAAAATAAAGTTTGTCTACACCTTATGCAAGCGTATAAAACGGTGCGGCTCGCTCCGCACGAGAAACCAGTTGGAGTGCGAGCCACTGTGTGTACCCCTACGCAGTCCTTTGTGCCACATGCTGTGCAAAGTTATTTTTGTGTAAGTACATGCTGGCAACAAAAGTAAACGATAAGCATGTAGGAATTGAAAATCGCGCAATACCGATTTATGAATAACATAAATCAAAACATTGAAACTTTACCTACGTTATGATGATTGTGTTATCAACGCCGTAGCCCTAATGAATGCACTTACAGTTACATGCATAGGTACATTAGCACAGTGTTTCAGAGCGAGATTTACTGTTTTAGAACCTACAAAGGTTTGCTGCCAGCTAAGTTCTAGGCTATTTTTTTTTTTCAATAGAGCTGTCTGTTTTTTTAATTTGACTGTTTAAATTGGGTGTAAATTTGGTATTATTTTAAAATATTTTAAACACTTAAACGGCCAATAGCACAGACAACTGATTTGTCTGTGCCAATAGTATGTACAAAGTACCAGTCTCTGCTTCGTAAGCCATCTTTTGGGAGGAGTGCTACGATGGGGAGATTCTTCGCTCCAATTCTGTCCGTAAACACTCGCCATCAAGTCCAAAACCTTTCATTTCAGTTGTTTATAAATAAAAGTGCGGAGACCGACTGTGGTGGGCTTGTTGCGCGGGATGAGTGGTAGCCAATAGCGTGTCAGTAGCAAGGTCACGCCAGTGAGCGACGCCTCGTTCCTCTATCACTGCTGCCTCGTGACGGAAGGAAAGGTTGGAATTCATAGTCGGCCCCTACACCTAGGGGCGCCCATTGTTACCAAGGTAACAATTGAATGCATGTTATTTCCCATAAACAAAACAAATCCATAGCAACAATGGGTGCCCCTAGGTGTAGGGGCCGACTATGAATTCCAACAAGCGTTGGCAGCGAACCGAGGGCGCGAGCTCCAATCAACGGCCGAGTTTCACGCGATCTCGGCCGCTGATTGGAGCTCGCGCCTTCGTTTCGCTCCCAACGCTTAGCTGTAAACCCACCGTAAGCGTTCTCTTATACCGCCGTTTGTGCATGGAGCCAGTGGAGGGGGGGGGGGGGGGGGGGGGCAACTTATATCAATATTATCTGCACATGAAGTTTGGTGCGAATCAGCGCCGAGTCCGAAAAAGTAAATTGCGAATACGTGTGTTGTTCGATAGGTTGTATAACAGTACTTATTTGGTAGAATTTCGGATGAATTCCTTGGTGAAATCCATGGACCCTCCAGATGACTTCCTGGATTCCAAAAGGCAAAATCGACACACAGGCAATTGCAAGAACTGATATTCTACGGGGCACATGGGATTTTATGATTTGCATCGTTGCTATGACGGCTCCACAGTCACCACTTTCACTCGCCAACGTAAATAAACCAAGGGTCGGACAGTCGGGCAGAACACATCTAAATACTCTCACTCTCCTCCACTCACCCTATAATCTCGTGGTTCAATCTAATTTACAAATTAATAGGCAAACGTATCACATACGATCAGTGGCCGTGGCCCATAGGCCTATAAGACAGCCTACAAAAGCTTTTATGAGCAAATGCGTGTTCTAGCTTATCCTACCCTTACTAATGTCCCATATCGTACACCCTAGACACAAACATTACAAAAAAAAAAACAGATAGTGAAGGCAATTTTTAAAGTTAAAAATCTCAACCCGAACCAGGAATCGAACACTGGACCTTATGCATTGGGAGAAAATAAACCAACAAGACTGAAGATCATAGAAGTTGTGCTGATGCTGAGTGTTCCATCTTCGTACACCAATATCAGCCAGTGGTGCATTTAACGGTCAGATGGTCGGGCATAGTTTGCTCGCCCATGAGCCAGTCGAGGCCGTTTAAAACGTATATCTTTGTCAAACCGTAATCAGAGGCTATGACAATTGGTCGATGTCGTTGTGGTTAATACAACTGAACCAAATAAAAGTCATGCTGTAGTAATAATAGGCATGGGCTAGATGTATGCAGTAGACCCCAATATTTTTCTATGCACAATAAAAACAAGTGAAAACATTTTCTTCTACGATAGCTGCGACACTGGCCAGGACCCCCCCCCCCCCCCCCCACGCACACCCATTTGGACTTGTCTACCTACTGAGAGTGAACGTCAGGTGTCAATATCATCAATCTAGCAATGCATAGACCTAGGTAAACTGAATGTAGATTAAATAATACACTAGGGCCCTTTCATTCAAATTTCTACAGAACACTTAAAACCCAAATTTTAATTAAATAACAAAGCATTATATTATATCGGCCTTATATTACTCAAACTTTCTGTATTAGGCCTAGGGTCTTCAACACAAGATTGCACTATACATACATTTAAATCGATTTTGAAAAATAAGTAGGGACTACAAATAATTATTTTACGTTGATATGAATTAATCATTTAATATTATGTTCCTGTACTAAAAAATAAAAAGTTGGACCTTGAGGGCAATTAATGCTGATGACCGGTCAATCATTCTTACATCCGACCATGCTTTCAACCGCGCATCGTCATGGTTAGCACCGTTGTCCAACTATATGCCCAAATATATCTTCTCTTATAAACAAACCCAACAACAACACACAAATACAACAAACATAACAAATACTAATATACAAATATAAGTTCCTGTTCCTTCCTGGCCAATAAACATAAATAAAAAGAACAGATATGTGCAAGTCTAAGATATGTAGGTAAACTGAACGGACACAGTATTTCAAGATAAGTTAGGCACGAGTGAACGAGAAGGCGTTTATTTCGAACATCATTTTATAATCAATTTAAAATAAAATGTAAATTTCAGTATCCAATATCATGAATTGTGCGTAGGAATATGGGCCACCGCAAGGGATTAATTTAACACGCATGACGACACAATCCACGAACACATGAGTATACATGACATCATTTGCGTTGAAGCCATAAATTAAAGCTGGCAGTTTCCTGGTGACTTCCCCATTGGCTGCAAGATGCAAATCAATCAGCACACACAGAACAAACCTTGACAACGCACTCACCAATATTACTGCTGGTGACATTTCAACAGTGCTCCTGCAGTCCTACATTCCTTCTTTCATTCATATATTCATATATGTCCTAGTTGCTCAGTGCATCGTTAAACAATAAGAGCCCTTATTATGATATATATAGACACGGTTTTTTAACGGCCCGCTAAATATTTAGCCCGCGACTAACTTTTTTCCCATGGCAACCACCAATTACAAGCGAATTGTTTGAGATACTATAAGTCAGGGCTAAATATTTAGCGAGCAGTCACATGGGCGTCGTACTACGGGCAGGTTTACCAACTTCGACTAGCCGATAATAAGAGATTCGCTACGAACAAGCATGACGACTCTCATGCATTTATAACCTAGTTTTTGTTGAAACCATACTCTTAAGGGGGGACAACACTGAAAATATCATTATTTAAAACAAAAAATTTCAATCTACAATTTTTTTTATTTAATTGTTTAAACTATTAACAATCGATTCAAAACACAAAGTAAATTATATATTTCATATAAAATAATCATATCTATATTCTTGAGGATGTATGCGCTGCGTGTTTGCCCTAAAATGCGAGCAAAGACCGGTTTTGTTGCGATTTTGCAGGAAGTATTTTTCCTACACAATACAGTATGGAGAAATTCATATCTTCTAAACTGGCCACCTAAATCTTATAATATTTTGTGTGTATGTTCTCCAATGCCATTAAGATAAAATGATGCATGGCCAAGTTTGTATCTATGTAAAAAGTATTTTTGTTTCATTAAAACATTTTTATTTTTATTTTTTTTATAAAAATGTTAAAAGTAAAAAATGTATAGCCTCCATAAAAAACACAGGTTCAAAGTGGTGATGTATCATTTCATTGCTTGTCTGCATAACTTCAAATAACACTTTACAAAAGTTGATTATCTCAATTGGTTCTCATGTAATCGTTTTCCCGGTGTGAATTGTTGTAATAACAACAACAATGTCAATAACAATAGAAATGTAAATATAAAAAAAAAAAAAAATAATAATAATAATAACTTTAGGTAAGTGTTTGGTGTGTTCAACAAGTTTCAGTTTAATTGTTGCCATAGAGCAGAAGTTAGGATTTTCAGTGTTGTCCCCCCTTAACAAACCGAGCTTACTAAATTCGAGCTTAACGAAGTTGGTGAATTCAAACCTGTTACCTATAACAATTGTTTCCACATGGAAATCCAATTGGTTGTTGGCATGGTGAATAAAGAAAATATATTTTATATATAATATTTAGCAGAGTTTCATAATAACAGGCCACAGTGCAGTGGCGGAACTACGATTCATGCAAACATTTTAAGGGGGCCCTCTAATATGGTACCTACATATACATATTTTGTACGTAAGCTATTATATGAACAAAACGGAGGCGAAGTCGTTGACTTTGTAGGACTGGCCACGCTAGGCCCAGGCCCGGGGTTCGAACCATGGTCCGGACCAACGTCTTCGGTCGAAACTTCGCTGTCCATGCCACCGTCAATATTGAACCGCTACAGAGTTAAAAGTGATCTTCATCTTTGACACTTCTTCTAATTCTAATAATTTCTTTCGTTTTTTTTTCGACGTGCCACTTGCCATATTGACACTAGGACCCGGAGCCGAATTCATTGTTTTAAAAAAACACAAAAACACAAAAAGCAACACAAAACTGACGGGGAGCGTTAAACCAAGAAACGACCCCACTCGACCATTTTCAAAGGGCACCAAGCTGATTCTGAATGCTCATAGTAGTGCACTGCTGTCCTGTTGAAACTTTGGGGAAATTTTGAAATAATCACAACTGCACATCTTGGTTTTGAAAAATAGCCCTCGCTCATTATGAGAACTGAGGGCCGGTTCCACCAAACGTTAAGCGTCAGTTATATTTAGCTAACTGTCAGTTAATTTAGTTTGGTGTTCCACCAGCACTAAACTGGACTTTAAATCTTTATAACTGCCAGTTAAACTAAGCGGCAGATCCTCTTCCGCTTAAAATTAAAACTTCACATTAGCCACATATAGTAAACAAATGATTGTGAGGTTATGTGGAGGTATCCAGACTAGTCATCTCTTTATTTACCACTTGCCGGTAGCCAAACATCTACATTTGTGAACATATTTTAATTGCATTTTAATACATAGTTTGCATGTGGGCCTATTTGTGTTAAGATTCGTTCTAAAGCCTAGGCTTTGCATATCCAGGCCTAGGTAGGCCTAGGCGCTAGGCTAGGCTTGGAACTGGGCTACGGCGGACATATGCACAACAGATTCAACTTGTACAAGCCTAGACCCTAGGCCCAGGTAGGCCTAGGCGCTAGGCTGGGCTTGGAACTGGGCTACGGCGGACGTATGCACAGATAACAGATTCAACTTGTACTAGGCCCTAGCCTAGACCCTAGGCCCAAGTAGGCCTACCCAGCCAGGCCTAGGCGCTAGGTTGGGCTGGGAACTGGAAAGACACAGCCTTGCGGAAATAACGGGGCACGCCAGCTCTATTTATGCTTTAGTAAACGACCAATCACAGGCTCGCTTGCAAAATAACTGACAGTTAGCTAACTGAGACTTCGAAAAACATGGTGGAACGCGACCATCTTTAATGTTCACTTTAAAAATAACTGACGCTTTGCTAAACTCGAGTTTATAATCATTTGGTGGAACCGGGCCTGAGTAAAGCAAAGATCAAGAGATTTTAGTGTCCGAGACATTATAATGCCTTTTATATAGTCATCAACAATACTACACTACCTGACCTATCTGGCAGTGAGTTGTTGACATTTTCAAGACAATTCACCTCCGCTCCTCTAGAAATAGAAAAAATTCTGGCTATCGTATTCAATACACCTGCTAAGTTAAATGTTAAGTTTAAAACTGTAAATGGCTTGTGTCGAGGAAGCCAGGCGAAAATTCTAACACGGTCCCCTAAACTCGCGCCCTGCCCGCGTGCGCCTAGGTCCGCCACTGCCTCAGTGACAATGAACTAATTATTTGAGTTTCAGCTAGATATACCTAAAAGTTATGTTAGCACTGTAACGTTCTGAAACACTGGGATCATACACGTACATTATTCGGCCCTCTCTCTGCTCCAGTTTGTTACCCGCCAGTTCCTTCACCAAACACGTCAAGAGTTACCACGACCGCCCTAGGCATAATATGCCCTACTAGTGTGTTTAAGCAGATGGGGGCCCACCCCATTGAAACTATGTTCAAACTATTTTCACATCTAAAGTTGCCCCAACGTAAGTATGCTCATGCTTACGACATAGCCGAGTCCAATGGTAACACACTTGTCTGTAGTTCCTCGTATGTAACACACTTGTCTGTAGTTCCTCGTATGTAACACACTTGTCTGTAGTTCCTCGTATGTAACACACTTGTCTGTAGTTCCTCGTATGTAACACACTTGTCTGTAGTTCCTCGTATCCAATTGACCAGTTTCATCAACAGCGCTGCGGCGAGTTTTGGAAGCTCACATATGACATAGATAACATTGAAGGCAAAGGCGAAAACCCACTTATCTCGCTCTAGCTACGAAAATAATTTTTTTAGCGGGAGACTTATTTGAAGGCGTTTATAGGAACTACAATTCTACGTATTTCGAAAGTATTACGAAAAATCTACATGCAGCGATGAGTGAGTTATTGAACGTAAATGATCTTCTTGCGTGTGGCTGTTGCGCAAATCTCGCCTCTAAGGCGTGACCTTCTGTCGTATACACAGGCTGAGCCGTCGCTGGTGTGCGTAAGGTCGACTAGCGAGATTTGAGTGAGATGCACATTTCAAACGAACAAGCCGCGCCAAGAAACCGTTGTACAACTAGCAAATATGAAAATAGAACCTATCAACACGCTCATTGGATCTGATGGATCGGCGAATAGTGTACATCACCAAGCAAGTGTATTTTTTTCTTACGGTTGATTTCTTAATATGACAAACTGGTAATATAGCACTGAATTTAACATTCCGCCTCGATATGTTTATCACTTATTTCTATAATTCATTTTTTAACAAATGCTGTATACATGGCCTACTAGACGTTTGTGAGAAGTTTAAAAATAATAAATAATTACACTTCCTTTGTATATGATTTACAAATCCCGAACCTAATATTGCACATTTAAGTCAACTTGACGCGCCGATCTGTCAGATCCAATGAGCGTGGTTCTATTTTCATATTTGCTAGTTGTACAACGGTTTCTTGGCGCGGCTTGTTCGTTTGAAATGTGCATCTCACTCAAATCTCGCTAGTCGACCTTACGCACACCAGCGACGGCTCAGCCTGCGTATACGACAGAAGGTCACGCCTTAAAGGTGAATTCACGACCTTGCGTGGCCGTGCATGCAGCGCCGTCCGTGCTGCTGCAGTAGTGCGTGGGAAGTTCTATGTGTTCACGACCCGGCCGGCACAGATGCGGTTTCACTGCCTAGGCCTATTGTATCACTAGGACTGCCGTATTACTAGGCCGATACATATAAATTCAGTGTTAAGAAATAATAAGATATTGGCGTAGGCCTAGGCATTACCTTGTAGGCTTTCTAGAACATAGAGAAATTCCTAGAATAGAGAAATATAGCATTCTAGGTTGCTTTTTGTGTTGTAAAAGACGCGTTCATGTAACTGGAGGCCAAGTCTTGAAACCTTGCGAATCAAGTCGCAATGCGAATCAACTCACTGTTTCCAAACCGCATGCGACTTGACTTCTACTAATGTCGTAGTCTTGAAATTAGGCTTGCGCCTGAAGTCGCTTGCGAGATCAAAACTTTGCGGGTTACTGATTTTTTGCGTTATCAAACTCCGCCCACAACAACTCAATAAATGACCAATGACAAAGCGCGTTACAACTTGCATCTTTCGATCCATCCAATAGTCGAGGCGTGACGACTTGGTTTGTTGTTGTCGCTCTCGCTGTCATTGCCGTGCGTGTACAAACATATGTTCTCTAACCTCTAACCTCCTCCTCGGCCTCGGGAGAGAAGTTAGTATGAAATGTTAGGTCTAGGGCATGTCTAGGCCTTTAAGCCTTGTGGGTCTTTTCACGTAGAAGATAGGCCCGCCTAGGGAAAGCACATTTTCTATGTAGGATCTAGGCGTAGGCTGCGTAGGCCTAGGCCTAGCTAGACCATGCAGGGATCCGAGTACCGGTAGGCCCTCTTTTATTTCTCTATGGGTAGGCCTATGTTTCATGATTGGAGTGCCTCACACACACACATTTTCTATGTAGGATCTAGGCGTAGGCCTAGGCCTAGCTAGGCTATGCAAGGATCCGAGTAGGTAGGCCTATGTTTCATGATTGGAGTGCCTCACACACACATTTTCTATGTAGGATCTAGGCGTAGGCCTAGGCCTAGCTAGGCTATGCAAGGATCCGAGTAGGCCTATGTTTCATGATTGGAGCCTGAAATAATTAATACATTTCGTGTCAGATAACGCATTTAATGGATTAATAACGGTGCGGAAACGTTCTTGTATGTTGTTTTCTGCTATTTCGGGCTCTTCAAGTTCGGCAATCGCATTTATTATTGCAACATCCTCCATCTTGCTCCACCTCAAGTCGCAAATAACTGACAACTCGCAACGTTATAGCTCGTGGTTTGAAACGTAAAAAAACTTGCGAGTAAAGTCACCGCCCGTTTCACAAATTTGTCTCAAGACTACCGTTTTGATGTTTTTCTTGCGACTTGCGGGAATTTGCGACTTGAAACGGGTGGTGAGTTGAAACGTGAGTTTCAAGACTTGGCCTCCTGTGTGTAGGGTTATGTTTGTTTTGATTTGAGCCGTGTTGCAGTTTGGTTGCAGTGATCACGGCCCTCTAAATCACGATATTGTCTGTTTCTGATTGGCTTAAAGCCTCGGTGGCTCAGTCGCCTTGTGATGTTCTCCCAAAGCGTACATACACATTTCAGGCGCTGTTATAGAATCGCTATTTTGTTCATCTTTGGCGACGGCTGAAACGGGCAAATAATTTCTGCCTGCATTCGTTTCGGCTGCTTTCATTTCAGGCAGAAATGGGAAAGTTACCGAATAGGGGTCCAGAGTAGGCGTACCATGCAGACGAAAAATGTCACAGCCAGTGTGAGCCATCAGAATATATACGATCTAGGGAGGGATGACTTGCGTGCAGTGCTGCAAAAGTTGAATGTCGACCAACTTCGGCAGCGCTGCACTGCACTGCATGCAAGTCGTTTCTGATTGGTCTACCAGCCGCTGCACCGCGCTGCATGCACGGCCACGCAAGGTCGTGAATTCACCTTAAGAGGCGAGATTCGCGCAGCAGCCACACGCAAGAAGATCATTTACGATCAATAACTCCCTCATTGCTGCATGTAGATTTTTCGTAATACTTTCAAAATACGTAGAATTGTAATTCCCATAAACGCTTTCAAATAAGTCTCCCGCTAAAAAAAATTATTTTCGTAGCTAGAGCGAGATAAGTGGTTTTACGCCTGTGTCTTCAATGTTAAGGGTGCGTTCCAACTTGATTATTCGCCTGCTAACCACTAATCACTAACCACTACCTGCTACACACTAAACGCTAACAGCTTTGGGCACGCCACCTAGTATGCTAATACAAAGTTTATTGTTATTAATCATCTAATGTAAATAAATACGATAATAATACCACCACTCACTGGTTGGGTATTTTCCTAACCTAAAAGTATCAGCTGTGATGGCTGGTATCAACCATCTTGGTTTAGTGGGTCAATTGGTGTCGTAGTGTACACTTTCGGCCACTACCCACTACCCACTAACCACTAGCCAAATAAGGAGCATTGGTCGCCTGCTTGTGATGTCACTTCCTTTCGATTAGTATAACTAAGCTTAGTCCACTACGAAAAACGTCAAGTTGGAACACACCCTAACTATGTCATATGCGAGCTTCCAAAACTCGCCGCAGCGCTGTTAAGGAAACTGGTCAATTGAAACAAGTCCATTTACACCTTCCATTGTTAAAGCCTGTCCGCTCATGGTAAAAAAGAAACGTTTGTTTAGAGCTAATGACCAATGTTTGTGTAATAGACTGTGCAATAGGGTTTAAAGGGCCAACAGGTAGCACGCTGTTGTCATTACCTTGCAATTCTTATTCTATCAAAGGGCAACATTCTTTCGACTTCCGTTATTATAAAATTGGCAACGGTGAATTTATAGTAAATTTTGGTTTACAAGCCGATTATAATAGTTGAATACACAAACATGGGCCATTAGCTCTAAACGTTTCGATTCTACTGTGAGCAGACAGGCTTTACCTGTAACGGTGGGCGGATCCAAACACGCGTGTGCACTCACTGCGAGCGGACAGGCTTTACCTGTAACGGTGGGCGGATCCAAACACGCGTGTGCACTCACTGCGAGCGGACAGGCTTTACCTGTAACGGTGGGCGGATCCAAACACGCGTGTGCACTTTACTCACTGCGAGCGGACAGGCTTTACCTGTAACGGTGGGCGTGGCCAAACACGCGTGTGCACTTAACTCACTGTGAGCGGACAGGCTTTACCTGTAACGGTGGGCGTGGCCAAACACGCGTGTGCACTTAACTCACTGTGAGCGGACAGGCTTTACCTGTAACGGTGGGCGTGGCCAAACACGCGTGTGCACTTTACTCACTGTGAGCGGACAGGCTTTACCTGTAACGGTGGGCGGATCCAAACACGCGTGTGCACTTTACTCACTGTGAGCGGACAGGCTTTACCTGTAACGGTGGGCGGATCCAAACACGCGTGTGCACTTTACTCACTGTGAGCGGACAGGCTTTACCTGTAACGGTGGGCGGATCCAAACACGCGTGTGCACTTTACTCACTGCGAGCGGACAGGCTTTACCTGTAACGGTGGGCGCATCCAAACACGCGTGTGCACTTAACTCACTGTGAGCGGACAGGCTTTACCTGTAACGGTGGGCGCATCCAAACACGCGTGTGCACTTTACTCACTGCGAGCGGACAGGCTTTACCTGTAACGGTGGGCGTGGCCAAACACGCGTGTGCACTTTACTCACTGTGAGCGGACAGGTTTACCTGTAACGGTGGGCGCATCCAAACACGCGTGTGCCCTTTACTCACTGCGAGCGGACAGGCTTTACCAGTAACGGTGGGCGGATCCAAACACGCGTGTGCACTTTACTCACTGCGAGCGGACAGGCTTTACCTGTAACGGTGGGCGTGGCCAAACACGCGTGTGCACTTTACTCACTGCGAGCGGACAGGCTTTACCTGTAACGGTGGGCGTGGCCAAACACGCGTGTGCACTTTATTCACTGCGAGCGGACAGGCTTTACCTGTAACGGTGGGCGTGGCCAAACACGCGTGTGCACTTTACTCACTGTGAGCGGACAGGCTTTACCTGTAACGGTGGGCGCATCCAAACACGCGTGTGCACTTTACTCACTGTGAGCGGACAGGCTTTACCTGTAACGGTGGGCGTGGCCAAACACGCGTGTGCACTTTACTCAGCGGAAGACAAAATTTGCGAATGTATGGAAAAACGTCGTTAAGAATGTTTTGATTTTGATGTAATTAGGAGATTGAAAGGGATGATAGATAAGGATATGAGTATGGTATGCGAATACTTACGTTGGGGCTAGTATACTTGGGTATAGTACATATAAGTTGTAATCGAGCCTGTGACTAGAAAGAGCTTAGAGAGCAATTCCGCTAAGAAACTAGAAAATGGTACATTTTTAGATTCACTGATAGACCTAATAATACTAATAATAATAACAATAATAATAATAATAATGATAATAATAATAATAATAATAATAATAATAATAATAATAATAATAATAATAATAATAATGATAATAATAATAATAGTAATAATAATAATAATAATAATAATAATAATAATAATAATAATAATAACAATAATTATAATAAATATAGTAAAAATAATAATAATAATGATAATAATAATAATAATAATAATAATAATAATAATAATAATAATAATAATAATAATAATAATAATAACGACCGTACATAGCATCCATAGTATGGTTTGGAAAAAATATTGTGGACAATGATATATTAAGTAGTTCTAAGTAGATTTTAATAAGGTAAACACATGGAAATACTTGACATTTGTGTCCGTACAACATGTTTATGCCGGTTTTGACCGAGTTTGTATGTATTGCAACAATAAAATAATAATAATAATAATAATAATAATAATAATAATATTTTGTATGTATTTAGGCCTATTTTTTTCCTTTTTAATTATATTATTATTTTTTAAATAAGAGAAAAAAATATGAACAATAATAAATAAAAATGCTTATGAATGCTACAGGCGATGATTAGTGAACAGCTGGGAGGAGGAGCGTTGCAAAAGTAATGCAATATTGCTGCGAGTGCTCTAACTGTTTTCATATACCCGAAAGCTCATGCAGCGATCTCGGGTTGTACGTGTAATGGGGCTTATAATGTCATCCGGCCTTGACGGGTTCTAACACACATAAGATTAACAAAATGTGGCGTTTCAACACGTCATTAAATTTGCACAGCTTCATTTGAAATGGTGATGAACATTGAGTGTTAGCTGCTTTGTGCATTACCGACACTGCCTGAGGATACCCGCTGTCATGTTGTGTAATCCGTTGACATTCGAGCCTTCTACGTTGGTTGAGACTCTCTGGAAGAAGGATATTCAGCTAGGGCTATGTGCACTCAGAATGTGAGGATACCCGCTGTGTCATGTTGTGTAATCCGTTGACATTGTAGCCTTCTACGTTGGTTCAGCCACACTGGAAGAAGGATATTCAGCTAGGGCTATGTGCACTCAGAATGTGAGGATACCCGCTGTCATGTTGTGTAATCCGTTGACATTGTAGCCTTCTACGTTGGTTCAGACTCCCTAGAAGAAGGATATTCAGCTAGGGCTATGTGATCTCTGAATGTGAGGATACCCGCTGTCATGTTGTGTAATCCGTTGACATTGTAGCCTTCTACGTTGGTTCAGACTCCCTGGAAGAAGGATATTCAGCTAGGGCCATGTGATCTCTTAATGTGAGGATACCCGCCGTCATGTTGTGTAATCCGTTGACATTGTAGCCTTCTACGTTGGTTCAGACTCTCTGGAAGAGGGATATTCAGCTAGGGCTATGTGCACTCAGAATGTGAGGATACCCGCTATCATGTTGTGTAATCCGTTGACATTGTTGCCTTCTACGTTGGTTCAGACTCTCTGGAAGAGGGATATTCAGCTGGGGCTATGTGATCTCTAAATCTGAGGATACCCGCTGTCATGTTGTGTAATCCGTTGACATTGTAGCCTTCTACGTTGGTTCAGACTCTCTGGAAGAGGGATATTCAGCTGGGGCTATGTGATCTCTAAATGTGAGGATACCCGCTATCATGTTGTGTAATCCGTTGACATTGTTGCCTTCTACGTTGGTTCAGACTCTCTGGAAGAGGGATATTCAGCTAGGGCTATGTGATCTCAGAATGTGAGGATACCCGCTGTCATGTTGTGTAATCCGTTGACATTGTAGCCTTCTACGTTGGTTCCGATTCCCTGGAAGGAGGATATTCAGCTAGGGCTATGTGCACTCAGAATGTGAGGATACCCACTGTCATGTTGTGTAATCCGTTGACATTGTAGCCTTCTACGTTGGTTCAGACTCCCTGGAAGAAGAATATTCAGCTAAGGCTATGTGATCTCTGAATGTGAGAATACCCGCTGTCATGTTGTGTAATCTGTTGACATTGTTGCCTTCTACGAGTAGACTTGCACTTGATAGCGTGGAACTAGCTGCAGCGCGTCACACGGTCGAGCCAGCTGGCGCGAGCTCCTCGCTACGAGTAGATTTGCACTTGATAGCGTGGAACTAGCTGCAGCGCATCACACGGTAGAGCCAGCTGGCGCGAGCTCCTCGCTACGAGTAGACTTGCACTTGATAGCGTGGAACTAGCTGCAGCGCATCACACGGTCGAGCCAGCTGGCGCGAGCTCCTCGCTACGAGTAGATTTGCACTTGATAGCGTGGAACTAGCTGCAGCGCATCACACGGTCGAGCCAGCTGGCGCGAGCTCCTCGCTACGAGTAGACTTGCACTTGATAGCGTGGAACTAGCCGCAGCGCGTCACACGGTCGAGCCAGCTGGCGCGAGCTCCTCGCTACGAGTAGACTTGCACTTGATAGCGTGGAACTAGCCGCAGCGCGTCACACGGTCGAGCCAGCTGGCGCGAGCTCCTCGCTACGAGTAGACTTGCACTTGATATCGTGGAACTAGCCGCAGCGCGTCACACGGTCGAGCCAGCTCGCGCGAGCTCCTCGCTACGAGTAGACTTGTACTTGATAGTGTGGAACTAGCCGCAGCGCGTCACACGGTCGAGCCAGCTCGCGCGAGCTTCTCGCTACGAGTAGACTTGCACTTGATAGCGTGGAACTAGCCGTTGCGCGTCACACGGTCGAGCTAGCTCGCGCGAGCTCCTCGCTACGAGTAGACTTGCACTTGATAGCGTGGAACTAGCCGCAGCGCGTCACACGGTCGAGCCAGCTCGCGCGAGCTTCTCGCTACGAGTAGACTTGCACTTGATAGCGTGGAACTAGCCGTTGCGCGTCACACGGTCGAGCTATCTCGCGCGAGCTCCTCGCTACGAGTAGACTTGCACTTGATAGCGTGGAACTAGCCGCAGCGCGTCACACGGTCGAGCTAGCTTGCGCGAGCTCCTCGCTACGAGTAGACTTGCACTTGATAGTGTGGAACTAGCTGCAGCGCATCACACGGTCGAGCCAGCTGGCGCGAGCTCCTCGCTACGAGTAGACTTGCACTTGATAGCGTGGAACTAGCCGTTGCGCGTCACATGGTCGAGCTAGCTCGCGCGAGCTCCTCGCTACGAGTAGACTTGCACTTGATAGCGTGGAACTAGCCGCAGCGCGTCACACGGTCGAGCTAGCTGGCGCGAGCTCCTCGCTACGAGTAGACTTGCACTTGATAGCGTGGAACTAGCCGGAGCGCGTCACACGGTCGAGCCAGCTTGCGCGAGCTCCTCGCTACGAGTAGACTTGCACTTGATAGCGTGGAACTAGCTGCAGCGCGTCACACGGTCGAGCCAGCTTGCGCGAGCTCCTCGCTACGAGTAGACTTGCACTTGATAGCGTGGAACTAGCCGCAGCGCGTCACACGGTCGAGCCAGCTGGCGCGAGCTCCTCGCTACGAGTAGACTTGCACTTGATAGCGTGGAACTAGCCGCAGCGCATCACACGGTCGAGCTAGCTTGCGCGAGCTCCTCGCTACGAGTAGACTTGCACTTGATTGCGTGGAACTAGCCGCAGCGCGTCACACGGTCGAGCCAGCTTGCGCGAGCTCCTCGCTACGAGTAGACTTGCACTTGATAGCGTGGAACAAGCCGCAGCGCGTCACACGGTCGAGCCAGCTTGCGCGAGCTCCTCGCTACGAGTAGACTTGCACTTGATAGCGTGGAACTAGCCGCAGCGCATCACACGGTCGAGCCAGCTGGCGCGAGCTCCTCGCTACGAGTAGACTTGCACTTGATAGCGTGGAACTAGCCGCAGCGCGTCACACGGTCGAGCTAGCTGGCGCGAGCTCCTCGCTACGAGTAGACTTGCACTTGATAGTGTGGAACTAGCCGCAGCGCGTCACACGGTCGAGCCAGCTTGCGCGAGCTCCTCGCTACGAGTAGACTTGCACTTGATAGCGTGGAACTAGCCGCAGCGCATCACACGGTCGAGCCAGCTGGCGCGAGCTCCTCGCTACGAGTAGACTTGCACTTGATAGCGTGGAACTAGCCGCAGCGCGTCACACGGTCGAGCTAGCTCGCGCGAGCTCCTCGCTACGAGTAGACTTGCACTTGATAGCGTGGAACTAGCCGCAGCGCGTCACACGGTCGAGCCAGCTTGCGCGAGCTCCTCGCTACGAGTAGACTTGCACTTGATAGCGTGGAACTAGCCGCAGCGCGTCACACGGTCGAGCTAGCTCGCGCGTGCTCCTCGCTACGAGTAGACTTGCACTTGATAGCGTGGAACGAGCCGCAGCGCGTCACTCGGTCGAGCCAGCTCGCGCGTGCTCCTCGCTACGAGTAGACTTGTACTTGATAGCGTGGAACAAGCCGCAGCGCGTCACACGGTCGAGCTAGCTCGCGCGTGCTCCTCGCTACGAGTAGACTTGTACTTGATAGCGTGGAACAAGCCGCAGCGCGTCACACGGTCGAGCTAGCTCGCGCGTGCTCCTCGCTACGAGTAGACTTGCACTTGATAGCGTGGAACTAGCCGCAGCGCGTCACACGGTCGAGCTATCTCGCGCGAGCTCCTCGCTACGAGTAGACCTGCACTTGATAGAGTGGAACTAGCCGTTGTGCGTCACACGGTCGAGCTAGCTCGCGCGAACTCCTCGCTACGAGTAGACTTGCACTTGATAGCGTGGAACTAGCTGCAGCGCATCACACGGTCGAGCCAGCTTGCGCGCCAACTTGTTCAACTTCCTAGCGCGAGTCAAGTTAGCGAGCTCCAATCAAAACTCGTTATTTTAAACCGTGACCATTAACATGTAAGAATCTATTATCTGACTATTACATTATTATTATTATTATTATTATTATTATTATTATTATTATTATTATTATTATTACTATTTTTATTATTATTATTATTATTATTAATATTATAGACAAGTGGATAAATCAGATCAAAGACAGTGTGGAGAATAGAGGAAGATCATGGAACGAAGTTGAAGCAGAAAGACTATGGGAAAACCGTGAGAGATGGAGGGAACTACTAAACAGCCCTCTGGTAATGGAAGAAGTGATCGAGGAAGAGGTTGAGGAGGTGGTTGTGTCAGGCCTGGCTAGCCGGCAACGAAGACATTAGCCCAAGACATGGAGTACTTTGCTACTCCCCCCTACCCGATAAATTAATGTTGGAAACGGGGTCAAGATATATATATATATTATTATTATTATTATTATTTTATTGAATGTATCACAATCATACAATCTCGGTCAAAACCGGCGTTAACATGTTATACGGACGTAATGTCAAGTATTTCCATGTGTCTACCTTATTATTTTACCTTATTATTATTATTATTATTATTATTATTATTATTATTATTATTATTATTATTATTATTATTATTATTATTATTATTATTATTATTATTATTATTATTATTATTATTATTATTATTATTATTATATTATTATTATTATTATTAGTATTATTATTATTATTATTATTATTATTATTATTATTATTATTATTATTGTTATTATTATTATTATTATTATTATTATTTTTATTTTTATTATTATTATTATCTTTATTATTATTTTTAGTATTATTATTATTATTTTTATTATTATTATTATTATTATTATTATTATTATTATTATTATTATTATTATTTGTTGTTGTTGTTGTTGTTGTTATACATTATTCTTCTGTTAGATATCGGAGATAGTAGTACGCTCGCGCGAGACTCGATTGTCTGACACGGCTTTTATTTTACAAGATATTATAGGAAAGAAAAAATCTCCCTACGTTTTTAACACAAAAATAACAAGGAACCAAAAAATGCAACATTTTGGTGTTTGCTTCTAAGGAAAGGTTGACAAAAGACTGCTGTATAAAATATGTAAACAAGATTATAACTGAAAACAATATATGTCACAGAAATGAATTTTATTTTACAAACGAGGCAATATAGGTACTTATTTTAATATATGAACTATATAGTGTATATGGCTTTCATAAGTGGAATACAATAAAGAGTTTGAAAGAAAAATGCTTAGTAAAACTGTTGTTATTCTGAGGATTTTTTTTACAAAAGGGGGTTACGTCTGGCACATGCACGGAGGGACGGAAAAGTGGTCCAGCTATTTTATCGGCTTATTACAATGATATTACCTAAGCCATGGATTGAAAACGTGCCACCAGCATAAGTTAATAAAAAAGCAACTTTAGTAGCGCTTGGCAAAATTAATTTATTAAAATTCAAAATAAAAGTTTAATGGTAAATCAAATCGCTTCTGGTCCCGCACTCAATGCTATAAAGAGGAAAATAAAATACCGCCCGCGGTTGGTTTATTCAGCCCAAAGGGAGCGCTCAATGTAACCAACCAACACCGGATTACCTAATCCAAAGTTTTTAATTAGTTTTTTTTAACGCTGTACCTTAATATGCGTGCTGAGTAGGTGATGATATCTGGGATTTACGACTCATATTTAGACAACAGTGCTTTGCTCAGTCGAGGGGTAAATCAACTACCATAATTTTTTTAAAAATTTATTCTACATTATAATATTGCCTCATAGCAACCGATTTTGTTACGTACAAATATGTAAAGTTGGGTCTTCACAACACGTATTGTGTAATGAATAACGCATAACGCGTAGTCGTAATGCTGGAACATAGGATATACTTACTGGCGTTCACACAAGGGTGATAGTTTTAAGACTTAGCCATAATATGTAATTCTTCGTCTTTATGAATAAGATAGTTGTGCCGCATAAAAACACAAATGTTGACTAGTCAATATTGAATATAGAAAACTTTTCTTATATCAAATTTGAGTCAAAACAAACAACGACACACAAAGCTACGTTATCTACGGACTGACTTTTAAAAATAACATTCTCGTCATTAACTGGTTTTGATTACGTAAGTTACAGCCTCTTCTATGTTAGCATTTTATTGCATTATCCAATGTCTGCACTGGACCGCACTGATACAATTAAGGTCAAAAGCATTGTCGTTCCTCACGTTCTCCCCAGCTCAGCCTTTCCTCAGACTCGCCCAACCAACAATCACAGCAGTCCACATGGCAATGCTGCTCTTTGATTGGTGTTAGGGATACGCAGTCTGAGAAAAGGCTGAGTTGAGGAGCGCGTGAGGAACGACTACAATGCGACGGATGGACCAATGGGCACTCAGTACAGACCATCGGGAGATGCCATTAGATGTTGAGGAGCGCGTGAGGAACGACTACAATGAGACGGATGGACCAATGGGCACTCAGTACAGACCATCGGGAGATGCCACTAGGGCGCGTTTACACAACTCAATTCAATTTCAATTCAATTCAATTTTTAGTTTATTCATTTCAAAAAAATAATACAAGTAGAAATAACACATAAGTCGTTGACAACATATATACATGAAAAGAGGCCCACATGGAGTCACACCTCGTGTGTGGGCTGAATAATAAATAATGTATGTTAATATTAATCCAAAAAGGACAACAGTACGTGATACATGAAAAGCAGAACGTATATATAATAACTATGGCAGTAAATAATACTAATTCTAAATACAAACAATAATAATAATAATAATAATAATGTAGCATGAAAAGTAGAAATTAATCAAATGAATGTGATTTGAGTTGTTTATAAATTTTGTTATAAAATTACTTACTTTTTGAGGGACGATGACACCTCTTGGGTGAGGCTCTGTATAGAAATTCTCTTATTAACTTATTAACTCTCTTATTATCTGTCTTAACTGACTACTAGTGATTATTGAGCTTCTTTAATTGGCTACGATTGAGAATACTGCTCTCCGATTGGCTGTGACTAAGGTTTGTCTTGACTTGACTAAGGACGTGTCTGAATTCATCGAAAAATGCATACTTCTTACCAAGTTCGGGCTTGACCTTGTGAAAAGTACGGAAGTGACGTCATTTTAAGTGTCTGAATTAGAAGTTTGCAAGTAGACGATGGCGAGACTGCGAGAACACAGATCATTCGTGCTCGCGCACTCAACTTGAGTACTTGAACAGTCATGGCGGCCCCAAACAACGCACTGTAACCTCACTTTTAAATAACATCGTGTTCCACAATACCCTTAGACCTACTTTATCACGTAATCTTTTACGCATTTTCATAATTATTTTTCGCCGTAATGTTCTTCTACGTCTGACGTTTTGAATATACAGTTTCATCATAAACAATAAATACATTTCCACCTCCATGGCTACTTTGTTTACTTTCAACAAGTGTCACTGAACTGAATCAGCTGATTCACCGCCCGCTAAATAGGAGTTCGAAACAATCAAGAAGGCGGCTACTTGTTAGTTACTTCTTTACACGTCAAAGATCGCGCATGAACGGAACTGTCCGAAATTCAAGTATACGAGCGCGCGAGGTAGCGAGTGAAGTTGACAAGTACAAGTACAAGTATACAAGTATGCATTCTTCTAAATTCGGACACGTCCTTAGTCACGGCCAATCACCACGCAGTATTCGCACTGTCGGCCAATGAGAGAAGCCTGTTGCTTAATCACGGGTGTTATAGTCAGTAATCACTAGTCAGTTAAATAAACGCGCTCTTAGATGCAAGACTGTTTCAGAGCTTAGTTCACGGTTCAGAGGCCCTCATTGAGACAGACGAACTTACTACAGAATCTGCTGACCAAGCGTTGTTTACATATCGACGTTCGTTTGAATGCATTAATTTTAATCGGCTTTGGAAAGCGGAAATATTAAATATCACGAGTGTTCCGATCGGATTAGTGAAGACTGGATATTGAACGCGATGGCGTTTCGTTGTTTGATTAATAATTGCTAATAAACTCATTTTTCAGTTTAATACTTTCAAATGTTTAATCGCTATCTCGTCTCACGTCGAGGAAGTGACTGGCCAACGTTATTTGAGCACACACAGAACGTGAATGTGACTGTGGTCCGTATGCATTGCAAGCAATCAATGGTCTGGCAGTTGCCAGCAGCAGACAACACTGTTTTTTATTTGGCAATCAAAATGACAATCTTGCGGTAAACACATATAGACCGTGAGAAGTTTAGTTTAGTTTTGTTCGTTTACATCTTTTAAATGTCATTGAATATCAAAATGTTTGAATGATGCGGGGACAGATATTTGAGATATTAAAACAGAGCTACAGTTATTTATAAAAATGTATGCAAATCTCATTGTGTTTGAATTACATTAAACATTTTCATTAATATCCCGGACTGTCTAATTTGATCCAATGTAATACATTTTATTGAATAAGAAAAACTATGCCATCAAATGTGTCACTATTAAAAACAATAGGCCTATACACAAATTGTGAAAAATATGTACACTCGCATACAGTATCATGTTTCAAACTGTACAGAAATAATTTCCGAACGAGTGCCTGCTGTAGCGATTTATATGGTTTTATATTATATTTGGCGAACAATTTCCGTTCAGACTCAATCCCAACATTCGCGTCACGACTGATGAATATCACGACCATCATACTCAGTAGTGATTCCCGGTGGTTAGAATCAAACCCTCGACCTCTCGCATACGAGCATCGCGTACTACCGCTCAGCCCCTTCTAGTGGTGAAGACATACACAGGTGATGGGGTCACACGTCACGGACCAGGGGGCGAACTATCAGTTAAGACATACACAGGTCATGGGGTCACACGTCACGGCAACCAGGGGGCGAACTATCAGTTAAGACATACACAGGTGATGGGGTCACACGTCACGGCAACCAGGGGGCGAACTATCAGTTAAGACATACACAGGTCATGGGGTCACACGTCACGGCAACCAGGGGGCGAACTATCAGTTAAGACATACACAGGTGATGGGGTCACACGTCACGGCAACCAGGGGGCGAACTATCAGTTAAGACATACACAGGTCATGGGGTCACACGTCACGGCAACCAGGGGGCGAACTATCAGTTAAGACATACACAGGTGATGGGGTCACACGTCACGGAAACCAGGGGCGAACTATCAGTTAAGACATACACAGGTGATGGGGTCACACGTCACGGCAACCAGGGGGCGAACTATCAGTTAAGACATACACAGGTCATGGGGTCACACGTCACGGCAACCAGGGGGCGAACTATCAGTTAAGACATACACAGGTCATGGGGTTACACGTCACGGCAACCAGGGGGCGAACTATCAGTTAAGACATACACAGGTGATGGGGTCACACGTCACGGCACCAGGGGGCGAACTATCAGTTAAGACATACACAGGTGATGGGGTCACACGTCACGGCAACCAGGGGGCGAACTATCAGTTAAGACATACACAGGTGATGGGGTCACACGTCACGGCAACCAGGGGGCGAACTATCAGTTAAGACATACACAGGTGATGGGGTCACACGTCACGGCAACCAGGGGGCGAACTATCAGTTAAGACATACACAGGTGATGGGGTCACACGTCACGGCAACCAGGGGGCGAACTATCAGTTAAGACATACACAGGTGATGGGGTCACACGTCACGGCAACCGGGGGCGAACTATCAGTTAAGACAAACACAGGTGATGGGGTCACACGTCACGGCAACCAGGGGGCGAACTGTCAGTTAAGACATACACAGGTCATGGGGTCACACGTCACGGCAACCAGGGGGCGAACTATCAGTTAGACATACACAGGTCATGGGGTCACACGTCACGGCAACCAGGGGGCGAACTATCAGTAAGACATACACAGGTCATGGGGTCACACGTCACGGCAACCAGGGGGCGAACTATCAGTTAAGACATACACAGGTCATGGGGTCACACGTCACGGCAACCAGGGGGCGAACTATCAGTTAAGACATACACAGGTCATGGGGTCACACGTCACGGCAACCAGGGGGCGAACTATCAGTTAAGACATACACAGGTCATGGGGTCACACGTCACGGCAACCAGGGGGCGAACTATCAGTTAAGACATACACAGGTGATGGGGTCACACGTCACGGCAACCAGGGGGCGAACTATCAGTTAAGACATACACAGGTGATGGGGTCACACTGTCACGGCAACCAGGGGGCGAACTATCAGTTAAGACATACACAGGTGATGGGGTCACACGTCACGGCAACCAGGGGGCGAACTATCAGTTAAGACATACACAGGTGATGGGGTCACACGTCACGGCAACCAGGGGGCGAACTATCAGTTAAGACATACACAGGTCATGGGGTCACACGTCACGGCAACCAGGGGGCGAACTATCAATTAAGACATACACAGGTCATGGGGTCACACGTCACGGCAACCAGGGGGCGAACTATCAGTTAAGACATACACAGGTGATGGGGTCACACGTCACGACAACCAGGGGGCGAACTATCAGTTAAGACATACACAGGTCATGGGGTCACACGTCACGGCAACCAGGGGGCAAACTATCAGTTAAGACATACACAGGTGATGGGGTCACACTGTCACGGCAACCAGGGGGCGAACTATCAGTTAAGACATACACAGGTGATGGGGTCACACGTCACGGCAACCAGGGGGCGAACTATCAGTTAAGACATACACAGGTCATGGGGTCACACGTCACGGCAACCAGGGGGCGAACTATCAGTTAAGACATACACAGGTGATGGGGTCACACGTCACGGCCACCAGGGGGCGAACTATCAGTTAAGACATACACAGGTGATGGGGTCACACGTCACGGCCACCAGGGGGCGAACTATCAGTTAAGACATACACAGGTGATGGGGTCACACGTCAGGGCACCAGGGGGCGAACTATCAGTTAAGACATACACAGGTCTTGGGGGCACACGTCACGGCACCAGGGGGCGAACTATCAGTTAAGACATACACAGGTCATGGGGTCACACGTCACGGCAACCAGGGGGCGAACTATCAGTTAAGACATACACAGGTCATGGGGTCACACGTCACGGCAACCAGGGGGCGAACTATCAGTTAAGACCTACACAGGTGATGGGGTCACACGTCACGGCAACCAGGGGGCGAACTATCAGTTAAGACATACACAGGTGATGGGGTCACACGTCACGGCACCAGGGGGCGAACTATCAGTTAAGACATACACAGGTGATGGGGTCACACGTCACGGCAACCAGGGGGCAAACTATCAGTTAAGACATACACAGGTCATAGGGTCACACGTCACGGCAACCAGGGGGCAAACTATCAGTTAAGACATACACAGGTGATGGGGTCACACGTCACGGCAACCAGGGGGCGAACTATCAGTTAAGACATACACAGGTGATGGGGTCACACGTCACGGCAACCAGGGGGCGAACTATCAGTTAAGACATACACAGGTGATGGGGTCACACGTCACGGCAACCAGGGGGCGAACTATCAGTTAAGACATACACAGGTCATAGGGTCACACGTCACGGCAACCAGGGGGCGAACTATCAGTTAAGACATACACAGGTGATAAGGTCACACGTCACGGCAACCAGGGGGCGAACTATCAGTTAAGACATACACAGGTGATGGGGTCACACGTCACGGCAACCAGGGGGCGAACTATCAGTTAAGACATACACAGGTGATGGGGTCACACGTCACGGCAACCAGGGGGCGAACTATCAGTTAAGACATACACAGGTGATGGGGTCACACGTCACGGCACCAGGGGGCGAACTATCAGTTAAGACATACACAGGTGATGGGGTCACACTGTCACGGCAACCAGGGGGCGAACTATCAGTTAAGACATACACAGGTGATGGGGTCACACGTCACGGCAACCAGGGGGCGAACTATCAGTAAAGACATACACAGGTCATAGGGTCACACGTCACGGCAACCAGGGGGCGAACTATCAGTTACGACATACACAGGTCATGGGGTCACACGTCACGGCAACCAGGGGGCGAACTATCAGTTAAGACATACACAGGTCATAGGGTCACACGTCACGGCAACCAGGGGGCGAACTATCAGTTAAGACATACACAGGTCATAGGGTCACACGTCACGGCAACCAGGGGGCAAACTATCAGTTAAGACATACACAGGTGATGGGGTCACACTGTCACGGCAACCAGGGGGCGAACTATCAGTTAAGACATACACAGGTCATAGGGTCACACGTCACGGCAACCAGGGGGCGAACTATCAGTTAAGACATACACAGGTGATTGGGTCACACGTCACGGCAACCAGGGGGCAAACTATCAGTTAAGACATACACAGGTGATGGGGTCACACGTCACGGCAACCAGGGGGCGAACTATCAGTTAAGACATACACAGGTCATAGGGTCACACGTCACGGCAACCAGGGGGCGAACTATCAGTTAAGACATACACAGGTGATGGGGTCACACGTCACGGCACCAGGGGGCGAACTATCAGTTAAGACATACACAGGTGATGGGGTCACACGTCACGGCAACCAGGGGGCGAACTATCAGTTAAGACATACACAGGTGATGGGGTCACACGTCACGGCAACCAGGGGGCGAACTATCAGTTAAGACATACACAGGTGATGGGGTCACACGTCACGGCAACCAGGGGGCGAACTATCAGTTAAGACATACACAGGTCATGGGGTCACACTGTCACGGCAACCAGGGGGCGAACTATCAGTTAAGACATACACAGGTGATGGGGTCACACTGTCACGGCAACCAGGGGGCGAACTATCAGTTAAGACATACACAGGTCATGGGGTCACACGTCACGGCAACCAGGGGGCGAACTATCAGTTAAGACATACACAGGTCATGGGGTCACACGTCACGGCAACCAGGGGGCGAAATATCAGTTTAGACATACACAGGTGATGGGGTCACACTGTCACGGCAACCAGGGGGCGAACTATCAGTTAAGACATACACAGGTGATGGGGTCACACGTCACGGCAACCAGGGGGCGAACTATCAGTTAAGACATACACAGGTGATGGGGTCACACGTCACGGCAACCAGGGGGCGAACTATCAGTTAAGACATACACAGGTGATGGGGTCACACGTCACGGCAACCAGGGGGGCGAACTATCAGTTAAGACATACACAGGTGATGGGGTCACACGTCACGGCAACCAGGGGGCGAACTATCAGTTAAGACATACACAGGTGATGGGGTCACACGTCACGGCAACCAGGGGGCGAACTATCAGTTAAGACATACACAGGTGATGGGGTCACACGTCACGGCAACCAGGGGGCGAACTATCAGTTAAGACATACACAGGTGATGGGGTCACACTGTCACGGCAACCAGGGGGCGAACTGTCAGTTAAGACATACACAGGTGATGGGGTCACACGTCACGGCACCAGGGGGCGAACTATCAGTTAAGACATACACAGGTGATGGGGTCACACGTCACGGCACCAGGGGGCGAACTATCAGTTAAGACATACACAGGTCATGGGGTCACACTGTCACGGCAACCAGGGGGCGAACTATCAGTTAAGACATACACAGGTGATGGGGTCACACTGTCACGGCAACCAGGGGGCGAACTGTCAGTTCGGCAGATGGTCAAGGGAGAAGCCCGAGCCGGCGTATGCAACATTTTCTGGGGGTATTTTTTATCCTCAAGATGGCCTTTAAAGCGATCCAACAAAGCACATAATAAAATATAGTATAATTTAATGTCCCCCCACTGAAAATCAGTTCTTGTAACTGAGAGGGTCTCCACTTGACTCTTATGGCACTTCGTTCTGTTTTTTTTTTTTTTTTTTTTTTTTTTTTTTTTATGTCTGACGATAGCGGTCGAACGGAAAGTCCGATCAACTTGAAATTTGGACCATCCACAAGCCTCGATGTGGATTGAAGGTGTATAGTTTTGATAAACATTTATTTATTTATTTTATTATTTTACAGGTATGATAAAAGGAGCTAGAAATTAAAATATATGGTTTTCGTATTTTAATCTTTCAAGTGTTAACCATATGTAAATCAAATTTGTAATTGTCCACAGCCCTGTTATTCCTGGCATCCCAAATAAAAATTAGTTTAGGACGTAAACCAGACTTATTTTTAGTACAAACAAAGATTTCAGAAGAAGAAGAAGATTTCACCCCACGTCAGTAATCTTTGATACATTCAAGTTCCTGGATAGGAATATACGTGTAAGTTGACGCCATATTGATAGAAGTCAATTGACATGAGAGGGCAATCAACAGATGCGAATTCAGCCCATCCCTGGCGGGGATACCTTCTAGTCTTGTAATATAACCAGGGATGAAATGATCAAAAATGGGGGGAGGGTCATCCTCTCATTCCCCATCACCCCCCACACCGTCAATTTACACCGTAACGGCTAGTGACTCGCGGGCTGAGGTCCAATCTAAGCCATTTGAATATAAGTCGTCTTACTTGTCCCTTCCTTTTCCTCAAATCTCATCCCCTGATGTCACATCACCTCTCTTGCGTACAACAAGTGTTGTATTATTAATGGGAGTTTCTATGACGAAACATATATTTACTCGGAGGTTTAGTATTAAAATGTCCCAATAATAGTTATTTGTCGAAAAACTTGTTTGGGCCATGGCAACCACCAATAAAACCCTTTTAAATCCACTAAATAGTTTATTTAATACAATAATAACGTTCTTATTTAAGGGGAGGCGTACAACAAACGACTACACTGCAGCGCTGCGTGCGTTCCGGCCACTGAGCACTGCCTGCTAAAAATCACCAAACACCTCTCTAGGAGCCAGTGCACTAAAAATATCCATCGATTCCAAAGAAGTAAAGTAGTTTTTCCAACTATTTAGGAATTCGTGTTGTTGAAATTGTGTGTATCCAATATTCAGTGACTGTTGGCCGGATCGCTCGCAACGCTCTCTGTGCACTTGTTACGACTCCCCATACCAGCCCTATGTAAACATATAACTGGACAAATAAAAACTTGAATAATGGTTCTGTCTTATAATGTAATGTCTTGTAATGGACCTGCTCTTTCTGTTTTCTATTTGATTTTAACCAAGTTGGGACATACATTTCCCAATGTGGATCATACTAAGAAGTAAGAACATTAAAAAAGTACAAGTTTTTATGTCAATGACAAACTGGGAAACTTAATTCAAAAACTCTGTGTATTTAGTTGTTGACGCTTGAAACTTTCGCGTTGGTCTCATGGTTTCTATGGTTCTAGTGTTGATCGACGCGAAACGTAATAGTCGGTAAATGACTGCGCCTAGCCCTAGATACGAAGAGGAAATGGTTTAACTTTAAACAATCAGCAGTTTAGGAAGATTGGTTTTGAATGATTAAGCGCACATAAATATCTACGGGTCAAACAAACCCTCCTCCACTAAAGTAGACTGTATCAAAACACGGTTTAAGAGCTGAGAGTCCAGCCCTGAGCTCGCCTAAATCCTGAAGCCATTATACATGCGTCATTATTTTCCCCTCTACGGCAAATTGGGTGTACACGGAGCTTACAGGAAATTTACAGCCCAGTCTTGCGTCGCTAGACTTCTTTTTCAGCGCAGTATTTAAATTGTACGTGCCATTGTAAAATAGCAGACTGTTAGTAATTCAGTTGATGTGAATTAGAGGTAACTGCCCACATGGCATGACAAATATGGGGCATTCAAATAACAGTATGTACTTCAATCAGACACACAACCAACATATGTTACTAAATATAATAATAATAATAATAATAATAATAATAATAATATATATATATATATATATCGCTTCTCTTTATTCCAACATCATTTAGTTGGGTAAAGGGTGTTACGTAAGGGGTGTGTATTCGCCTGTAAAAAGAAACAACACGCTCCAAGCGGACAAAACGAGAAGCGCTTAGGTGAGGTCGTTGTCAAGATTCGCGGCGCGCTAGGAATGTTACACATCTTCACTTACCACGTTCTAGCCGTTATTGTATTGATTTTTATGGTTTAACTTATATGACAATTGTTAGTTGGCATATCAATTATTGTTGTAAAGATGGTTTCAAAATAATAAAGGTAATAGTTAACTTGTTATGACAATTCACGCATCGGAGATGGACAGCTCTAGAAAACTGTTTTGTTTTATCAGACTCAATTGGCAAAAAACTTATGATCGGATGTGTTCGAGAGTTCTCAAAACATGCGTAGCAGCCTTTGTAGACAATAACAAAATAAACTTTCTAGATAGAAAGTGCACTGAACGCAAATTCGTAGCATGCACTAAAATGCAAGGTGCGAATTTTCACGGCCGAACCGCACGCCGAGACTACATATCCAATGATATATTTGTAAAACAAATCGTTATTTATGGATGTTTATCGTATATGAATGGCTCACGGGTCTTCTACATTGGTACAGGCTTTCATATACGTATATATCGACAGTACTGGCTGCTTAGATTTTAATATAATTAATAAAAACTGTTGTTACGCATATAGTAGCTATGTTAAGCTGCCTCCACCGACCTCATCGTAGCTGCCATCACTCACTTCTCGCGGCGACAGTAACGCTATCTCTTGACAATTTTATAGGCGTATAGTAATAATGATAACGTGACGCATTGCCTAACGGCATGAAGAGAGAAGAAAAGGAGGCCTGTCTCTACTGGTTGACCAGATCTTACATGATGGCCTGATTAAGCCAAATGTGGGCATATGATAAAAAAAATAATTTTAATTTTCCAATCTAAGATTTCGTAACACTGTTGTTTAGTTATAAAGTACACGGATTATTTCTATAATAAATCAACCACATTTTGGGCTCAGTTAAAATTAGTTTATAAAGTTAAATAAAGCGGATTACAGTCGTACGCTTTAATTTGAAAAGGTCACCGTTTCCTGCCAAAAAACAAACAAACAGGAAAGACGATCCCGTTACGCGACTGCAGTGTTGTCTGCAGGGTTTTCAAATTCTAGAATTATTAACAAAGTATATTGTATCGGTTATTTATAACACATAAGATATGATAATTCCTTCAATTAAACATTTAAGAGACTAATCCTGACTCAAGCACACTCGGTGTATTGGATTACACGTTGACAAGTTGCTGTGTAATATCACGTATACAAATAAGAAAGTGTAGCACACACAAGTAATTCAGTAAAGATCGACCAATCTGAAAAACCGATGATGGAAGTTGTTACAGACGTAAAAATTTGAATTTACCTTAGATTCTTCAAATAAAGAAGCGTTATATGATTTAACATTTTCGGAGAATCCAGTTAAGGGGGGTGAACAGAGTGGATGAATATCATATACCTATCTCAAAAATCTTACATTTTAGAAAAGAAATGTTTAACTGCATTATAAAATAAGTTTAGGTGCCAAATTCCGTGCTTCTAGCATCGGTACTTCTCAAGTAGGCTTAATGGATATCACTTAAAAATGTTAATAATCTTCACATCTAACAGTGTTGAGTGACTTTGTGACGCATTCCACTGACTTTTCTTGAACACTATGAATCCTCCCTTCTTTTCGTGCCAAGATGGTTTTTCAGCCATTATTTTGTCGAACTATCCAATATAAAATGGCTCCCTGTTCATTTAATTGATGGTGATGTCCAGGCGAACGTGTATCTAATAGTGTTGTCTATCTTGCCCGCTGCGCAGCGCTGCTCCGAGTGCGGCAGCTCCAAGGGGAGTCATGTGACAGAGATCTGTATGCATGTCTACAGTGACAGCTGGTCTATGACTGGGCCTAGTCCAGGCGAACGTGTATCTAATGGTGTTGTCTATCTTGCCCGCTGCGCAGCGCTGCTCCGAGTGCGGCAGCTCCAAGGGGAGTCACGTGACAGAGATCTGTATGCATGTCTACAGTGACAGCTGGTCTATGACTGGGCCTAGTCCAGGCGAACGTGTATCTAATGGTGTTGTCTATCTTGCCCGCTGCGCAGCGCTGCTCCGAGTGCGGCAGCTCCAAGGGGAGTCACGTGACAGAGATCTGTATGCATGTCTACAGTGACAGCTGGTCTATGACTGGGCCTAGTCCAGGCGAACGTGTATCTAATGGTGTTGTCTATCTTGCCCGCTGCGCAGCGCTGCTCCGAGTGCGGCAGCTCCAAGGGGAGTCACATGCCAGAGATCTGTATGCATGTCTACAGTGACAGCTGGTCTATGACTGGGCCTAGTCCAGGCGAACGTGTATCTAATGGTGTTGTCTATCTTGCCCGCTACGCAGCGCTGCTCCGAGTGCGGCAGCTCCAAGGGGAGTCACGTGACAGAGATCTGTATGCATGTCTACAGTGACAGCTGGTCTATGACTGGGCCTAGTCCAGGCGAACGTGTATCTAATGGTGTTGTCTATCTTGCCCGCTGCGCAGCGCTGCTCCGAGTGCGGCAGCTCCAAGGGGAGTCACATGCCAGAGATCTGTATGCATGTCTACAGTGACAGCTGGTCTATGACTGGGCCTAGTCCAGGCGAACGTGTATCTAATGGTGTTGTCTATCTTGCCCGCTGCGCAGCGCTGCTCCGAGTGCGGCAGCTCCAAGGGGAGTCACATGCCAGAGATCTGTATGCATGTCTACAGTGACAGCTGGTCTATGACTGGGCCTAGTCCAGGCGAACGTGTATCTAATAGTGTTGTCTATCTTGCCCGCTACGCAGCGCTGCTCCGAGTGCGGCAGCTCCAAGGGGAGTCACGTGACAGAGATCTGTATGCATGTCTACAGTGACAGCTGGTCTATGACTGGGCCTAGTCCAGGCGAACGTGTATCTAATGGTGTTGTCTATCTTGCCCGCTGCGCAGCGCTGCTCCGAGTGCGGCAGCTCCAAGGGGAGTCACATGCCAGAGATCTGTATGCATGTCTACAGTGACAGCTGGTCTATGACTGGGCCTAGTCCAGGCGAACGTGTATCTAATGGTGTTGTCTATCTTGCCCGCTGCGCAGCGCTGCTCCGAGTGCGGCAGCTCCAAGGGGAGTCACATGCCAGAGATCTGTATGCATGTCTACAGTGACAGCTGGTCTATGACTGGGCCTAGTCCAGGCGAACGTGTATCTAATAGTGTTGTCTATCTTGCCCGCTACGCAGCGCTGCTCCGAGTGCGGCAGCTCCAAGGGGAGTCACGTGACAGAGATCTGTATGCATGTCTACAGTGACAGCTGGTCTATGACTGGGCCTAGTCCAGGCGAACGTGTATCTAATGGTGTTGTCTATCTTGCCCGCTGCGCAGCGCTGCTCCGAGTGCGGCAGCTCCAAGGGGAGTCACGTGACAGAGATCTGTATGCATGTCTACAGTGACAGCTGGTCTATGACTGGGCCTAGTCCAGGGGAACGTGTATCTAATGGTGTTGTCTATCTTGCCCGCTGCGCAGCGCTGCTCCGAGTGCGGCAGCTCCAAGGGGAGTCACGTGACAGAGATCTGTATGCATGTCTACAGTGACAGCTGGTCTATGACTGGGCCTAGTCCAGGGGAACGTGTATCTTATGGTGTTGTCTATCTTGCCCGCTGCGCAGCGCTGCTCCGAGTGCGGCAGCTCCAAGGGGAGTCACGTGACAGAGATCTGTATGCATGTCTACAGTGACAGCTGGTCTATGACTGGGCCTAGTCCAGGCGAACGTGTATCTAATGGTGTTGTCTATCTTGCCCGCTGCGCAGCGCTGCTCCGAGTGCGGCAGCTCCAAGGGGAGTCACGTGACAGAGATCTGTATGCATGTCTACAGTGACAGCTGGTCTATGACTGGGCCTAGTCCAGGCGAACGTGTATCTAATGGTGTTGTCTATCTTGCCCGCTACGCAGCGCTGCTCCGAGTGCTGCAGCTCCAAGGGGAGTCACGTGGCAGAGATCTGTATGCATGTCTACAGTGACAGCTGGTCTATGACTGGGCCTAGTCCAGGGGAACGTGTATCTAATGGTGTTGTCTATCTTGCCCGCTGCGCAGCGCTGCTCCGAGTGCGGCAGCTCCAAGGGGAGTCACGTGACAGAGATCTGTATGCATGTCTACAGTGACAGCTGGTCTATGACTGGGCCTAGTCCAGGCGAACGTGTATCTAATGGTGTTGTCTATCTTGCCCGCTGCGCAGCGCTGCTCCGAGTGCGGCAGCTCCAAGGGGAGTCACGTGACAGAGATCTGTATGCATGTCTACAGTGACAGCTGGTCTATGACTGGGCCTAGTCCAGGCGAACGTGTATCTAATGGTGTTGTCTATCTTGCCCGCTGCGCAGCGCTGCTCCGAGTGCGGCAGCTCCAAGGGGAGTCACGTGACAGAGATCTGTATGCATGTCTACAGTGACAGCTGGTCTATGACTGGGCCTAGTCCAGGCGAACGTGTATCTAATGGTGTTGTCTATCTTGCCCGCTGCGCAGCGCTGCTCCGAGTGCGGCAGCTCCAAGGGGAGTCATGTGACAGAGATCTGTATGCATGTCTACAGTGACAGCTGGTCTATGACTGGGCCTAGTCCAGGCGAACGTGTATCTGATGGTGTTGTCTATCTTGCCCGCTGCGCAGCGCTGCTCCGAGTGCGGCAGCTCCAAGGGGAGTCACATGCCAGAGATCTGTATGCATGTCTACAGTGACAGCTGGTCTATGACTGGGCCTAGTCCAGGGGAACGTGTATCTAATGGTGTTGTCTATCTTGCCCGCTGCGCAGCGCTGCTCCGAGTGCGGCAGCTCCAAGGGGAGTCACGTGACAGAGATCTGTATGCATGTCTACAGTGACAGCTGGTCTATGACTGGGCCTAGTCCAGGCGAACGTGTATCTAATGGTGTTGTCTATCTTGCCCGCTGCGCAGCGCTGCTCCGAGTGCGGCAGCTCCAAGGGGAGTCATGTGACAGAGATCTGTATGCATGTCTACAGTGACAGCTGGTCTATGACTGGGCCTAGTCCAGGCGAACGTGTATCTGATGGTGTTGTCTATCTTGCCCGCTGCGCAGCGCTGCTCCGAGTGCGGCAGCTCCAAGGGGAGTCACATGCCAGAGATCTGTATGCATGTCTACAGTGACAGCTGGTCTATGACTGGGCCTAGTCCAGGCGAACGTGTATCTAATGGTGTTGTCTATCTTGCCCGCTGCGCAGCGCTGCTCCGAGTGCGGCAGCTCCAAGGGGAGTCACGTGACAGAGATCTGTATGCATGTCTACAGTGACAGCTGGTCTATGACTGGGCCTAGTCCAGGCGAACGTGTATCTAATGGTGTTGTCTATCTTGCCCGCTGCGCAGCGCTGCTCCGAGTGCGGCAGCTCCAAGGGGAGTCACGTGACAGAGATCTGTATGCATGTCTACAGTGACAGCTGGTCTATGACTGGGCCTAGTCCAGGCGAACGTGTATCTAATGGTGTTGTCTATCTTGCCCGCTACGCAGCGCTGCTCCGAGTGCGGCAGCTCCAAGGGGAGTCACGTGACAGAGATCTGTATGCATGTCTACAGTGACAGCTGGTCTATGACGGGGCCTAGTCCAGGCGAACGTGTATCTAATGGTGTTGTCTATCTTGCCCGCTGCGCAGCGCTGCTCCGAGTGCGGCAGCTCCAAGGGGAGTCACGTGGCAGAGATCTGTATGCATGTCTACAGTGACAGCTGGTCTATGACTGGGCCTAGTCCAGGCGAACGTGTATCTAATGGTGTTGTCTATCTTGCCCGCTGCGCAGCGCTGCTCCGAGTGCGGCAGCTCCAAGGGGAGTCACGTGACAGAGATCTGTATGCATGTCTACAGTGACAGCTGGTCTATGACTGGGCCTAGTCCAGGCGAACGTGTATCTAATGGTGTTGTCTATCTTGCCCGCTGCGCAGCGCTGCTCCGAGTGCGGCAGCTCCAAGGGGAGTCACGTGACAGAGATCTGTATGCATGTCTACAGTGACAGCTGGTCTATAACTGGGCCTAGTCCAGGGGAACGTGTATCTTATGGTGTTGTCTATCTTGCCCGCTGCGCAGCGCTGCTCCGAGTGCGGCAGCTCCAAGGGGAGTCACGTGACAGAGATCTGTATGCATGTCTACAGTGACAGCTGGTCTATGACTGGGCCTAGTCCAGGCGAACGTGTATCTAATGGTGTTGTCTATCTTGCCCGCTGCGCAGCGCTGCTCCGAGTGCGGCAGCTCCAAGGGGAGTCACGTGGCAGAGATCTGTATGCATGTCTACAGTGACGTCATCGTTACAGCTGGTCTATGACTGGGCCTAGTCCAGGCGAACGTGTATCTGATGGTGTTGTCTATCTTGCCCGCTGCGCAGCGCTGCTCCGAGTTCGGCAGCTCCAAGGGGAGTCACGTGACAGAGATCTGTATGCATGTCTACAGTGACAGCTGGTCTATGACTGGGCCTAGTCCAGGCGAACGTGTATCTAATGGTGTTGTCTATCTTGCCCGCTGCGCAGCGCTGCTTCGAGTGCGGCAGCTCCAAGGGGAGTCACGTGACAGAGATCTGTATGCATGTCTACAGTGACAGCTGGTCTATGACTGGGCCTAGTCCAGGCGAACGTGTATCTAATGGTGTTGTCTATCTTGCCCGCTGCGCAGCGCTGCTCCGAGTGCGGCAGCTCCAAGGGGAGTCACGTGACAGAGATCTGTATGCATGTCTACAGTGACAGCTGGTCTATGACTGGGCCTAGTCCAGGGGAACGTGTATCTAATGGTGTTGTCTATCTTACCCGCTGCGCAGCGCTGCTCCGAGTGCGGCAGCTCCAAGGGAAGTCACGTGACAGAGATCTGTATGCATGTCTACAGTGACAGCTGGTCTATGACTGGGCCTAGTCCAGGCGAACGTGTATCTAATGGTGTTGTCTATCTTGCCCGCTGCGCAGCGCTGCTCCGAGTGCGGCAGCTCCAAGGGGAGTCACGTGACAGAGATCTGTATGCATGTCTACAGTGACAGCTGGTCTATGACTGGGCCTAGTCCAGGCGAACGTGTATCTAATAGTGTTGTCTATCTTGCCCGCTGCGCAGCGCTGCTCCGAGTGCGGCAGCTCCAAGGGGAGTCACGTGACAGAGATCTGTATGCATGTCTACAGTGACAGCTGGTCTATGACTGGGCCTAGTCCAGGCGAACGTGTATCTAATGGTGTTGTCTATCTTGCCCGCTACGCAGCGCTGCTCCGAGTGCGGCAGCTCCAAGGGGAGTCACGTGACAGAGATCTGTATGCATGTCTACAGTGACAGCTGGTCTATGACTGGGCCTAGGCCAGGCGAACGTGTATCTAATGGTGTTGTCTATCTTGCCCGCTGCGCAGCGCTGCTCCGAGTGCGGCAGCTCCAAGGGGAGTCACGTGGCAGAGATCTGTATGCATGTCTACAGTGACAGCTGGTCTATGACTGGGCCTAGTCCAGGCGAACGTGTATCTTATGGTGTTGTCTATCTTGCCCGCTGCGCAGCGCTGCTCCGAGTGCGGCAGCTCCAAGGGGAGTCACGTGACAGAGATCTGTATGCATGTCTACAGTGACAGCTGGTCTATGACTGGGCCTAGTCCAGGCGAACGTGTATCTAATGGTGTTGTCTATCTTGCCCGCTGCGCAGCGCTGCTCCGAGTGCGGCAGCTCCAAGGGGAGTCACGTGACAGAGATCTGTATGCATGTCTACAGTGACAGCTGGTCTATGACTGGGTACTAGTCCAGGCGAACGTGTATCTAATGGTGTTGTCTATCTTGCCCGCTACGCAGCGCTGCTCCGAGTGCGGCAGCTCCAAGGGAAGTCATGTGACAGAGATCTGTATGCATGTCTACAGTGACAGCTGGTCTATGACTGGGCCTAGTCCAGGCGAACGTGTATCTAATGGTGTTGTCTATCTTGCTTGCTGCGCAGCGCTGCTCCGAGTGCGGCAGCTCCAAGGGGAGTCACGTGACAGAGATCTGTATGCATGTCTACAGTGACAGCTGGTCTATGACTGGGCCTAGTCCAGGCGAACGTGTATCTAATGGTGTTGTCTATCTTGCCCGCTGCGCAGCGCTGCTTCGAGTGCGGCAGCTCCAAGGGGAGTCACGTGACAGAGATCTGTATGCATGTCTACAGTGACAGCTGGTCTATGACGGGGCCTAGTCCAGGCGAACGTGTATCTAATAGTGTTGTCTATCTTGCCCGCTGCGCAGCGCTGCTCCGAGTGCGGCAGCTCCAAGGGGAGTCACGTGACAGAGATCTGTATGCATGTCTACAGTGACAGCTGGTCTATGACTGGGCCTAGTCCAGGCGAACGTGTATCTAATAGTGTTGTCTATCTTGCCCGCTGCGCAGCGCTGCTCCGAGTGCGGCAGCTCCAAGGGGAGTCACGTGGCAGAGATCTGTATGCATGTCTACAGTGACAGCTGGTCTATGACTGGGCCTAGTCCAGGCGAACGTGTATCTAATGGTGTTGTCTATCTTGCCCGCTGCGCAGCGCTGCTCCGAGTGCGGCAGCTCCAAGGGGAGTCACGTGACAGAGATCTGTATGCATGTCTACAGTGACAGCTGGTCTATGACTGGGCCTAGTCCAGGCGAACGTGTATCTAATGGTGTTGTCTATCTTGCCCGCTACGCAGCGCTGCTCCGAGTGCGGCAGCTCCAAGGGGAGTCACGTGACAGAGATCTGTATGCATGTCTACAGTGACAGCTGGTCTATGACTGGGCCTAGTCCAGGCGAACGTGTATCTAATGGTGTTGTCTATCTTGCCCGCTGCGCAGCGCTGCTCCGAGTGCGGCAGCTCCAAGGGGAGTCACGTGACAGAGATCTGTATGCATGTCTACAGTGACAGCTGGTCTATGACTGGGCCTAGTCCAGGCGAACGTGTATCTAATGGTGTTGTCTATCTTGCCCGCTGCGCAGCGCTGCTCCGAGTGCGGCAGCTCCAAGGGGAGTCACGTGGCAGAGATCTGTATGCATGTCTACAGTGACGTCATCGTTACAGCTGGTCTATGACTGGGCCTAGTCCAGGCGAACGTGTATCTGATGGTGTTGTCTATCTTGCCCGCTGCGCAGCGCTGCTCCGAGTTCGGCAGCTCCAAGGGGAGTCACGTGACAGAGATCTGTATGCATGTCTACAGTGACAGCTGGTCTATGACTGGGCCTAGTCCAGGCGAACGTGTATCTAATGGTGTTGTCTATCTTGCCCGCTGCGCAGCGCTGCTTCGAGTGCGGCAGCTCCAAGGGGAGTCACATGACAGAGATCTGTATGCATGTCTACAGTGACAGCTGGTCTATGACTGGGCCTAGTCCAGGCGAACGTGTATCTAATGGTGTTGTCTATCTTGCCCGCTGCGCAGCGCTGCTCCGAGTGCGGCAGCTCCAAGGGGAGTCACGTGACAGAGATCTGTATGCATGTCTACAGTGACAGCTGGTCTATGACTGGGCCTAGGCCAGGCGAACGTGTATCTAATGGTGTTGTCTATCTTGCCCGCTGCGCAGCGCTGCTCCGAGTGCGGCAGCTCCAAGGGGAGTCACGTGGCAGAGATCTGTATGCATGTCTACAGTGACAGCTGGTCTATGACTGGGCCTAGTCCAGGCGAACGTGTATCTTATGGTGTTGTCTATCTTGCCCGCTGCGCAGCGCTGCTCCGAGTGCGGCAGCTCCAAGGGGAGTCACGTGACAGAGATCTGTATGCATGTCTACAGTGACAGCTGGTCTATGACTGGGCCTAGTCCAGGCGAACGTGTATCTAATGGTGTTGTCTATCTTGCCCGCTGCGCAGCGCTGCTCCGAGTGCGGCAGCTCCAAGGGGAGTCACGTGACAGAGATCTGTATGCATGTCTACAGTGACAGCTGGTCTATGACTGGGCCTAGTCCAGGCGAACGTGTATCTAATGGTGATGTCTACCTTGCCCGCTGCGCAGCGCTGCTCCGAGTGCGGCAGCTCCAAGGGGAGTCACGTGACAGAGATCTGTATGCATGTCTACAGTGACAGCTGGTCTATGACTGGGTACTAGTCCAGGCGAACGTGTATCTAATGGTGTTGTCTATCTTGCCCGCTACGCAGCGCTGCTCCGAGTGCGGCAGCTCCAAGGGGAGTCACGTGACAGAGATCTGTATGCATGTCTACAGTGACAGCTGGTCTATGACTGGGCCTAGTCCAGGCGAACGTGTATCTAATAGTGTTGTCTATCTTGCCCGCTGCGCAGCGCTGCTCCGAGTGCGGCAGCTCCAAGGGGAGTCACGTGACAGAGATCTGTATGCATGTCTACAGTGACAGCTGGTCTATGACTGGGCCTAGTCCAGGCGAACGTGTATCTAATGGTGTTGTCTATCTTGCCCGCTGCGCAGCGCTGCTCCGAGTGCGGCAGCTCCAAGGGGAGTCACGTGACAGATCTGTATGCATGTCTACAGTGACAGCTGGTCTATGACTGGGCCTAGTCCAGGCGAACGTGTATCTAATGGTGTTGTCTATCTTGCCCGCTGCGCAGCGCTGCTCCGAGTGCGGCAGCTCCAAGGGAAGTCATGTGACAGAGATCTGTATGCATGTCTACAGTGACAGCTGGTCTATGACTGGGCCTAGTCCAGGCGAACGTGTATCTAATGGTGTTGTCTATCTTGCCCGCTGCGCAGCGCTGCTCCGAGTGCGGCAGCTCCAAGGGGAGTCACGTGACAGAGATCTGTATGCATGTCTACAGTGACAGCTGGTCTATGACTGGGCCTAGTCCAGGCGAACGTGTATCTTATGGTGTTGTCTATCTTGCCCGCTGCGCAGCGCTGCTCCGAGTGCGGCAGCTCCAAGGGGAGTCACGTGACAGAGATCTGTATGCATGTCTACAGTGACAGCTGGTCTATGACGGGGCCTAGTCCAGGCGAACGTGTATCTAATGGTGTTGTCTATCTTGCCCGCTGCGCAGCGCTGCTCCGAGTGCGGCAGCTCCAAGGGGAGTCACGTGACAGAGATCTGTATGCATGTCTACAGTGACAGCTGGTCTATGACTGGGCCTAGTCCAGGCGAACGTGTATCTAATGGTGTTGTCTATCTTGCCCGCTGCGCAGCGCTGCTTCGAGTGCGGCAGCTCCAAGGGGAGTCACGTGACAGAGATCTGTATGCATGTCTACAGTGACAGCTGGTCTATGACTGGGCCTAGTCCAGGCGAACGTGTATCTAATGGTGTTGTCTATCTTGCCCGCTGCGCAGCGCTGCTCCGAGTGCGGCAGCTCCAAGGGAAGTCATGTGACAGAGATCACTATCGATATGATGGAGATACTGGGGCAGATAAAGCAGTTCGTCTCCACACTCGAGCCAGGCGCGGAGGGCCACCATAACCGTAAGCGCGAGCACTTTATTCATAGGTTGCACCAAGGTTGCATGTAAAGTTGCCCCAACTTAGGTATTCGCATGCCTACTGCTGCGTTCTTATGGTCCAGCGGCGGCGTACAGCGTACATCATTGGGCAAAAAATGAATCCTATTTGGAAAAGGCAGGAGTCATGTACGACATTCCGTTGCCTGATTGGCCAACGACTATCGCTATACGCCGGCGTCAGAGCATGAGAACCCCGCATACGACATACCTACGTTGGGGCTAGTATACATCCCATCTGTGCGTGTAGCGGCCATCTTTGAGACTATACTTACACGTTACGTAGAGAAACAATTGACACCTCTTGTGGTAGAGAACAGAAATCCCTTGTTCTTTAAAATTTAGCTTGCTTTTGAAAATAGATTGGTGTGTGCAGTAATTTGTGACTTTTTTATACCTCACGTTTACTTTTTTGAATTAATTATGTTTGCACATAATATCCCCAATGTTCTGGAATAGGGCCAGAAATATTGTGTCTCAATCATGGCCGCTGTGACGTCACGTGAGAACTATTATATGTCCTAGCTGGTTGTTCACGCATTCATACGTCACGTGAGAACTATTATATGTCCTAGCTGGTTGTTCACGCATTCATACGTCACGTGAGAACTATTATATGTCCTAGCTGGTTGTTCACGCATTCATACGTCACGTGAGAACTATTATATGTCCTAGCTGGTTGTTCACGCATTCATACGTCACGTGAGAACTATTATATATCCTAGCTGGTTGTTCACGCATTCATACGTCACGTGAGAACTATTATATGTCCTAGCTGGTTGTTCACGCATTCATACGTCACGTGAGAACTATTATATGTCCTAGCTGGTTGTTCACGCATTCATACGTCACGTGAGAACTATTATATGTCCTAGCTGGTTGTTTACGCATTCATACGTCACGTGAGAACTATTATATGTCCTAGCTGGTTGTTCACGCATTCATACGTCACGTGAGAACTATTATATGTCCTAGCTGGTTGTTCACGCATTCATACGTCACGTGAGAACTATTATATATCCTAGCTGGTTGTTCACGCATTCATACGTCACGTGAGAACTATTATATGTCCTAGCTGGTTGTTCACGCATTCATACGTCACGTGAGAACTATTATATGTCCTAGCTGGTTGTTCACGCATTCATACGTCACGTGAGAACTATTATATATCCTAGCTGGTTGTTCACGCATTCATACGTCACGTGAGAACTATTATATGTCCTAGCTGGTTGTTCACGCATTCATACGTCACGTGAGAACTATTATATATGTCCTAGCTGGTTGTTCACGCATTCATACGTCACGTGAGAACTATTATATGTCCTAGCTGGTTGTTCACGCATTCATACGTCACGTGAGAACTATTATATATGTCCTAGCTGGTTGCTCACGCATTCATACGTCACGTGAGAACTATTATATGTCCTAGCTGGTTGTTCACGCATTCATACGTCACGTGAGAACTATTATATATGTCCTAGCTGGTTGTCCACGCATTCATTCATGACACAAATATATTTTAAATGTTTTACATTCGTATTTTCTGACGTAAAGTGTTTTAAGCATAATATCCTGGGAGACTGCCTTTTACATAAACCCGAAATAAAATGATTTAATATAAAGTATCACGCACGTAAGTTGGTGTAATTTAGCATTGCATGCATGCATCCATACGTACGTGCCAAAGATAATATTATTTATATATACATGATTTAAATTCAAAATAATAAATTGTGAAATCTCCACGTACATATACTAGAAATAATTATATATCCCCAGTCGGGCTACAATGTGAGCTAGTACTTTATGCCCCAATTAGATAGACAAACAGACAGACAGACAGACAGACAGACAGACAGACAGACAGACAAACAGACAGACAGACAGACAGACAGACAGACAGACAGACAGACAGACAGACAGACAGACAGACAGACAGACAGACAGACAGACAGACAGACAGAGCCGTACGCGGGTACCGATACACGCAAATGCATCCGCATTATACGCATTATTGATTACATTTTTCCTTTCTTTGTTCAGTAATCAATATCTTACCTCTTGTCGAACCGCGTTATAGGCACTGACTGTTTTCTCATCTCTCACGTCTCCTGTGGCTTCACCTGGCCAGCATACTCCTATCCGGCCGATATAGTGTGGTTCCATCGCAACCCTATCCCTCTGGATCATCTATCTACCCCTCCCACTATTCTCTTCGTATCAATTAGCGTATAGCCGATAATACGACACACAAACCCCAGCTTCAATCAATCGATAAATCAATCAATTCGACCATACGCGTGGAAACTGAATGGAGAATATAACAAAGTGATTACTGAGTATACATGCATTTTGTTTTTCAAAATGAGCTTCTCAGATCAGTTTGTCAACGGACCGGTAATCTGCACGGAATGAATCGGAATAGCTCATTGCCTTCGAGTACATGTGTGGTGGAGTATTGTATTGTATTGGAGATGTAAAGTATGTACTATAACTTCTCTTCAAGAGTGAGTTTATGTGGTTTTAAAAGGTTTGCTCTTATGAAGGATAATAACTGACAACTCCTTCAACTCTCGTCTCATCAAGGACGTAAGTACCTCCAAGAACTCCCGCTTTAGTTCTGTATGACAAAAATGATAAAATCCATTAGTAGACTTCAAGGCTCTATTCGTTCTTCACTCCAGATATAATAGTCTGAGTGATTTAATGTTCTTAAAACTCAATTGAGAAAAAGCACCGCACTGTTTCGAAACACATACGTTAACAAGTGTAAAACAAAGTACTCTTTGAGAACGTGAAACGTAGGTTGTGCATTACCACATTAAAGCTATCCAGACTGCAGTTTCATTTACAACTGAGCTAACAGCGACTACAAAGAATACATTTTCCATACGTGCTTCTGTTTAATGACTGTAATGTAACGTCATAACAAAAAGCATTTTGGAGAACAATTATGAAATCATTCCAGTGTGTATGATATGTCTGTTGGTTTTATAGTTTTGTGTTAAGAACTGTAATCAAAGCTAGACATGTTCCACCCACGAGAGCTAACGTGGGTAACAAACAAGAGACAAGGGGACCGTTGAATGTATCTGGTCTTTGCGTTTCGTATTGATGGGCGACCATTCACTGTCTACATCCTTATTTTTTCGCCATACTCAAAAAAATATTGAAAAAGTGACTGATGACATAGCTAGATGTGGTTTCGTAAGAGCTTCAGTACGATACAAAAACCACGCTAATAATATAGTTAATACTGTTGGGTTACATATGAATTACCCTGTAGCTCTGAATTTAAAAATTGTGTACAAACTGCAAATTACAACCAACATTAGTTTTAGTAAATTGATATTAAGTATTTAAACAATGCATTGTTTATTTTCAATTAATGCATTACAACTATAACCAACAATAAAGCTTCAACATTTACGATTTGCATATATGTATTTATTTATTCGTCTAGAAATTTACTTTCCTCATTAATTTTCAAAAAAAAAACTTAGAGGTAAGATATTTGACTTTTATTCCAACTGCCACACAATGAAATTGTGTTCGGATTTTGAGAAATAATATTAACTTCTAAAATGATGAGATCAGAAACGTTAAAAATGTTATAAATTTATAACAAAATGATCATGGAACTAAAAATGATATATTATGAAGAATATCGGGAGGCGTAACAAGTGCACAGAGAGCGTTGCAAGCGATCCAGCCAACGGTCACTGAATATTGGATACACACAATTTTCAACAAAACAATCAGGGTTGGAATTCATAGTCGGCCCCTACACCTAGGGGCGCCCATTGTTGCTAAGGTAACAATTGTTTCCATGTTATTTCCCATAAACAAAACAAATCCATAGCAACAATGGGTGCCCCTAGGTGTAGGGGCCGACTATGAATTCCAACCCTAGAGTCATTGCAAAACTAGTTGACTTTTTTGGAATCTTTCGATAAGTAGTGCACTGCCTCCTCGATGGGGTTTCGGTTTATTCTAGCTGGCGGAGATCAGTGGCCGGAACGTTCGCAGCGCTGGAGTGTAGTCGTTTGTTGTACGCCTCCCCATACCTTTTTCAGAATTGATCCAGGACCCTTAGATAGAGCTAACCACGACCCTCTAGATCTGCAATGACAACAATGCACAACAGTGAACCACATTACACGGTTCAATACTTTCGTCAAACCAAATACCTTAAGCCTGTATTACACGGTCAAATTTTGCATTCAAGAAGTTGAACTCAATCTTGAATTCAAGATTTGATGAAAATAATTAGAGGAATTATTGCAAGACCAGTTACACGGTTCAATTTGAGTAGGTGTGTAACTTGTGTCCTGGTTGGTTGAATTCCGTAAGCCTATTCCCGTTCCCGCGTATTCCTAGCCTAAGCCTAGGCCTAGGGCCTAGGTCCCTATGCATGCATCTGTATTTTATTTCTCTGCAATTGACATATACATAATATACATATAGAAATTATCATTCATAGTTCAGTAGTAGGACTACATAGTACTAACATTATTGAGCATAAGCCCATTGACATTACTAAACCTAGGTAGGCCTAGCCTAGGTAACCAATCATAACCTTAATGTTCATTCAGACGGCTAGCCTAGGGTTCTAAATTGTAACAAGTATAATTAGATTATTACCGATTTAGGTAATCTGGCGATGACATCGCGTACAAACAAGGCTCATTTATATAACCACTTTATATAACCTCGTTTAGGTTATGTTTGCGTTTAGTATTGGCCGAAGCCTCTGGAGTGCGCCAGTGCAGGTGCAGGTTGATCTTGATTGGTTAGTTTCCTTCAAGTTTGATGGGAATTAGAGCATGCGCTAATTGAAAAAAGTTTAACTCAACATTGAATTCAAGTCTTAAGCTCAATTTTTTTTTCATTCAAGTTTGGCGATTACACAGTCAAATAAGTTGAACTCAAGATTGAATTCAACTTCTTGAATTAAAAATTTGACCGTGTAATACAGGCTGTTAGTAAGGTATTTGGTCAAACTTATTGAATTCAAGGACAAAAAAGCATCAATCAAAAGAAGCTATATTGTTGCAGTTTTTTACCAATTTGTTTTTGATTCGCTTTTGTTCTTGAATTCAATAAGTTTGACGAAAGTATTGGCCCCTCAAAATAGATTAAACGCATTCTGGTGGCAAGGAAATAGACTACTATAAGGATGAGTTTATGTGTCAATTGTTCATTGTTCCTTTATTGTTAAATCATCAATGGCGCAGATAAGGGTGTTGCTTAGCAGCGCTATCTATGTGCTAGTTTGAGTCTCCAATTATGCAACAACTTCACACGTGGGGCTTCCGAGGGCATATGCCCAAGTTCCTCGAGAATTTCTTAAAAGACAGGCATTTCAAAGTGCGGGTTAACAACGTGCTTTCCGCTCCCTTTGATTTGCAAACGGGTGTGCCGCAGGGTTCTGTCCTCTCGGTATCCTTGTTTGCAATAGGTATCAATAGCGTTATTGCATGCATACCAAAAGCATAAATGTCGTGTTTATTTGTTGATGACCTTGGGGTTTTCTACAGATCTGTGAATCTCTCGATTGCAGAACGACAAGTGCAAAAAGGTTTAAATAATATCAGTGAATGGGCTCGAGCTCGGGGAACTAGATTCTCTCCCGAAAAGACCCAGTGCATTCGCTTTTGTCGCCTTCGAGGACTTCATAATGATCCAAAACTGACCTTCAACGATGTTGAGCTTCAGTTCAGGCCCCATGTCCGTCTTCTCGGTATGGAGCTTGACGTGAAGCTCAACTGGCATCATCATATTGTCCAATTGAGAAAACGTTGCATGTTAGCCCTCAACATTTTAAAAGTTCTGAGCAACACTAAATGGGGTGCAGATCGCACCTGTCTGCTACGCGTGTATGGAGCGTTAATTAAATCAAAGATGGATTACGGATGTTTTGTATACTCTTCCGCTCGTGATACGACTCTTAAATTGCTCGATACCGTCCATCATAGTGTATTCAGGAGGGAAACCGCTACCACTATGATTCCGCTAAACTTTTTGAGTAGAAGCACGACACGGGTATCAAAATGTTCGTATGAAAGTCAGGAATCATCTCTACCCCGTGTGCATCTCGGCATTTGATGCGGGTGGCGGGGGGCGGGGGTCAAAGGTCACGCGCGCGGCGCTCCATTATTTTGGTTATATCTCCCGAACCAATAAACATACGTAGTTCTAGTTTTCGACCTAAATACTTCATTAACCGGCTTATTGATAACTGGTAATTGACCTGCCCTCTGACGTCACGAAGTCCCAGAGTTGGGACAAATCCGCTGACAGTTACGAATTCACGCGCATAACATACGACACATATCTCGTTCTAGCTGCTATAATATTCATTTTTAAGGTATAATTTTTGGAAACGCGTATTTAGTGCGCATATCAGTGGTCATTTAAACGATTATTTCAAAATTATAGACCAAGTAGTTAACTTGTTATAACCATTCACGCATCATAATATGTAAAAGTGAGCAAAGTGTGTTTGTTTTTCCAACTTCATTTGGCGAAAAACTAATGACCGAATTAGAACGAGAGGTCCTTAACGATACGCAGCAATAATGTGAGACAGTAATTAAATAAACTTCCAAATTTATAGACCCAGTAGTTGACTTGTTATACCAATTCACGAATCATAATATGTAAAAATGAGCTAAGTATGTTTGTTCTTTCAACTTCAATTGGCAATAAACTAATGATCGGATTGAAACGAGAGGTTCTTAGGAATACGTACCAATAATGTGTGACAATAATTAAATACACTTTCTAGATAGAAAGTGCCTAGAACGAAAATTCATAGCATGCACTAATTTGCAGGGTGCAGAGTTGGGCCTCAAAAGCAGCGGTTTGGGCCATGAAACTACGCACCCTGCATATTAGTGCAAGCTATGAATTTTCGTTCAGAGCACTTTCTATCGCAAAAGTTTATTTTATTATTGTCTCACATTATTGGTACGTATTTTTAAGGACCTCTCGTTCTAATCCGATCATTAGTTTATTGCTAATTGAAGTTGAAAAAACAAACATACTTTGCTCATTTTTACAAATTATGATTCGTGAATTGTTATAACAAGTCAACTACTGGGTCTATGAATTTGAAAGTTTATTTAATTATTGTCTCACATTATTGCTGCGTATCGTTAAGGACCTCTCGTTCTAATTCGGTCATTAGTTTTTCGCCAAATGAAGTTGGAAAAACAAACACACTTTGCTCACTTTTACATATTATGATGCGTGAATGGTTATAACAAGTTAACTACTTGGTCTATAATTTTGAAATAATCGTTTAAATGACCACTGATGTGCGCACTAAATACGCGTTCCCAAAAGTTATACATTAAAAATGAATATTATAGCAGCTAGAACGAGATAAGTGTCGTATGTTATGCGCGTGAATTCGTAACTGTCAGCGGATTTGTCCCAACTCTGGGACTTCGTGACGTCAGAGGGCAGGTCAGTTACCTGTTATCAATTAGCTGGTTAATGAAGTATTTATTTCGAAAACTAGAACTACGTATGTTTATTGGTTCGGGAGATATAACCAAAATAATGGAGCGCCGCGCGCGTGACCTTTGACCCCCGCCCCCCGCCACCCGCATCAAATGCCGAGATGCACACGGGGTAGAGATGATTCCTGACTTTCATACGAACATTTTGATACCCGTGTCTTGCTTCTACTCAAAAAGTTTAGCGGAATCGGTTTCTAGAGGTCTTTTTCAGATTTCCCTCCTGACTAGTGGCCTTCGCCTTGCGCTAGGCGCATTTCGAACAAGCCCCGTCGTAAGCCTCTATGCTGAAGCAGGAGAGTCCTCTTTGGCAGAGCGACGAAACTACTTGATGGGCGCGTACGTAATGAAGATCAGAGCTATACCAAATCATCCATCACATCAGATTCTTTTTAACGACAGATTTGTCAGACATTTTGATAGTAAACCGTTGGCTACATTACCAACGGGCTTGCGTGTTTTACATTTATTTACATTTTTAGAATTTGATATGCCAAATCTTTTCAACTCGGTTTTTGGTACTAATCCACCTTGGATTATACCGGAACCGGTTATGAGATTTGATCTTTGTCGTTTTGATAAATTTTCTACTTCGGATTTAAAATTCAAAATTCACTTTCTGGAAATTTGCCATGAACACCGTGGATTTACCTTGGTGTTCACAGATGGCTCCAAAATTGACAACAAGGTAGGATGTAGCTTTTATTGCTCCGCCTTAACTGAACAATTCAGGTTACACGACATGTGTTCAGTTTTCACCGCAGAGTTGGTCGCCATTCGCGAAGCTCTGAAATATATATCACGTTCTCCAAAGGGAAAGTTTTTAATTTGTTCGGATAGCATGAGTGGACTTCAAGCAATTTGTATCATGTATTCCGTCCATCACTTGGTCCAAGACATTCAGTTTTATCTGGAGAAACTCTATTCGAGGAATTATTCTATCGAATTTTGGTGGGTACCTGGACACGTGGGAATCGAAGGAAACGAATTGGCCGATCAGGCTGCAAAGGCAGCCTGTCAACATCGCCATGTTGACTTCGATATCGTCCCTGTTCCAGATGTCAAGAGTGCGTTCAAACAAGTAATTTTAGATAAACGACAAGCTGCTTGGGACCAAGTGCAACTGAACAAGTTGCACAGTGTGATGCCTAAATTAATCAATAAAGTGCGGCCTCCATCTTCCCGTCTTCCTCGCCGGGAAGAGGTTGTGTTGGCACGGGCTCGCATTGGCCACACTCGTTTGACTCATGGCTATCTCCTCACTAGAGAAAAAGGTCCCAAAATGTGACACTTGTGACGTCACTCTGACTGTACGTCACATATTGTCAGAATGTACCAAACATGATGTGTTGAAAACCCAATTAAAGCTTTCCCCGTTGTATGAAGAACTTTTGTCATACGAGAATTGTGATAAACTTTTAAAATTTCTTGTCCGCACACAGTTTTTCCAACAATTTTAAAAATACATTCCACCACTTATAAATATAAAATAATATAAATCAAATTCATATAAAATTAAAACATACTTACTACTTTCATAGTTACTTAATTACTTAGCTTGCAAAACACTATCTTGGTGGCGCAAAATGACCTACCTGGTTGAAGCGCCCTTAAACCCAATAAATTCAATTCAATTGAGTCTCCAATTGAGTCGTGTAATGCCGGCATATAACATAAATATCAAGGACCCTAAGGTTGAAATTCATAGTCGGCCCCTACACCTAGGGGCGCCCATTGTTACCAATGAAACAATTGTTTGCATGTTATTTCCCATAAACAAAACAAATTCATAGCAACAATGGGTGCCCCTAGGTGTAGGGGCCGACTATGAATTCCAACCTTAGATAGAGCAAATCATGGGTATCTAGACCAATAGAGAATATTCCACATTTCCCGATATTGGTTCGATCATATGAAATAGGCCTTATCTACAAAAACCGGCAACATACTTTTCCCAATTCAAAATGTCACAGCTCGATTATTATAACGATACAAAGTTTGACATGATGCCTTTCCCGGACTTTTATCGGGAACGGATGGTTACGTCATAACTGACTAAACATCACTGATTATGAATGAATTTGCCAATGAAAAACAACGTATTTATTGTTATCCGATCTCTGCACAAAATTACTATCAAACACTGAAATAATGTTACATTATTTACCAATAATCATACCAGTGGTGTAAATTAATTGCTGGACACAATTATTATTCATTTTGGAACCGAATAACAATATAAATACACTCATTTTTTAGTGAGATATTCGGCATAAATACCATCTTTGATTATCTTTGCGTGATAGGCTGATTGATATTAGTCAGTTCTGACGTCATGACCTGTTTTTCCCGTCATAATTATCTATGAAATTTTCAGCTTATTTTCTTGACTGAAAATATTTACGAAAATGGGAAAATGAAATATTTTTGACTTCATAACATCGTCATTAATTTGGTAACGACGAAACAAATTTACAGGAATATTCCCTATTCTGAAATGCATGTATTGATTAAACATACGTAAACATCCCAGTGAAGTTTCGTTGTAGCACCTATATTAGTTGTCAAGGTTATATAAACAAAATAAAGAAACCCATGATTCAAAATGAAAAATTGCGTAGTGTAAAAGCAACATTACATTTTGTTCGATGCAATGTATTTAAGAAGGCTGCAAGTGAAGTTTGCACTTGCTATCGTCTACTTTAAAAGTAAGAGGTTAACTAAATTATCTCGGCCACTATTGCGCGTCGCAGCTTTATGGTGGCTAACTGCTAAACATGCAACATAATCAAGTCTCAAACGATGTTGGGCTTTCTATCAGATTAAATTTCTATGTTCTAGTTACAACATATCTAGTTGTACTGTAGCTCCTCTTCATCTAAAAGAAAGAACATTTTATTTTCTTACAGCGCAGATAATAAACTGTATCTGTGCTTAGAGTATTTTGTGAGAGCTTGTTTCATTCTCATTTAGTAAGGCCACCTGGCCACATCAACTGTACAAAACTTAATCTGGCGATTATAGGAGTTGTATTTCCTTCTGATATCCCTCCTTCAATCCTACCACGCTACGGGCGAGCTCACTTAATTTTACTCTGGCAAAACTGGCACATATGTTGCAGTCCTTAACATTTGGCACACTATATTTAATGTTTGCATGCATCTCTTCCAACGATTCCTGTCTAAGACCATGTATCAATCCTGTTACACTATCACTGTTTACGCTATTTCATTGTACCAGTTATACATCCTGGATGCCTCCTCTGTCCCTGTTACCAGTACACGCTCTTTCCTGCATGGATACCACCAACCATTATTGACCCAACTAAAACCGTGGATGGCTAATTATGGTTTCTTTTTTAAATGTATATCCAGACAAATCCGTTTATAAAACGTCCCCGTCTGGGCCCCAGGGCAACTCTGCTAGTCGTAAGAGGTGATGAAATGACATCCTTTCCTTTTTCCTCCCGTTGGCACTTGAACAAAAGTCCTCCCACATATCGATTTCGTCCAATCAACCCCCCCCGTCCGACTGCATATGATCTGACGGTTGAGTACGTCATTACTTGAAGGTTTATCATTAAAAGTTATTTTTTCTTCGATAGGCCTAATGTCTGGCCAGTCCAGATAATAAAGACGACCTAGGCCATGGGCCTGTCTGAATTCTTCCAAAAACTTTCATGTTCTTGGTCTTGATTAGACGTCATCAACAATGGGTGACCTCTGGCTACTGATATTTTATGATTGTTGATGACGCAAAATCAAAGCCCACAACAAGAGCAAGAACGTTCTTGCATGGTAGAATACGGAGACGCCCTAAATTACGGCAAACTTTTTGAAAAGTTGTTTGTGGGAAGTATTACGTTGTATGACATCGAGAGAAAGATGCTACCGCACAAATCATCCAGTCATCGGTTCGGATTGAACATTCCGATAATAAAGGATTTTAAATGTGGTTCATCACTGACCTACATTGGGTTTCATGGGCGAACAGTCGTTGTAAATTATGCATCGGTGTCAACCGCCGTAATGCTTCGCTGGATAAACGACAGTTTGGTCTTATTTATGAATTGATTTTTTTTATTTAATTAATACGTACGATTTCGAAAACAATTCTCTGTTCCAACTAGATTAAATGCTGTACATAATAATAACAACAATAATAATAACAACAATAATAATAATAATAATAATAATAATAATAATAATAATAATAATAATAAAAGTAATAATAATAATAATAATTATAATAATAATAATAATAATAATAATAATAATAATAATAATAATAATAATAATAATAATAATAATAATATAAATAATAATAATAATAATAATAATAATAATAATATATATATATATCTTGACCCCGTTTCCAACATTAATTTATCGGGTAGGGGGGAGTAGCAGAGTACTCCATGTCTTGGGCTAATGTCTTCGTTGCCGGCTAGCCAGGCCTGACACAACCACCTCCTCAACCTCTTCCTCGATCACTTCTTCCGTTACCAGAGGGCTGTTTAGTAGTTCCCTCCATCTCTCACGGTTTTCCCATAGTCTTTCTGCTTCAACTTCGTTCCATGATCTTCCTCTGTTCTCCACACTGTCTTTGATCTGATTTATCCACTTGTCTCTTGGTCTGCCTACTTTCTTCTTATGCCCTTCTATATAATAATAATAATAATAATAATAATAATAATAATAATAATAATAATAATAATAATAATAATAATAATAATAATAATGACAATTATAATAATAATAATAATAATAATAATAATAATAATAATAATAATAATAATAATAATAATAATAATAATAATAAAAATAATAATAATAATAATAATTGCCTCTCTTCTCATTCTCTTTTTGAACAGAACGTCCCCCCCCCCCGATTGCCCGTATGACGACCCCTACCGACAATGTTTTAAAGCTATTTGATTTGGTTGACGTCACATGACCTAGTTGTCGAGTACGTCGTAATACAACAGAAATAATCCTTGATACGTTTGACGTATAATAAATATAGTTGTGTTTGAACGTTTCGCAACAAAACTTATCACGCTCGCTATTAGCTTGCGTTTTTGAATTGCAGAGTGCAGACTACACAATACACATTCATTATCCATACTAAGGTACCTGATATTACACATCACATTTGCATTTGTATCCTGATATATTATGAGATGCATTATGTACATACTAAAGACAGGTTTATGAAGATTGTGTTTCATCATATTCCTAATACAGCTGAGCTGTGGGACGTGTTGCTTCAGTCTGGGAGGCAGTTGGTTCGATACTGGCCAGCAGGAATACTGACTGAAAGGTTTTCTCAATGTTTTTTCTCAAACAAAAGGCAAATATAGCAGCCCTCAGACATTCCCTCCCACGTTGCTGGGCTTCGTATAGTCGTCCCCTACCCCTAGGGGTGCCCGTTGTTACCAAGGTAACAGTTTCATTCATAGCAACAATGGGTGCCACTAGGCGGGAAGAGGGATAAATAACAATGAACGTGTGTTCTTCAAATGGCTCTGTAAATCTGACCGAGCGTGCTCGGTGACGTCACAGATTTCCCGATCGTCATCTGAATAAAAGAATGCTTCAGAGTTCCAAAGGCGGCGGGGAATTTCGTGTTTGTTGACAAAATGGCAAATGCTTGTTGCACTACATGGACGTCGACGAGCGCCGAGCGCCGGAAGTGGATGATCTGGTTGGTTCCAACTTCTTCGGATCATCTACTTCCGCCGCTAGGCGCTCGTCGACGTCCATGTAGTGCAACAAGCGAAACAGGCAATCAAAAAGCAAACAAAAACAGGCAAACAAAAAAATACCCACATTGGGTATGCCCTAGGTCTAAGGAAGGCCTATGCTAGCCTAATACTTTGACTTTGTATATTCTATTGTGTGCCGCACTTCAGAGTGACATTGACGCCTGTTCCAATGATATGGCCAGGTCAGAAAAGGAAGCCATTTTGTATTGGATAGCGAGCAAGAGGAATGGCTGAGGAAGCCATCTCTGCATAGGGGAAAACAAATAATAATAATAATACAACAACCATCATACTAATAAATAGCACTTACCATTCTGCATTCCTAATGCCACTTCTATTGTGACGTTTAAGATTATATTTGCTTCCGTCGATGCGTCGACCAAAGATATAATTATACTAAAAAGATTTGGACGTCCTACATGACTGTCAACAATTTCGAGGTTATGTTTATGTTCCGAACGTCTCAGCTGTAGTCCGATATTGACGCCATCTTTGATTTGCTCTTTAGATCTGATATCAAATCCCGAGCATTGCGAGCTAGCTCGACAGACCATGCTCGGATTCATTAAAGGACCAGTGCTAGCGTGCTCTGATCACTCAAATACATTTGAAGAACTCACTCATTTTTAAGCTGATGGGTAATGAAACAAAATTGTTTATTATACATCCAACCTAAATATAACAGTGATTTATGTTCCTCGTCACAATCACACATTTTGAGCTTATCAAATTTTACTTTGTATTAAATGTTTTTGGTATTGGATTTATTTGCTGCCTAGTAAAAAAATGTATAAGTTTAAAGTTAACCCTAGCTCATAAATTAATAAATTGGTTTAGCAAACGTTTGAACGAAGATGAAGCAGTAGATATATCTAAGGAAATAACATTATGAACGACCTTGTTGTTACATTCCACATTTACAACTGATTTCAACCAGGTTGAGTCAAATCCTTCAATAAAATTCCTGATTTAATGTAAGATCTTCAAACAAAATGAAACTATTTAAAATTAAATCATTCCCAAATTAGGTAACCTACTTTGTTCGTTGGGTAACCTAAATGCTTATAAACCACAGTTCATACGTTGTGTAGAGTATTTGACGGACAATACAAACATAGAAGAAGTGTAAGCTGGAGAAAGAAATAATTAGAATTACATTTATAATTTTCTTTGTTAGTAAGCGGTGCAATAGTTGGTTGTCAAGTTGTCCCAACTTAACTTGTCTCAATGTTGACATAAGAATGTATTATGAAGTGTTTAACAAAAAAAAAAAAAAACAAGTCACTTGGCGTCGGTTGTTTGATCGCATCTCCCGGCAAAAGAGTGGACTTCACTATCGGTAAAGTTGAACGTGAGTGTGTTCGTCTTGTCCCGTGATGAAGTAGCTGAAGCAAGAAACAGAGTAAAAACTATCAATAAAAAGAACAGTTAAGGGTTAACTAACTTCCCTTGTCCAAGCTCAGTCAGTTTTCAATATGAACTGTAATGTCTATTTGGAGTGAGTGAGTGAGTGAGTGAGTGAGTGAGTGAGTGAGTGAGTGAGTGAGTGAGTGAGTGAGTGAGTGAGTGAGTGAGTGAGTGAGTGAGTGAGTGAGGGAGTGAGTGAGTGAGTGAGTGAGTGAGTGACTAAGTTAGTGGGTTAGTTAGTGAATGAGTTAGTAAAAGATAGAGAGTGAATGTGTAAATGAGTGAATGTGTAAATGTGAGTGAATTAGTTCATACGTTAATTAGAGAATTACTGAATTAGTGAGTAGGTGAAGCAAGTGATGAACGTACAATAAAATTGTACTTATACATTATACTTATGAACATTATACTTATATGGTGACCAGATACACACGGAAGAAAATCACCACTCTTACATTTATTTTTTTATCCCTACCATCACTCAAGACTTACACCCGAGTCTTACTGTTACTGAGAGCTCAGCTCCCTTCAATCGTCCTCCCTCCACCCCTATAGCCAGAACACTTCCCCCTTTTCAGGAAACGAGGGTGACTGTTCGCTCACTACCCAACTGGTAACTCTTATTTACGAGAAATTCAAGTTTGTGTTTGACTAGTTATTGTAATTTTACCTTAGTAGAGTAATGGACATGGGGAAAGTGCTGGTTATGAAGTAGCCGTTATGGGATACCTTATCTAATCTCATCGTTTTATCTATTGTGAGTGAATCAATACATTGCGTTTAATTCTACCAGACAAGCCGACAGTTCACTCCCACTACCAGACAAGCCGACAGTTCACTCCCACTACCAGACAAGACGACAGTTCACTCCCACTACCAGAAGAGCCGACAGTGTCTTCCCACTACCAGACAAGCCGACAGTGCACTCCCACTACCAGACAAGCCGACAGTGCACTCCCACTACCAGACAAGCCGATAGCGCACTCCCACTACCAGACAAGCCGACAGTGCACTCCCACTACCAGAAGAGCCGACAGAGTCTTCCCACTACCAGACAAGCCGACAGTTCACTCCCACTACCAGGCAAGCCGACAGTGCACTCCCACTACCAGGCAAGACGACATTTCACTCCCACTACCAGACAAGCCGATAGTGCACTCCCACTACCAGACAAGCCGACAGTGCACTCCCACTACCGAGACAACATTCGTAATTTCACCGCGATTGCAACAAAGGAAAGCAGATATTTATCGGTAGCTTTTACTTTTTAGAGCAAAAAATCGGTGTTCAATGTAAGACGGGTTTATTGATAACACCACAAGCCGTGGTCGACATACGATACTTCAGGAACATGCATGTATACATTTTTAAATGTGAAGACAATATTATTCAATCAATATTCTAAACACTAGAAGTTATGTAACAAACTATTTACGATATCGGTATCTCAACTTCTCGAGTATGCTCAGTTGAGGGGGCTAAGTATGAAGTATCCACGAGACACTCCATTGTCATGTGTTGGTCGTTACCGATTTATCAAATCTGAGAATATTTTCCTTGATGTCAATTTTCCCAGACAGTACGCTTATATTCCCTATGGGTTCGATTTCTTTATTTTCAGTATGTGCTCGAAAGTTACTTGCGTTATGGTTTGTTTCCATTCATAAAATGTATTTTTATTCAACTTCTATTTTCCTTCTTTTACCCGAGTCCGGGCGGCGTCCATACACATCACTTCACTCTAGCCAGCCTTTGACGCCTCTAGCCAACGCCTGCGACGCCACCTGGGCACGCAGCTACCAGACAATGACGTAATACTTTGCTATGAAAGTCACTGACACCATTCAACCACCTCAAATACAGTCCACAAGAGAAACATCAGCCCAATGTCTCACAACACACTATCCGTGTAGTTGACTCTAATGTCGACTGAGATTGGATTACTTGATGATGATGATAGTGATGATGACGATGTTGATGATTCTTCTTGATTTAAATACATGTGTATTTATTGTCTACCCACTCAGTTACAAGAACTGATTTTCAGTGGGAACATTATACTATTTATGATGTGCTTCTTGGCCATGGCGGCTCCAAATTCACCGTTTACATGCACGAGTTATGATTATAGACATTAGTAAATTTCTATAATAAGAAAACTCACTCCGTACAAGAAATAGAACCTTGGAAGTTGGACCACCTGCACTGGAAGCGGGAATATACACAATGCTAAAGGGCCACACATTAATATGGATCGCATTTTTGCAATCGTCTACTGGAGATGATCAGGGATCAAGATCGAGAGATCAAGGTAAAGGACAATTACAAACATCATATGCGTTTGAGCGGGGTTCGGATTCCCTGCCTGGATGTCATACACATTTACCTGTGTCCCAGCTGCATGAGTGAGGCAGCGGACCCCAGATTCAACAGACTCTTAATGATCATAGAATAAACCCCCTTTTATCAACCAACCAATCAATTAATCAACAAAACCGGTATCTTTAGTTCAAGTTGCCTATTTGACGTTTGCCAGTTACATAATGAAATGTGTTAGTAAATAAATTCAGAAAAATTGGCGTTCAAGCAATGTTAGTTTTTATTTTACATTTGTAAAATTTGTTTTAGTGTAAGGTGTATGTATAATGTAAAGTGCAAGGTGTATAGATACACACTATAAATGCCGTCACATTACATTTTCTTGGAAACTGCCCATGACTCATACACCCCTTCCCCGAAACCTTCGACACTCTAAGATGACACCGAATTCTCTCTACAATGATACAATTTTGCTCCTTCAGTAATAGGCACAGAGTTTGGCCACTAAGGACGCTAGTGAAAACGAATGAAGCGCTCGAAGTGACAAGGTCACGAAACTTTCCGATGAAGCAGCGCCGTTCTTCCTGTGTCAATAATGGCAAATTGTGAAAATTGTAAAATTAAATACGGCTTTTAAAATTTTTGGGTGGATTAAGAATCCCGTCAGTCTATCTGAAAAGGCAAGTCGCCATTTAAATCAGGGCAACGCGTAGCTGTAAATCGACTATTAGACTTACAAAAACAAATAACACATACAAACACAAACACAAACAAAACAAGACAATAAAAAACAAAATAAAACACAAAACAAAATAAAAACACAACATCAACAAAAGAACAAACAAAAAACAAGATGTTCACAATATCCGGTACTATTTTCAACCGCGGAATACAATCTTCACCAATAAGTTGCTACATTTGGCCACTTATGGCTCTGTTAACAAACACACGGTGCCTATAGTCTATGGCTCGGCATGGAAGAATAAGCAAGCGCAAAAGACATCAGCGTATGCAACTGCCCGAAGATCCGAACATCTCATTGAAAGGTCTCGACATTCTAATTTATTTTGCATCAATAATCCCATCCGAATGTTGCCGTTATTAAAGCGCAGCACCATCGCTGCAGGGAAGATGCTAGATAGACCGCCCCCCCAAAAGTGTCCCCGTAGACCGACCGACAACGCCGCTTTTCGAAACAAAATTCATCTAGTGCGCTTCCACATCCACGAGGCCATCTGTCGCCGTTCATCCATTATTAATGTGCGGACTTTCCGTTTGTTTTGTGATATATATGTGCGACGCATAACCGCCTAAAGGTTGTTTATTGCACTACGTTTGTGTAGAGGCCTTAATTCTTACCCAATTTCATCATATAGATTTACGTTTTCGGTAAATGTGTATATATTGGTCGATCTAAACAAAATCGAGTATATGTCTATACAGAAGAATGGAAAATATATAAAATAAGATACTCGAAGAAGACTTGAAGATTAACTGATTTTCGGGTTGGAAGTTGATGCTTGTGTAATACAGATATAGGCCTCTGACCGGTATACACACAGGCTGCTAATTGTTTCATAATCATCGATTTCATGAATGTATTGCATTGTACATACATTAATTGTATATACATGTCTTCATATACATTAATTGTTTATAGTAAAAATTATCATCCCTAGACAGAGACGGCACCCCCTCGCTCCTACTGAGCACCAATTCAGTTTTCTTCTCCTTTTTTCACACTGATTCCATAGTAGCAGGTTAGGCTAGGTTCATCCCCACACTAATTTTTATTATCACCCCAGCCCTCGGGCGTACGCGTTTTACCTCTGTATTCTATCATCTGCTCTAGAGGGCCCAGCCCGGGAGAGCGTTCCAGCAAAGTTCAATGCTGAACTATTGTATCTAGTAAGTAAGTAAGTAATTAAGTAAGTAAGTAAGTAAGTAAGTAAGTAAGTAAGTAAGTAAGTAAGTAAGTAAGTAAGTAAGTAAGTAAGTAGGTAAGTAAGTAAGTAAGTAGGTAAGAAAGTAAGTAAGTAAGTAAGTAAGTAAGTAAGTAAGTAAGTAAGTAAGTAAGTAAGTAAGTAAGTAAGTAAGTAAGTAAGTAAGTAAGTAAGTAAGTAAGTAAGTGAGTAAGTAAGTAAGTAAGTAAGTAAGTAAGTAAGTAAGTAAGTAAGTAAGTAAGTAAGTAAGTAAGTAAGTAAGTAAGTAAGTAAGTAAGTAAGTAAGTAAGTAAGTAAGTAAGTAAGTAAGTAAGTAAGTAAGTAAGTAAGTAAGTAAGTAAGTAAGTAAGTAAGTAAGTAAGTAAGTAAGTAAGTAAGTAAGTAAGTAAGTAAGTAAGTAAGTAAGTAAGTAAGTAAGTAAGTAAGTAAGTAAGTAAGTAAGTAAGTAAGTAAGTAAGTAAGTAAGTAAGTAAGTAAGTAAGTAAGTAAGTAAGTAAGTAAGTAAGTAAGTAAGTAAGTAAGTAAGTAAGTAACTAACTAAGTAAGTAGGGTAGTAAGTAGGTAAATAAGTCTGTAAGTAAGTAAGTAAGTAAGTAAGTAAGTAAGTACGCAAGTAAGTAAGTAAGTAAGTAAGTAAGTAAGTAAGTAAGTAAGTAAGTAAGTAAGTAAGTAAGTAAGTAAGTAAGTAACTAACTTACTAAGTAAGTAGATTAGTAAGTAGGTAAATAAGTCTGTAAGTAAGTAAGTAAGTAAGTAAGTAAGTAAGTAAGTAAGTAAGTACGCAAGTAAGTAATTAAGTAAGTAAGTAATAAAGAAAATAATTAAGTAAGTAAGTAAGTAATCGGAAAGTTATCTTGCACCTGCATGAACGCCTACATGTTGAATCGTGTTTACTAACGTCGCAAACACAATTAGAGCGTGGCGCAAAGTGTTTACTAACGTCGCAAACACTATAAGAGCGTGGCGCAAAGTGTTTACTAACGTCGAAAACACTATTAGAGCGTGGCACAAAGTGTTTACTAACGTCGCAAACACTATAAGAGCGTGGCGCAAAGTGTTTACCAACGTCGCAAACACAATTAGAGCGTGGCGCAAAGTGTTTACTAACGTCGAAAACACTATTAGAGCGTGGCACAAAGTGTTTACTAACGTCGCAAACACAATTAGAGCGTGGCGCAAAGTGTTTACTAACGTCGCAAACACAATTAGAGCGTGGCGCAAAGTGTTTACTAACGTCGCAAACACTAGCGTGGCGAAAAGTGTTTACCAACGTCGCAAACACTATGAGAGTGTGGCGCAAAGTGTTTACTAACGTCGCAAACACTATTAGAGTGTGGCACAAAGTGTTTACTAACGTCGCAAACACTATAAGAGCGTGGCGCAAAGTGTTTACCAACGTCGCAAACACTATGAGAGTGTGGCGCAAAGTGTTTACTAACGTCGCAAACACTATTAGAGTGTGGCACAAAGTGTTTACTAACGTCGCAAACGCTATAAGAGCGTGGCGCCAAGTGTTTAATAACGTCGCAAACACTATAAGAGCGTGGCGCAAACTGTTTACTAACGTCGCAAACACTATTAGAGCGTGGCACAAAGTGTTTACTAACGTCGCAAACGCTATAAGAGCGTGGCGCAAAGTGTTTACTAACGTCACAAGCACTAAAGGAGCGTGGCGTAAATTGTTTACTAACGTCGCAAGCACTATTAGAGCGTGGCGCACAGTGTTTACTAACGTCGCAAGCTCTATTAGAGCGTGGCACAAAGTGTTTACTAACGTCGCAAGCACTATTAGAGCGTGGCGCACAGTGTTTACTAACGTCGCAAACACTATAAGAGCGTGGCACAAAGTGTTTACTAACGTCGCAAACACTATTAGAGCGTGGCGAAAAGTGTTTACTAACGTCGCAAACACTATAAGAGCGTGGCGCAAACTGTTAACTAACGTCGCAAACACTATAAGAGCGTGGCACAAAGTGTTTACTAACGTCGCAAACACTATTAGAATGTGGCGCAAAGTGTTTACTAACGTCGCAAACACTATAAGAGCGTGGCGCAAAGTGTTTACTAGCGTCGCAAACACTATAAGAGGGTGGCGGAAACTGTTTACTAACGTCGCAAACACTATAAGAGCGTGGCACAAAGTGTTTACTATCGTCGCAAACACTGTAAGAGCGTGGCGCAAACTGTTTACTAATGTCGCAAACACTATTAGAGCGTGGCACAAAGTGTTTACTAACGTCGCAAACACTATAAGAGCGTGGCACAAAGTGTTTACTATCGTCGCAAACACTGTAAGAGCGTGGCGCAAACTGTTTACTAATGTCGCAAACACTATTAGAGCGTGGCACAAAGTGTTTACTAACGTCGCAAACACTATAAGAGCGTGGCGCAAACTGTTTACTAACGTCGCAAACACTATTAGAGCGTGGCGTAAAGTGTTTACTAACGTCGCAAGCACTATTAGAGCGTGGCGCACAGTGTTTACTAGCGTCGCAAGCACTATTAGAGCGTGGCGCACAGTGTTTACTAGCGTCGCAAGCACTATTAGAGCGTGGCGCACAGTGTTTACTAACGTCGCAAGCACTATTAGAGCGTGGCGCAAAGTGTTTACTAACTAACGTCGCAAGCACTATTAGAGCGTGGCGCAAAGTGTTTACTAACGTCGCAAGCACTATTAGAGCGTGGCGCAAAGTGTTTACTAACGTCGCAAGCACTATTAGAGCGTGGCGCAAAGGGTGCTCGGCAACGCGGATCTTATAGCTGGGACCGGTGTAACCCGACATGGCAGTAGCTGCATGCCGAAATAACGCGGACAGGCCAATGTTTGTATGTTAGCGTCGCGACGCGGCTATGTCGCCTCGATGACTGAAGCAGTTGGCTCTCACGAGGCTCAATGGCTGCCTCGCAATCGGCCATGTTGGTTTTAGGAGGTAACTTTTCCGTCGTAGGCTTATGTGTGGTGGTAAAAATCGAATAAACTAAATGAACCGGTTTCAATTGAAAATGCATGTTTCCTATGTATTGTGTTTGTAATAATAGTCGCCAACAATGATATAACGTAGCTAGTATTGTGTAACAGAAGTCCAGAGCCCGGATTCACAAGAGGTCCTAAGTCTTTTTCTGGCCCCTAACAATAATAATAATAATAATAATAATAATAATAAAAATAATAAAAAAAATTAAAAATAATTATAATAATAATAATAATAATAATAATAATAATAATTATTATTATTATTATTATTATTATTATTATAATTATTATAATAACAATAACAATTATAATATTTATAATAATAATAATAATAATAATAATAGTAATAGTAATAATAATTATAACAATAATAATAATAATAATAATAATAATAATAATAATAATAATAATAATAATAATAATAATAATAATAACAATAATAATAATAATATAATAATAATAATAATAATATAATAATAATAATAATAATAATAATAATAATAATAATAATAATAATAATAATAATAATAATTATAATGATAATGATAATGATAATAATAATTTTTTTCACTCTTACAATTTAGGATTAGTATCTATGAAAAGATTAAAAAAATATAATAATTAAGGTAATGTTTCTAAATCTAAAGTAAACGACGTTTTCTATTTGATTTACTAAGGGCCGGTATTTCAATGTCCAGTTAAAGTGTCAAGTAAATTTAACATGTCAGGTAAGCCAAGTTTGGTGTATTTCTATTGGCCGTTGTCATGGTGAAAACAATTTAACCGAGAAGTAGATTTTAACTGGACATTGAAATACCGGCCCTAAGTATTGTAAATCAAAAATTTGCCTAAATGCTTCCCAAAATTTTTTCGAACTAATGGCAAAAACACAATTTAGTTTTTCCGGAAAAATATAATTTTTAGAAAACCCTAAGTGGTATCGATTATCGAATGGTGTTTAATAAGGCCCGGCATTGTTAAATGCGTATAAATATTTAGTTATTTAACTTTTTAGCTTGCTATTGGTTGTTGCTATGACAAACACAAGTTAGTATCCTTCTAAATATTTATCCGAAGTTATAACAGGAATAAAGCAATTCATTCCATAGCAACTATCTGTACATACATACATACATACATAGTGCTATACATATCGATTTTAATGTCCTTCGTTCAAGACTGCATGGATGTCATAAATACATTCCACAAGTACGAACACAACAATAAATCTTAACAAGGCATGGACACAAATAGCTTTAAGATACAATTTTTATTTGATCTAACTTTTTCAATTGTAATACCAACCTTAAACAAAAATTTTTTTCTCGGTACAAATATGAACTGTATTGTAAAATCACTTCCCTGTTGGTGCCGTCATAAACAAACTATTCAGAACCAAATAGCGATCAAGGATCAATCTATTATCTACAATGCGCGTAATAATGACGTCGATGACAGCCTGATTGCAAATTGACAGACTTCAATCCCCGCAGAACAACCCGACACGCCTGACAAAAACATGGATCCAATCTGACGATGATTTGTGGTTTAAGTGCTGCAATAAACTGGTTGCCGGGCAACACGCGTGAATTACTTTATTGGAGCTAACTTCTCACAACTAAAGCTGCCCCCACCACTAAACCAAATGGTCATACGGACGTGTGTAGTGTGGCAATCACGTATGTGCTTCCCATGAACTAAATGTTTGCAATATAGGGTAGACGGTAAATGCAGGTTGGTCTGTGCACAGTGGCCTTAAATGTTGTTTGAGATTCCTGTACGTCAATGCCACTTGTGTATTTGGAGATTGTAAATTCAATTTCAAATTGGTCTCCACTGAAAATATGTTTCGTAACTGAGTGGGTATACGATAAATAGGTTTAGTATTTGTTTATTATTAACGATAGTTCTGTTATCATTCAGGTACAACTAAAGATACTTTTTGGATACATAACGCAGATGTTTGCCTACAAGAAATATGTGTAATACTAATAAGATACCGGTATGAACTCTGTGTGGTGTTTTGTAAACACACTAATAAAGTTTACTTAGACACTATTTGTTACCACGTTACTTTTAAAAAACTCGTTAATAAAATAATATACCAACACTACCTTATTAGACTAGCATATAAAATTAAACTCATTGACACGTAAGCATCTTCTGACACGGTAGCCAACTCAAAACTCATGAAACTGCGTGAAATGTATCAAATTCCCACTTGTTGAAATACTTTACTTAAACGGCATGGAAATTATCTCATATCTTTTAAATTTCTCATAATAACCTCATAAATGTTTTCACATATTGGATAGAAATGTGGCCTTACCAGCTTGGTTTTCTCGTTGGCAAAATAATTTTTAGATATCAACATGTTGGAGGCATTTGGACTATTAGAGGGTTCGTAAACGAGGAGTGGTATGCCAGCAATCTCACAAATTGAGTCGTTATTACTTTCAAACGCTGCAATAAACTTGGTATCCTAATTAGAGCGTCCGTCAAGCATGGGGGAGGGTAGAAGCAAGATAGCTCGCTGCGATCTCACACTGGACGAGGGTGGGGAGGGGGGGGGGGAGCAACACATTCGCTGGTTTTATAAAATAAGTGGACTAAAATGTAAAATGTTCCGAGTTTCATGTAACTAATGGGATATAGGGAAATGTCCAGAAGTGCGGTTCTGTAACTTAACAACACTCTTGCCTGGTCTAGTGGTTAGCATCCCTGCTTCCAATGCAGAGGGTCCCAGGTTCAAATCCCGCTTCAGGGAAAAGTATTTTAACTTCTAATATGGATTCAATTCCATCACTTCTTGGCTTAGGAATAAGTAAACGGTGACTTTGGAGCCGTCCTAGGAACGAAGCACCCAATAAATTCAAAGTTGTTCTGAATCGACCTTGCTGATCCTGGCTTTTGTCCACAGGTGTTCCCACTAATTTTTAATTAATTTTTACTGTTGTTTTCCTGTCCCATGGAAGGACAGGCTGGCCAGTGTAGGGTTATGGGCATGCCCATACCCTCTTTAGCCTACAGGTACATACAATAACACAAATTACATACAATTATATACAGTTAAAAGTTACAGAGTGAAATAGATGGAGAGGAAGTTATCGCTGTGGTATGACATTGATCGGTAATGGATATTTGAATTTCGGTCTGAAGGATAAGGTTATAGGGCGAGTTATTATGTCTAGCATGTCTTTGTGGTTGTCGTTAATAATTTTATCAAAATATTTCAGATGAAGGTGATGAATCCGGTTTGAGATATGGTTGTTGTCTAAAAGTTCGTTGATGTCTTCATTTTTGGTCCAGGGAGGGAGTCTTGCAATTCTTCGCAAAATTCAACGTTCTAGAGATGCGTAGAGGGACAGTAGTGGGCCAAGAAGGGGGGCGGTGTTCCCACTGTCCAATCATTGATTCATCTGTTTCATATTTGAAATATAGACCTTTGATTGGTTATCGCTCACTCGTCGATGGTGTTCGGAGCCTACAGGGTTGGTGTAGTCGCTTTATATTAAAGTCCCCCACTGAAAATCAGTCTTGTTACTGAGAGGGTAGACTCTATAAATACGGATTTATTTTATTTGTATTATTATTTTGTTATCGAGATATCAGTCGCTATCCCGCGGTTAAGGGATACAACAAACAACATAACAAAAGTATTGTTATCCTTAAAGGTCAAATCGCGGCCCTAAGTTTTTTTTTTATACTCAATGATATTAAACATTTAAACACAACCACTATCATTGTAAGAAAGTGTATAGCTTGTTAACAGTGCAAACACTACCAATAATGAGATTAACGTGAACAGCACAACATGCCCATGGAGCGCAAAGCAAAATGTGTGTTGACATTAATTGAGCTGTCAATAGAAGACGATCAACCTTGGCAGTTTCACCAAACTTAAATCCGGCGATTTCCTGTTAATCGAAGATCAAAAATGGCGCCCGGTAAAAGCCACCATACATGTTGTATGTAACGTTTGTTGAAACCATGATACCAATCCGGGATAAGTAAATCGCCCGATTAAAAAGTTTGTTGAATTCGGACCATAAAGTTGTAGCATATCCCTCAAGAAACTTTACGAAACATATCGTTCGTGTTGTTGTAAACCCAAAGAAGAGTGGAAGAGAAACGTGAGTTTATTTATGTTGGTGTTAAGTACTTAATAAAATTTTGGATACTTAAAAGAATGGAGAACTTCAACCAAAAGCAATCTGAAACATTACATTTCAACAATGAATTTGCAGTCGAAATTATACAAACACGCTGTTTTGGCAAACAGTTTAACTGCCGCTACAATTCAATATCAAAGTAAGTTGAGCAATAATAATTAGTATAGAATGGGATTCATTCAGGTATATATCCTACTAAGTTAGCCTTATCTGTTTGTTTGTATTTATAAAATTGATATTTTTTAATGATTAATATTTTGCTTAATTCCATACCAATCAATCAAAATATAAACTTTTTCTATGTTCTAGAAATAACTTAATACATATTTTCGTTTTCTCACGCTTGAAGTGATCGTTAGATATGAGTTATGACACAACAAATTCAGTTTTATTGCAATGAACAACACCCGGCAGCATCCCTGCCACTTTGACGGTACTCTAGAAACATATTAGAAGACGTCTTACTCGCTACTCATTGTGCAAGAGTTGTTATCCCCACGATCGTTCCAGAAGCTTCTAAGGGGGACTCAGAACTCAGAACGAATCGGACATAATGTTGGACAAAAGTCTAGTCGCCGTAGTATTATTCGTATGAGAAACATTGCGTAGAACGGAGCCCGTAAACTCACCTAATCTGAAACGAATCAGTGGCGCTTGAATACAAGTTGGTGAAGTAGAAACCCAATTGTTACCAAACCACGGCACGTAGCGACCCGCGACTGCCTGTCCGTTGTTCTCTAATCAGAGATAAGTGTTTCGAAGGCAACCGTTTGCCTATTGATTTGTGTGGCGTGCGTTGAGGGATTTCAAATCAGCCGCTTTCTGAGGAAAGCTCCCCACTCCCCCCCCCCCCCCCCCTCCCCCCCTCGGCCCCACGCATGAGTTCTTGTACATATCTTCACAGCGATAACAGAGGCCGGTAGGGCACACGAAGAAAGAAGTCACGTGCTGAAGGCATAGATAGGTCTAACTGAAGTATTAGCAGTGTTTACGTGGGGGACTGACAAGTGACAATGGAGTTGATTAACTCACGTAAAAAGAAGTACCGGTACCGATAACGTACGTAAGGTTGGGTTCTGTCCCGCAAAAAGAAGCTATAGTAAAGTAAACAGTAAAGTAAAGGCAAGTAAACAGTAATGCGAGGGCACAAATCGGAAACAATAGACAGAATGATGGTCAAAAATGTAAATTGTAAATAGGCTCAAAAATTGCAAAAAAAAAAAAACAGTTTGTTATCTCTCCCAGATGGACAAGGCATCATTCATGAGCATTAGATTGGTTTTAAATACTTCATTTCTATATTTCTCACTCAACGATTCAACAAGAAAATAAAAATTAATCATGCATACAAGTACAATTAAACCTAATTTTTATAATTCATATTTTTGTTTTCAATAAAATGATGCCTTGTTTATAAAAGAAACTGTTAAATTTCTTCCATCCCTTTCAACCATTTCTTCGATAACTAAAGAGATAATTGTAAAATATTGTTCTAAGGTATCCACCCCCAACCCTGCCCCCCTCCCCCCGCCCCTTTGGCAGATACCTCTACGTCAAAAACCGCAGAAAATTTTCATGTTTTAATTATATCTCAAGATTGAAACACAAAATCGAAAATCTGAGAAATTATAGTGTGGTTGGGTAAGCCCTATACACACTGAATGATAAATGTATTTAACGTTATAATCAGTATGATTGTGATAATTATTTCCTTAAATTACTAAGGAATTAAGTATCACAATTCATAATCATACTGATTACATCACATTCCCTCTTTAAAACTTTTAAGTATTGTACTGCTTTGTAAATCAGTTTTACAACAGTGAATAGAATATCACGCAAGTAATGAAGATAAGATTTCGAGTGGGCCTAGTTATACACTAAAGAGACTACTGTTCAAAGACTTTAGGAGGGGCTTTAATTAAAAGCAGCTAGAGCGGTTAAAACCACAAATATGTGGCCTCTTAAAAGGCTTATTTTGGCCGCGTCTCGTCTACTGCAAAGGCAATGCAGAAACAATGAAACAACGTACAGGTTGCAGGGTAGTGCCCTAAAAGATTATTTCTACATGCCACTGCGATGTACTGCATAATTGCTTATGATCTTTAGGTTTTTATGACGTCATAAAGATTGTTGAAAGCCATCTTGCAGAGGTGAATATTCCCTTAACCCCGTACATCAAATAGTTGAAACAAGCGTGTATATGCCAGATGCCTGTATTATTACTTAGATCGCAGGATATCTTGGCTCAGAGAGTCGAAAAGTAACAATACGTGAAACACAAACACAACCTTTCCAAGATATTTGAAGGTATCCCTACAGCAGGAAGTCCACCAACCTGAAAGTAGCCTAATAGGGTGTTGAACTATGTAACGCAAGCCGGGTCAGCTATTCCAGTATCGATATTCAATATAGATATCTCCTGTGAGTGGTATGTAACTTTATTTGTGGGAGTGGGGGGGAGTGGTAACCTAGTAAAAGGAATAAATATAAAACATACTACATAATACTACATGTCTGGCTTTCCATGTTCCTCTAAACAAGGGGTCTATAGGCAAACAGCGGAGTCTGAAGGTGGACAGGTATCAGGTATGCCTATAACTACATAATATTGTTACCGGTAGTCAAATGCTTGAAAAAGGTATTTCAGAGAACTAATAAATACGAGGTCAATTGTATTTGTTGCAATATACTTATTATACTGCATAGGCTACTGCAATACTATGTAAAAGTTCGATTTGATCAGTTTGCTGCTTTGGTATTTTGAGCCAGAATTTTCTTTGACAGATCAATTCATTTGTTCGTTAATTTTTTCAATTAGATCCACGGCCTTTTTGCAAACTTGCAATCCTGGAAAGTACTTGAAACACTTACCACCCGAGAGATTGATGCTTTAAACGAACCCTGCCAAGGTTTGGTGTCCGCTACAACATTCAAAATTACGTTTTCCGACCATCTAAAACAGTGATGTTTACATTGTAGCCATGACACTTTCTCTGCCTCCCGACGTTCTGAAGGCCTACCAACGTAAAAGAGAATCCTTTATCTGTGGTACAAGGTTATTGGAGAGGTAAGATTCATGCACAGCGCGCTACCACGTTGTAGTATTTAAAATTCGAAGGTTGGCAACACAAGAGTAATGGCCGACTACTTTTCGGACTGTCGACGTCTTGAACGCTTTCAGGACATTTTCTGTAATTGTACACGGAATTAAAAGATGTGTAAAACTTCGACTACTAGCTAAATTGCTGGATGCGAGAACCTGACCTGGAAGTTTGACGAGCCTCCGCCAGGGGGTTTATAAACCTTGCCAAGAGAAGAGCCCATCATCCATTGACCCGATTGACCCTCACACCATCTCTATCTTTTGTCTGTTGTCCTGTCTAGTGTCAACAACGTATGTCAACAAAAGAAACTCATTTGCTCTTTTATGATATGTTTTACCAGGCTCAGCTGACGTCATGTCGGACACGGTTGAGAATGTCATATATGTGTATGCGGTGGTGTTATTATTCGTATTCTCAGTGTTGACGCAGTGGCGTACAAACCGTCTGCAAGACATTCTTCGCCGTCAGCGGTTTGCTCGGCAGCACAATCCTGCCCACTATCAGAGAGGAAGATAAACAATGGATCAGGTCTCAGCAACAGCATTCTGGAGGTGATATTTAATTAGATGTCTCCTTCATATCAAACAGGCTGTGTAGGCTTCCCACACCCAAAGAGCAAACGCACAGCGTCCTATCTACTGTGCCCACCTTAACTAGCACACTCACAGAATATATTAATTGATGCAATTAGCAAATCTCTCAATCACACTTCACCACACATTGTGTAGAGATATTTACTTTCATAAAACTTTCATAAAACTGCTGCGGTTTGTTAGTAAATATGTCCAGTGATTAAATCAATATCTCGGTAGTTAAGCCTTGTTTCATTTTGACGAGCTACAAGGTACAGGTCAGGTACACACCAGGTTTATCTGAGGTGTGGGTAAATTGTCTGGATAGTTCAGAAGAAATCTCCGAGGACTGTTAGTTGGACTCGCCACGAACTGAGGAAACCTCGGTCAAAACCTTGTAACAGCATTGTCGGTGGTCGGAATCGAACTGAAGACCGCATGTTGCCACTAAGCCGTCTGAATCGGCGGCGTGAATGAGTAACACTTCCTACGTGTGCAATCCCCCAATGTGTTGTGTTTTAATTATTTAAAACAATTTACTTCTGGTCCAGGTTTGCTCTGTCTAGCGTCGGAGGTGACTAAAAGCTGATATGTCGTATGACCACTGTCGACTATGTCGTAATGCAACGTATTTTGTTGGATAAATAAATAATAATAATATAATACAATTATCTTATACTTTGAAGTGGTTAGTCGCGGTTGATTAGCCGGTTCCCATATACGAACACCGAAGTTAAGCAACCTCGGGCTAGGTCAGGAGGACGTTAGGTGACCGCTCTCCTCCGAAACAATTGTTACCGTTGGTAAGAAGGAAAAAATCATCACAGTCATACTGATTATAATTTAAGATACATTTATCATTCAGTGGGTAGGGCTTACCAAACCACAGCGCTATGATTAAACAGATTTTCGATTTTGTGTTTCAATCTTGAGATATTTCGATCTGTTTAAAGTTGTGTAAAATGGTTTTAAGTTGTCCCAAAAGAAAATCAAAATATGTCATAATTTAGATACTGTAATGTTCATTTTTATGAATGGCTTTTTACTCTTTTTTTTCTTTTTTTAAATGTTCTAATAAATGGTTTTTTTAGGAATAGCTTTTTATTTTAGGTTTGCAGCTGTTCTTTATTAGGTGTGAAAGGTGTCCAGCAACAACACATTACAAAAGGTAATTATTAGAACATCTGAAAAACGAAAATCTTGATTGGAATTTTCATAAGAAAGAACAGTACATTCTCTACAGGCTGCCATATTTCGTTTTACATTTGGGACAACTTTAACACATTTCAAAGCGATTGTCCCACCGGCTAGTTAAGCACATCACTTTCACTTACGCAACGGTTTGTGAATTTCTTTATTTTGCGAGAAAGTTTTTTTGAATACGATTTGGACCGCTAAGAGACGCTTAACTACCAAAGTTTCGTTTGAACTATGCTCGCTATAAACTCATAAAACTGCACAGAGCTCACCAATTTGTATCATGGCACCCATTTTACAATAATTGGTGAGCTCTGTATCTGAGCAAAACGCAAAATATCTTATTTCAATTTACCAGGAGGCATTTCATAACAAATTACTTGAAGCAATTATAAATTGCTAAACATTTTAAAAAACATGGCATAAAGAAGAGAAGGTTTACGTCAAAGACCGCAAAACATTTTCATATTTTCATTATATCTCAAATTCGAAAATCTGATAAATCAGCGTGCTGTGGTTTAGTAAGCCCTACAGACTGAATGATAAATGTAACTAACATTATAATCAGTATGCCTGTGATACTTATTTAATTAGTAATTTTATGAAATAAATATCACATCCATACTGTTAGTAATGTTAAAAACATATCTTTCAGTTTGTAGGGGCTACCAAACCTCAGTACGCTGAATACTTGGATTTTCCATTTTGAGGTACTTTCTTGAGATATAATTAAAACATGAGAATTTGCTGCGGTTGTGACGTAAACGTACCCATCGTTCTTAAAGTAGACTATAGATGCGAATACAATTTCCTGTCAAAAGCGTTTCTTGTACTGATACTCCTTACTGAATACTGATGATATAAACATCGGTAAAACGTAAACTACAACATACAGAAGAAACTACTGATTCGAATTCTCTTTTGACTTACGGATGCTACAAAGTTCAAAATTTAGAGGCGCGCTTTTTTCGATACTTTCGAAAAGTATTAAATTGAAAATGGAAAAACTAAAAGACCACCCAATCCTTCGGGTCTAGACGCGCGGCGTGTTTTCCCAGGTTAAAATTCAAGCCACATCCCTGAGAACTTCCGCAACTAATTGAACTATCAATCGTTCTCTGGAATAAAAATGATCCTGTCCCAAATTCGGGCTTTAGACGCATGGTCAACGAAGTCATGGTCTTTGTTCTTGAAATAAATACATTAGGATGGTGTGTTTTTATGTGTTGTGTGGTTGTTGTGTTTGAAATATTGTGCTCTGTATTAGCAAGTAGAGCTCATGTAATGTGTGGAGTCTTTGTTTTGGTTACAACGCGATACACTGAGATACTTAGTTATAGATGATAAGTGTTCAATACTTATTGGATGATGATGATAATGATGATATTTGGGATTTAACGTCCCATATTTTTGCAACGAGGCTAATCGAGACGATAGAATACTTATTGGAGATTTAAAGTACACTAACAAGTAAAGTTCGTGTTGCAGAGTAGATGACACCTTCGTGTCTATTCTATGGTGTTGTCAATTAGAAAATTATATGAAGATATAAAGTCGATCTAGTAAATAACAATAACTTTGTAAATATCCATGGAGAGTGAGGTTCTACAGTGTAGTCATTATACCAATGTGTAAGTAGAAAAAATGTGGATGGGTAAATTTCATGCGCAACCATTGCATGGATTACAACTACACCCCTGTAATCACACGCAAATGTACCGTGATACCGTGAAAGTGTTGCTATCTCCTCACGGCGATACAAGTAACTTACTGTCGTCCTATCTGAGTGCGTCGTCAGGTAGCGAAATACCAACCTAACACTAGTAACAGACGGTCGTATTGAGATACTCTTTTAGCGCGTCTGTTGGTAGGCAACCCGGTGCATCCCACAGCAGTCTAGTCCACTCTACTTGGAGGTAGAACATCAAATGTGTATTAGTAAACTCTCTCGTATCGAATGAGTTCTGTTGACATAGTGAGTGAGGTGGCCTCACTGCCAAGGACGTTACAGGTACCGTCACAACGTTACGTACCTTCGACACGGAGGCCTTCACCTTCACGTGACATAGTGAGTGAGGTGGCCTCACTGCCAAGGACGTAACAGGTACCGTCAGAACGTGACGTACCTTCGCCACCGAGGCCTTCACCTTCACGTGACATGGTGAGTGAGGTGGCCTCACTGACAAGGACGTTACAGGTACCGTCAGAACGTGACGTACCTTCGACACCGAGGCCTTCACCTTCATGTGACATAGTGAGTGAGGTGGCCTCACTGCCAAGGACGTAACAGGTACCGTCAGAACGTGACGTACCTTCGACACCAAGGCCTTCACCTTCATGTGACATAGTGAGTGAGGTGGCCTCACTGCCAAGGACGTAACAGGTACCGTCAGAACGTGACGTACCTTCGACACCAAGGCCTTCACCTTCATGTGACATAGTGAGTGAGGTGGCCTCACTGCCAAGGACGTTACAGGTACCGTCAGAACGTGACGTACCTTAGACACCAAGGCCTTCACCTTCATGTGACATAGTGAGTGAGGTGGCCTCACTGCCAAGGACGTTACAGGTACCGTCAGAACGTGAGGTACCTTCGACACCGAGGCCTTCACCTTCATGTGACATAGTGAGTGAGGTGGCCTCACTGCCAAGGACGTTACAGATACCGTCAGAACGTGACGTACCTTCGACACCGAGGCCTTCACCTTCATGTGACATAGTGAGTGAGGTGGCCTCACTGCCAAGGACGTTACAGGTATCGTCAGAACGACACCGAGGCCTTCACCTTCATGTGACACAGTGAGTGAGGTGGCCTCACTGCCAAGGACGTTACAGGTACCGTCAGAACGTGACGTACCTTCGACACGGAGGCCTTCACCTTCATTTGACATAGTGAGTGAGGTGGCCTCACTGACAAGGACGTTACAAATACCGTCAGAACGTGACGTACCTTCGACACCGAGGCCTTCACCTTCATGAACGGTGTTCACAAGAGACCACACTAATGATTTATTTGAATACAACACAGTATGCCTGTGACCAAACCACGGTTCATTCTGCATCAGAAGTCAATGGCGATCGTAGCACTGATGCAGGCGAGCTGGCGTCAGAGTGATCCCTAGTTATGACACCACATAAGGTTTAGACCTACTACATAAACCTACCATTTATAATTCTATATTATTAGGAATGCATACCTACGTTACAAACTTGGTTTACAAAAATATGTGAAATTAATCCTTTGCTCCAGGAAGTGTACACATTTCGATTTACTATTTAGACCCGGTAATTATGAACTCCGTATAAAAATTTAGAAGACTGCTAACTGGTTTTCACCATAGCAACAACTAATGGGAAGTCTGGTTGCCATGGTGAAAACAAGTTAGTAGCTTAAGGCGCGTTCAGTCAGAATGACTATGGAGACTTACAACCAGTGACTAAGCGTTAGGAAAACAAAACTCCGCCCCCCAAATCTTGCAAAGAAATACATGACGACTTTGAAAGATGGCAGTCTTCGATTGCTTTGACAAGTGAGAAGCGCACTCTTCCCGTAAAAATTAGTACTGTGGCGTGGGCGTGTAAAAAAAAAACGGTTCCATGTTGTCCCGAAATTGACAGTCCATATTATATTTCCTGAAAATGGATGAAGATATGAATGATATCGCCATCGTCACTCATTATCGGAATTAATTTTTACAACGCTTATTATTACCTTGCCTTGTTTGTCTGGACGGAATCTTTGAATCGATATTGCACCTACTTCCAAATGTCGATCAAACTGAATTTTTTTACACAGACGTATTCCTGATAACAATACATGAATCAACTGTCATATTTACTAAATTGTCAATTAATTCATCATAATTAATTAATTAATGATTTATATGGAAATCGATGAATCTTTGAATCGATATTCCACCTACTTCTAAATGTCCGATCAAGCTGAAATTTTTTCAAAGACGTATACCTAATGACAATACATGAATCAACTGTCATATTTACTAAATTGTCAATAAATTCATCATAATTAATTAATTGTTGTTTTATATGGAAATCGATGTTGAACCCTTTTTCCAACGTCAAATCGAATTTTCACACAGACGTATTCTTAATGACAAAACACGAATCAATTGTCATATTAACTAAATAATCATTTAATTCATCATAATTAATTAATTGATGTTTTATATGGGAATCGATGTTTAACCCACTTCCCAACGTCTAATCGAGTTGAAAGTTTTCACACAGACGTATTCTAATGACAATATACGAATCAATTGTCATATTTACTAAATAATCAGTTAATTCATCATTAATTAATGTTATATGGGAATCGTCGTTTAACCCACTTCCGAACGTCGAATTGAGCTGAAAGTTTTCACACAGACGTATTCTTAATGACAATACACGAATCAATTGTCATATTTACTAAAAATAGTCAATTTATTCATCATAATTAATTAATGTTTTAAATGTGAATCGATGTTTCACCCACTTCCCAACGTCGAATTGAGTTGAAAGTTTTCACACAGACGTCTTCTTAATGACAATACATGAATCAATTGTCATATTAACTAAATAATCAACTAAACCATCATAATTAATTAATTGATGTTTTATATAGGAATCGATAAAACGCGCACTTCCCGACGTCCGATCGAGCTGAAAGTTTTCACACAGTCGTATTTCCAAAATGATAATACATGAATCAATTATCATATTTACTAATTAATTAATTAATCAACCATGATTAATTAATTAAACAATTAGCTTCATATGGGAAATTAGTCACAGTTAGTGAGGATGGGTCAACCACATGCAGGCATCGGAATTACCGCTGGTTGTTCGGGACTCAAATATCCGTGACGAAAGCATCGGATATGTTTCTATGTAATAGGCCTAAATGTTTTTATGTTGACAAAAATTGCGTTTATGATCATTATTAATAGAATGTGTAGCCTATAGGCCTAGTTACTTTGCCAAATTTTCCCATAGCCACAAAACCCCACTTTTCGTAAGCATTGTTGGCCGATCGCTGGATCGTGCATGAACGGAACTGTCCGAAATTCAAGTTTGCAATGCGAGCACGCTATAGTTTGCGAGTGAAGTTAACAAGTACAAGTACACAAGTATGCAGTCTTCTAAATTCGGACACGTCCAGTGAGCATATATTCGATTGCAAGATTCTTTAAGACTAAAAAGTATAAAATAATATTACATGAAAAAAATACTTTTTTAAAAAAACAACGCTTATATTTAAATGCACTAAAAAGTAAAAAATAAATTTTCGCCCAGCAAATGTTTGCCTCACTCGGAAAATAAAAGCGTTGTGCGCTTTCCCTGCATAAACAGCAGAATACTGCAATCTATATCAATACCGAAAGCGCCCAACGCTTTTATTTTCCGAGTGAGGCAAAAATTTGCTGGGCGAAAATTTATTTTTTACTTTTGAGTGCATTTAAATATAAGCGTTGTTTTTAAAAAAAAGTATTTTTTTCATGTAATATTATTAAATTGTTACTGATATGAACTGATAACCTACCGGCTGCAGCAGACGACGTGAAACTTTGATTTAAATTATGTTCTTTTGATTTACCGTCACTTTGTACTTTTTGTCATTTACCCTATGAAATAACATGGAGTGAGTGCATAAAGTACAAAAGGTGTAGCCAAATCAAACGAACCTATTGTTTACATCGGTACCGGAAGCCGTGACCGATATCTGTCAAAACAAACTCTGCATAAAAGTGAAAACCTAATCAACATTAAAACTTAACTTGACTCGGATGGTACAATTTTCATTGGGCTGAACTACTGGGACGTTCCACGCAGCGATTGGTTGTTACTAACGCTTAACAATCGTGAATAACAATAATGAGCTTTCTTAAGTGTGTGAACGCTTCAATGGAAATCGTATACTTCAACTTTCTTAAACCTTAATCGTCAGTCTTAGGTTGGAATTCATAGTCGGCCCCTACACCTAGGGGCGCCCATTGTTACCAAGGTAACAGTTGTTTCCATGTTATTTCCCATAAACAAAACAAATCCATAGCAACAATGGGTGCCCCTAGGTGTAGGGGCCGACTATGAATTCCAACCTTAGTCATTTTGTGTGAACCCGTCTTTACTAAATATTTATCCGAATTCCGGGCCTTGGTGGGCCTTAGAAACAACAATATAAAGTTAGGGCGAGATGCAGGGTCTGAACTGAAAACTCAACTTCACTTGATCATCAAGGCTTTTGTTTTTCTTTAATGGAATTAATAGCATGTCATTGAACAATTACATAGCAATAAACAAAGAGTTCCTCAAATTCAAATGGATATTGTGCATCTGGGCATTAACATATAATATGGGAGTGTTGCATGAGTGCAAAATGGTTGCTATATTAAACTAGTTTATTATATTATACATGAATGCGTTTAGTTAAAGATGGATGTATCTTACGACTTCGTAACAGTAAAAACATTTGTTTCAGTAATTTTACATAATGTATCCAAAATCAATTTTCACGTTAGACGAAAACTGTGATTTTACATAATAATTAATATTTACCTCGCAGAGATGTCCTTTGCTAGGATAATTAGGGGCTTGATATTCCTGTAAAGGAAATCGTCCTTATTATCTGGTGAATTAATTAATACGCGATGGTAGCTAATTACTTGATGTCTTATACCTAACTCGTGAGACCTGTTGCTACCAATGCACATAATCAACTATCACCTCCACTTGCAATGGAACGAAGGTAACGACTATTCTTGGCATCGTCTCTGTTCTAAAGTGACGGTGACGCTATACTTCACTGTACATCAATCAACTATATCACCTACACTTGCAATGGAACGAAGGTAACGACTATTCTTGGCATCGTCTCTGTTCTAAAGTGACGGTGACGCTATACCCCACTGTACATCAATCAACTATATCACCTCCACTTGCAATGGAACGAAGGTAACGACCATTCCTGGCATCGTCTCTGTTCTAAAGTGACGGTGACGCTTTACCCCACTGTACATCAATCAACTATATCACCTCCACTTGCAATGGAACGAAGGTAACGACCATTCTTGGCATCGTCTCTGTTCTAAAGTGACGGTGACGCTATACCCCACTGTACATCAATCAACTATGGTGTTGCCCTAGTTATACTATCAATATCCCCGACCTGCCGTTACCATCAATTATAATCACTTTCAGATAACGTGCAAACATATCCAGCATGCCATGTATTATGCAGCTGTTAAGTGGCAGACACATCCACTTCGAGTGCTGACACTGTCAGCAATATCACTTATGTAAGCATGCAAGTTTAATGTTACATTTGGAATATTACCCCGGACGTAAAGAGACAATCTATTGCGATGTTTGATAACCCATTAATTAGCGTGCAGTACTTTAATAGTCTCGACTGTGCCTAACAGCGTCGTGGTTGGGCGGCGTGTGCGCAAGCGATGCGCAACAGTCGCACTGCGCACAGAGGTTCGTTTAAATTCAATTATGAAACATTTTACGCGAAAATCGAATGTATTTATTGTGCGTGCGTCATAAAAGTACATCTTCGCGTGGATCTCATCTCAAGGAGTCTTGATTACATTGGCCGACCAATGTTGCGTAATTACACATTTTCTGTTATTGCGGGACGTTTGGTAGGAAGTGTGACCAGATTGCTGTCAACGTATGTTTCTTGTTAGTCACGTCACACAACAAGTAAAGAGGGTATTAATGCAAATATATTTCTTCGGTTACATTGATTGAAACCACTCTAAGCGTGTGTAATTCAGACAGACCTGAGCCGCCGAGTATACCCGATACTCCGTAAGAGCAGAGTAACTGTGTGTCCATATACTCACTCCGATCAGTGCCAGGTCACTCTGGTGTTCTGATACTATTCTCTCAGTAATCCGTTTCCTCTGTGGCGCAAGATTATACCTTACTGGTTGACGCCTCTGAAAGTAAATAAATTCTATATTAAATTTCAAATTCCGATCATCTAAAATGTGATCTGCTCGACGATGAGAGTACGTAAGAATATAAACGTGGAATGTTTGCGGAAAATATTACAGTATGATTGATAGAAGGAAGTTCCTTGTCATTGCTCAAGAATCTACAAGTAGGGATTTACTTTAGCGTTTATTAAAAGTATAATGTCACTCCTTTACCAGTCAATATAATATAATTCGTCCGTATATTCTAGTTGATTCCACCGATGCGGAGAAGTAATATCATGTGACACGTACAACCGATCTCTTAGGTTCATCTGATGGAGTACCCATGCGGTATTGAGGTTAGGTCTCGAGCATTGCGATCCCTAGTCTCCGCGTAGAAACCAACACATATACTGATACATGCTACTCGCAAGCAATATCAGTAAGTGAGCCAGAGCACATTGGGGCACAGCACTATTGCCTCGTACCCCGGTAAATTTTAGTTTGCACATTTCTCAATGAATATAGGCCTAGATTCTTTACTTGCACAAGTTTTAAAATGCAACAAATATAGACATTTCGAAATTTGTCAAATTGATGAAAAAATTCGATTTTAACCTAAAACCTAATATTGTCTATAAACCAAGAATATAACACTGATGTCGTACAACAGTAGAGTAGTTGCTTTACCAATCACTGGTACGAAATCCAAATCATGATGTAAATTGTAAACCATAAGAACTATGAGTGTGTATGAAACCCATTAAACTTGTTCTGAAATCAACAATCATCAACAGTCAGTGACGAGAGCTGTCACCCTTTGTTGATGACGTCAAATCAAGAACTAGAACAAGTTTTACGGGCTTTCAGAAACCATCTTACCACGAAAAATTGTACAGTACGAGTTTTATTAATTAGGAACAGTCTTGCAAAATGTTTGCTGAGCACTTGAAAACGACACCTTGTTGTTTTATCCCTTACTTTTATTAAAACTGAGCTCCGAGCTACGGCAGTTTTGTGCCCACTTCCAACACTGCGCAATGTATAGTGAGTAGACGATCTACTAGTTACATTATTAAACATGTTACTGGCGTTCATATCGCAAGACCCGAGCACGTACCAGAGCTGATGGATGATGGGTAGTAGGTTCTCCCTAGTCAGGCCGCGCCTATAACACGACATCGATACACTCCCCCCGCCTGCGAGAGCGCGCCTATAACACGACAACGATACACTCCACCCGCCTGCGAGAGCGCGCCTATAACACGACATCGATACACTCCCCCCGCCTGCGAGAGCGCGCCTATAACACGACATCGATACACTCCACCCACCTGCGAGAGCGCGCCTATAACACGACATCGATACACTCCCCCCCTGCGAGAGCGCGCCTATAACACGACATCGATACACTCCCCCCGCCTGCGAGAGCGCGCCTATAACACGACATCGATACACTCCCCCCGCCTGCGAGAGCGCGCCTATAACACGACATCGATACACTCCCCCCGCCTGCGAGAGCGCGCCTATAACACGACATCGATACACTCCACTCGCCTGCGAGAGCGAGCCTATATCACGACATCGATACACTCCCCCCGCCTGCGAGAGCGCGCCTATAACACGACATCGATACACTCCCCCCGCCTGCAAGAGCGCGCCTATAACACGACATCGATACACTCCACCCGCCTGCGAGAGCGTGCCTATAACACGACATCGATACACTCCCCCCGCCTGCGAGAGCGCGCCTATAACACGACATCGATACACTCCCCCCGCCTGCGAGAGCGCGCCTATAACACGACATCGATACACTCCCCCCGCCTGCGAGAGCGCGCCTATAACACGACATCGATACACTCCCCCCGCCTGCGAGAGCGCGCCTATAACACGACATCGATACACTCCACCCGCCTGCGAGAGCGCGCCTATAACACGAAATCGATACACTCCACCCGCCTGCGAGAGCGCGCCTATAACACGACATCGATACACTCCCCCCGCCTGCGAGAGCGCGCCTTTAACACGACATCGATACACTCCACCCGCCTGCGAGAGCGCGCCTATAACACGACATCGATACACTCCACCCGCCTGCGAGAGCGCGCCTATAACACGACATCGATACACTACCCCCGCCTGCGAGAGCGCGCCTATAACATGACATCGATACACTACCCCCGCCTGCGAGAGCGCGCCTATAACACGACATCGATACACTACCCCCGCCTGCGAGAGCGCGCCTATAACACGACATCGATACACTCCACCCGCCTGCGAGAGCGCGCCTATAACACGACATCGATACACTCCCCCCGCCTGCGATAGCGCGCCTATAACACGACATCGATACACTCCACCCGCCTGCGAGAGCGCGCCTATAACACGACATCGATACACTACCCCCGCCTGCGAGAGCGCGCCTATAACACGACATCGATACACTCCCCCCGCCTGCGAGAGCGCGCCTTTAACACGACATCGATACACTCCCCCCGCCTGCGAGAGCGCGCCTATAACACGACATCGATACACTCCACCCGCCTGCGAGAGCGCGCCTATAACACGACATTGATACACTCCACCCGCCTGCAAGAGCGCGCCTATAACACGACATTGATACACTCCACCCGCCTGCGAGAGCGCGCCTATAACACGACATTGATACACTCCACCCGCCTGCAAGAGCGCGCCTATAACACGACATCGATACACTCCCCCCGCCTGCGAGAGCGCGCCTATAACACGACATCGATACACTCCACCCGCCTGCAAGAGCGCGCCTATAACACGACATCGATACACTCCCCCCGCCTGCGAGAGCGCGCCTATAACACGACATCGATACACTCCCCCCGCCTGCGAGAGCGCGCCTTTAACACAACATCGATACACTCCCCCCGCCTGCGAGAGCGCGCCTTTAACACGACATCGATACACTCCACCCGCCTGCGAGAGCGCGCCTATAACACGACATCGATACACTCCCCCCGCCTGCGAGAGCGCGCCTATAACACGACATCGATACACTCCCCCCGCCTGCGAGAGCGCGCCTATAACACGACATCGATACACTCCCCCCGCCTGCGAGAGCGCGCCTATAACACGACATCGATACACTCCCCCCGCCTGCGAGAGCGCGCCTATAACACGACATCGATACACTCCCCCCGCCTGCGAGAGCGCGCCTATAACACGACATCGATACACTCCCCCCGCCTGGGAGAGCGCGCCTATAACACGACATCGATACACTCCACCCGCCTGCGAGAGCGCACCTATAACACGACATCGATACACTCCACCCGCCTTCGAGAGCGCGCCTATAACACGACATCGATACACTCCCCCCGCCTGCGAGAGCGCGCCTATAACACGACATCGATACACTCTCCCCGCCTGCGAGAGCGCGCCTATAACACGACATCGATACACTCCACCCGCCTGCGAGAGCGCGCCTATAACACGACATCGATACACTCCACCCGCCTGCGAGAGCGCGCCTATAACACGACATCGATACACTCCACCCGCCTGCGAGAGCGCGCCTATAACACGACATCGATACACTCCCCCCGCCTGCGAGAGCGCGCCTTTAACACGACATCGATACACTCCACCCGCCTGCGAGAGCGTGCCTATAACACGACATCGATACACTCCATCCGCCTGCGAGAGCGCGCCTATAACACGACATCGATACACTCCACCCTCCTGCGAGAGGGCGCCTATAACACGACATCGATACACTCCCCCCGCCTGCGAGAGCGCGCCTATAACACGACATCGATACACGCCACCCGCCTGCGAGAGCGCGCCTATAACACGACATCGATACACTCCACCCGCCTGCGAGAGCGCGCCTATAACACGACATCGATACACTCCACTCGCCTGCGAGAGCGCGCCTATAACACGACATCGATACACTCCCCCCGCCTGCGAGAGCGCGCCTATAACACGACATCGATACACTCCACCCGCCTGCGAGAGCGCGCCTATAACACGACATCATTACACTCCACCCGCCTGCGAGAGCGCGCCTATAACACGACATCGATACACTCCACCCGCCTGCGAGAGCGCGCCTATAACACGACATCGATACACTCCACTCGCCTGCGAGAGCGCGCCTATAACACGACATCGATACACTCCCCCCGCCTGCGAGAGCGCGCCTATAACACGACATCGATACACTCCACCCGCCTGCGAGAGCGCGCCTATAACACGACATCGATACACTCCACCCGCCTGCGAGAGCGCGCCTATAACACGACATCGATACACTCCACCCGCCTGCGAGAGCGCGCCTATAACACGACATCGATACACTCCACCCGCCTGCGAGAGCGCGCCTATAACACGACATCGATACACTCCACCCGCCTGCGAGAGCGCGCCTATAACACGACATCGATACACTCCACTCGCCTGCGAGAGCGCGCCTATAACACGACATCGATACACTCCCCCCGCCTGCGAGAGCGCGCCTATAACACGACATCGATACACTCCACCCGCCTGCCAGAGCGCGCCTATAACACGACATCGATACACTCCACCCGCCTGCGAGAGCGCGCCTATAACACGACATCGATACACTCCACCCGCCTGCGAGAGCGCGCCTATAACACGACATCGATACACTCCACCCGCCTGCGAGAGCGCGCCTATAACACGACATCGATACACTCCACCCGCCTGCGAGAGCGCGCCTATAACACGACATCGATACACTCCACCCGCTTGCGAGAGGGGTGCGCTGATGACTTCAGCCCACAGTAGGTCCTGGAGAGACATCACATAACCACGTGGAAGGTGTTGTTCCTCTCTCCGTGCTTCACTTGAAGCGCGAGAGTTTGAGGAAATATTGCCTTCCTAGCTTCAGCAAGCAGGACTTGAACCTCGCCAATACGTCCATCAAGTGGAAGATGTTGCACATTTAATGCTGACATTTTACGTGCAAATAGGGAATTAACTTTACAATTTAGTAATTGATCGCATTAATTTAATCATCAAATTGAATGATATTTTAATTATCTTTCTTTGGGTTTATTGAAAGCCATTATTGTAGGTCTAATGATAGTGCTTCCTTTGTGAGCAGTTTGGAATATTTTAAAGTTAGTTCGTTCGCCTTTTTACCCTATCGTATAGTGTCAGCACTAACTGTATTTATTATCAACTTGCCTAGAACAAAACCAATGTAATCAACAGTTAACGACCTTTAAAGGTCACATAATTTCCTTACGACATCCCCGGAGTGCTGCAAACGAAGTACCCAATGTCTAGACATCGGCTATTGTAGTTGAACGAACGTTCAGATTTTATGACCAATATTACGCGCTAAATAACTCCCGCAATTACTGGTTTCTCTCACACGCACACGCACACGCACACGCACACGCACACGCACACGCACACGCACACGCACACGCACTTGTCATAGGTTGCACGTACGTCACATCTTTGCGCGTGGCGGCCACATTTGTAACCAAACTTCGGCGTTGCTATGGAGAAACAATTGAAGCCTGTTGTGGCAGTTCACAGGAATCCCTAGTTCTTTTGTTTTTTTAAATGAAATTGGATAGGCCTATGTGTGGTAATTTGCGATTTTTTTATTACTTATGTTTACATTTTAAATTCTTAACCATGCTTATTTAGTAAATTTGAAAAATATCTTCCAGTTATCTAGGCTAGGTCTAAATCAGTTGTGTCGCCGTCGTGGCCGCTGTGACGTCATGGGGGAAATTAATAGACTATAATAATAATAATAATAATAATAATAATGAGTCTTTATTTTTAGTTTGGCGAAGCTTAAGGCCATGAGGCCTTTTCTTCTGCTTGACCAAACATATTTCGTTACAATTTGTGGTTACAAGAGTGTTTACAATAACTTAATAACTAGATCTAAAACTAACATTGAAACTATACTATACAATCGTTATACTTATACTTATAAATGATCACGGAAGCACATTAAAATAAAAGAAATAAGCACAAAATAGCCTGTTTTGCCAGCAACACAAACACACCTATATATGCGTTTTTAAAGTCCGTAAACTAGGAGGTACTAGGTTCCAAGCACGAGCTATTGCGACTGAAAATGAATTGCTGTATTGCGATGTATTGTGTTTGGGTATTTGCATTGTCAAATTTGTAGTAGAGCGTGTATTACTTTCTGGGTCACTGTTGAGAAGTTTTATACTGTCTGCAAGATATTTTGGTACAGGATTAATTATAATTTGATGTAAAAGACATAGGGAGCGATGAAGTCGGCGTTGGTCTACAGTAAGCCAAGAGAGCTGCGTTCTTTGTGGAGAAACATGGTCGTAATATTTCAGACTAAATATAAATTTTAAGCATGCATTTTGAATCTTTTGTAGTCTGTTAGAGAGATGTTTAGTGAGATTACTGCCGTAAGATGTGTCGCAATAGTCAATTTTTGACAATATAAGAGATTGTGCGAGCATAGTTCTTATTTTCGTTGGCAGAAAGTTTCGCAGTCTATTTAGAGAATGTAAGGTCTTGTAGGCTTGTTGACAAATTTGAGCTACATGATCACTCCATGTTAAACACTCATCCATAATCAGTCCAAGATTTTTAACTACTCTAGAATAATTTATAGGCGCAGCATTCACAACAAGCTTTGGGATTGGATTTTGATTAATTTTATGTAACGAAATTTTTGAACCGAGTATAATAGCTTGCGATTTTGTTGGATTTATTCTCAAGCCGAGCAATTTTGCCATTTGATAAACAGCTTCAAGATCCAAGTTAAAATTATGAATGCCTTTGGATAGAAGTTGGATTAAAATTGATATATAAAGTTGTAAATCATCGGCGTAGAGGTGATATTGACAGAATTTTAAAATCTTTGCAATTGGCTTGATGTAAAGTGAGAAAAGTAGTGGTCCAAGTACGGAGCCTTGTGGAACCCCAGCATTGACATTCAACCAATCAGAAAACGTATTATTAGATTTTACACATTGCTTTCTACCTGTCATATAATCGTTTACCCAATTCTGAACACTTTGAGAAACATTTAAAGTTTCAAGGACAGCTAGAAGAATATTTTTGTCAATATTTTTGTAATACGTATTGTACTACATATATGTAGTACGTATTGTAGTACGTAGTACGTAAGAATATTTTTGTAGTACGTATCCTTTAAAAACAATGCTGGTCAGTGTGTAACAACGAACTACTAGACTAGGTTTTATATAACTATTATAACTCCATGGTGTAACTAACAATGCAACCTCAAGCAAGGGTCACGTAGTCGAATGAGGCGAGAGAATAGTTTCTAGACCAATCAGAAGGCTGAGAATGCACGAACAGAAGGGCGCCTCGAAGTCGAATGAGGCGAGAGAATAATTTCTAGACCAATTAAAAGGCTGGGAGTGCAGGAACAGAAGGGTGCCTCGAAGTCGAAAGAGGCGAGAGAATAGTTTCTTGACCAATCAGAAGGCTGAGAATGCACGAACAGAAGGGCGCCTCGAAGTCGAATGAGGCGAGAGAATAATTTCTAGACCAATTAAAAGGCTGGGAGTGCAGGAACAGAAGGGTGATTCGAAGTCGAAAGAGGCGAGAGAATAGTTTCTAGACCAATCAGAAGGCTGAGAATGCACGAACAGAAGGGCGCCTCGAAGTCGAAAGAGGCGAGAGAATAGTTTCTAGACCAATTAGAAGGCTGGGAATGCAGGAACAGAAGGGCGCCTCGAAGTCGAATGAGGCGAGAGAATAGTTTCTAGACCAATCAGAAGGCTGGGAATGCACGAACAGAAGGGCGCCTCGAAGTCGAATGAGGCGAGAGAATAGTTTCTAGACCAATCAGAAGGCTGGGAATGCACGAACAGAAGGGCGCCTCGAAGTCGAATGAGGCGAGAGAATAGTTTCTAGACCAATCAGAAGGCTGAGAATGCAGGAACAGAAGGGCGCCTCGAAGTCGAATGAGGCGAGAGAATAGTTTCTAGACCAATCAGAAGGCTGGGAATGCAGGAACAGAAGGGCGCCTCGAAGTCGAATGAGGCGAGAGAATAGTTTCTAGACCAATCAGAAGGCTGGGAATGCAGGAACAGAAGGGCGCCTCGAAGTCGAATGAGGCGAGAGAATAGTTTCTAGACCAATCAGAAGGCTGGGAATGCACGAACAGAAGGGCGCCTCGAAGTCGAATGAGGCGAGAGAATAGTTTCTAGACCAATCAGAAGGCTGGGAATGCAGGAACAGAAGGGCGCCTCGAAGTCTAATGAGGCGAGAGAATAGTTTCTAGACCAATCAGAAGGCTGGGAATGCACGAACAGAAGGGCGCCTCGAAGTCGAATGAGGCGAGAGAATAGTTTCTAGACCAATCAGAAGGCTGGGAATGCAGGAACAGAAGGGCGCCTCGAAGTCGAATGAGGCGAGAGAATAGTTTCTAGACCAATCAGAAGGCTGGGAATGCACGAACAGAAGGGCGCCTCGAAGTCGAATGAGGCGAAAGAAGCGAACTGTCAAAATATTTTAAAATTTGTCACTAGCTTATTGGGCTTGCTTGAGCAGATAAAAAACATAACACGTCTGATAATTTAAAACGTACTATCGTTAATAAATTGCATTTGTCTGCAAAGGACAGTAGGTAGGTAGATAGGTAGGTAGATCTAGATACCATAAGACCGGGCTTATCCGCCATAATTCTGTGCTCGAAGTTTCTGCGCTTACTCAACGTTGGGATTTTGACGTACAGATACGCAAAGGCAAAATGGTTCGGTAACGCATTTTTCCAATTATTCGGAAAACGTTGAATCCAAAGTTTGTGTTTTAATGAGTCCCGCGAGTGCAATCATGAACATTTATCGAGCCATTCAGAAAACTGGAGATGAGAAAAGAACGTTTAAAACCAGAATAAAAGACAGTGCCATGTTCCCCCACCACCTCATCACGGCTCTAATTTGTACCACCCACCTAATTAACAACGTGACTGACAATCGGCTACACAATGTGAACGAGGATGACGTGTAGGCCTAGATAATGCCGCGCATTAAGTGAGGGAGGGAACGGTAGAACGATATTATACATATTCTTCTGCAAAAAGAAAGCTGCAATCATTCAGTCATTCGGTTACATTTTTGGCTGGCAAGCTGGACTATCAAACTTTCATCATAAAGATAAAATAACTAATTAATATGCTTAGTGACTTAATTTCGACGTAAGACAGTGTCAGTGTAATGTATGTAAATGTCATAACAAGATACTATATCAGGTAAATGATTGTGACAGTGCCATTGGCAAAACCTATTGCAATGATACCAAGAAGAAGTTGTAAAAATAAATGGGTGTTTGAACATGGGTTGAATCATCCCTGAATGGTCGGATGCCAATCGACGTACGACACGAGTACGTGCGATACCAGCTACTGGTAAACCTTATTGTAGCTTAGCCGTAAGTAGCCTAGTTATAGTTAGTTACTGAATGAGCGAAATTGTCATTCATTTTATGTTTTTCTATGATGAAGCGTCTTGAAATCTAATAACGCGAAACTTTATATTTCACATCGTTCAATATTTTTTATACGGTAGTAAGGTTCTTACCAGCCACAATGTATATTGATGCACTAAAGGTTTGTGTTTCCTTGAAAGCGAAACATAAGCTGCTTAGGCCTACAATTTAAAATGAAATGTAAGCCTGCGTATATGAATTTAAAAATACTAGGGGCGTATCTCAATTCGAATATTTGGCCTGCTTCGCCTACTTCATCGACTAACAGCAACAAATTAACAATTGTTGAAATCAATTGTCACTTGTTACGGTAGTTGGTGAAGCAGGCCAAGCAAGTCAAATATTCGAATTGAGAAACGCTATTTTAAGCTATTTATAAATGGAACCTGTGAGTAAAGACAATTACTTAATGAACACACTCTACTTAGTGGTTTGAGGGGTTGGTATATCAACCAGGGGTAAAAAAACATGACGGCATCGCGACAGCACATCGATCGCGAAATCTACGCGTATACCATCTATCTACAGTATCTGCAGGGAACTGGGTAATATGTATTTCTCTATCCTTTATAATATTGCGCAAAACCCCAATTAACTCACAGGCATCTTTATTTGCGTGTTGTCACGACAACGTCTAAACCGTCACTCTCATTTCAGTCGAGCTGTTACTTTACTAGGAAAACGCTCTGTTTGACGCGTTGATAAGCGAGCGCGTCCATATCTACGAACGTTCTGGCGAAAAGATCTCAAAGCTAATAAAAACAACAATTAACAACAATTCAAGAATGCACATTACAAAAAATTTTCTAATTTCCTTAGCTATTTTACTTCCCGATATTGTTGAATGCAGTGCAATGTGCGTTGCTAAGAATTTTCGTTGTCATGTTTTCGCCGCGGTCCACCACCGTTACTAACAGTTATCGACAGCATTTGAAATGTAATTTCTGCCTCTAATACGTATCAGATTGCGTTTACTTTAGTATATTCGTGACCGGACAAAAATGTACTATTATAAGATAGCCACCTCACGTTGTGCTGTTCCTGTGTTTCAGAAATATATTTTCGAGTAACTTTTTGTAACTTTGCCAATATTTATCAGATCGCCATAAAATTAACATATTCGTAACCGGAAAAAGCTTTAGAAAAATATGGCTATCTCACATATTGATGCCATTTCCTTTCAGAAAAATTGTTTGCAGTAACTATGGTGTAACTTAGTAACTTTTCGAACGATTTTACCTCAAAACTATACACATTCAATCCACATCGAGGATTGTGGATTGTCCAAATTTCAAGTTGATCGGACATTCCGTTCGACCGCTATCGACAGACATAAAAAAAAAAAAAAAAAAACAGAACGAAGTGCCATAAGAGTCTAGTGGTGACGCTCGCTTCGCTTGCTTAATAATATTATATTTTAAAGAAAATGTAACACAGTGTCACAATCACTTCCTTGCTGCAGATGTGTTCCCTGGTCCATCGATGCGCATTAGCTCTGCATGCGATCTGAAACAGACGTTCAGTACAATGTTGTCATAGGTATAACTAGGAAAACGCTCTATTTGACGCGTTGATAAGCGAGCGCGTCCATATCTACGAACGTTCTGGCGAAAAGATCTCAAAGGTAATAAAGACAACAATAAACAACAATTCAAGGATGCGCATTGCAAAATTTTTTCTAATTTCCATAGCTATTAAGCTTCCCAACATTGTTGGACGTCGTGCAGTGTGCGTTGCTAAGAATTTTCGGTGTCTTGTTTTCGCCGCGGTCCGCCACCGTTACTAACAGTTATTGACAGCAATAGAAATGTCATTTCTGTCTCTTATACGTATCGGATCGCGTTTACATTAGTATATTCGTAACCGGACAAAAATTTACTATCAGATAGCCACCTCACATTTTGCCGTAACTGTGTTTAAAAAATATATTTTCGAGTAACTTTTGTGTAACTTTGCCAATATTTATCAGATCGCCATTACATTAACATATTCGTGACCGGAAAAATCTGTACAAAAATCTGGCTATCTCACATTTTGCCGCCATTTTGTTTCAGAAAAATATTTTGCAGTACCTATGGTGTAACTTTGTAACTTTTCGAACGATTTTGCCTCAAAACTATACACCTTCAATCCACATCGAGGCTTGTGGATGGTCCAAATTTCAAGTTGATCTGACTTTCCGTTCGACCGCTATCGACGGACATAAAAACAAAAAAAAACAAAAACAAACAAACAAACAAACAAACAAAAAAACAGAACGAAGTGCCATAAGAGTCAAGTGGAAACGCTCGCTTCGCTCGCTTAATTAGGTCATGTTTAGTTGTTGACATCTGTTTTCACAAACCCGTCTCGGCCGCCCAGTGGTGACGGCCAGGTCTTGTCCTTCTCCCTACATGATCGTTCCCCGTTAGGATCCAAGACCGAATACGAGCAGCCTGCTCGTATTCGGTCTTGAAGCTCTACCATTTTGGCTCTGCTAATCGTACGATGCGACAAATTAACAGACGTTTTATCACCAAATGATTCATTGATTACGTCCATAAACACCAAATAATCTAACACAAATATGTTCTACAAACTTAGGTTGAAATGCATAGTTGATATTCAGCGCGCACAAGTGTCGTGAGATGTGCAAGATTAGTGACTCGTGTTTTGTTTTCTTACAGCGACGCCCAAGAGATTGACAACAGCACTGAGGCTGATGGCCAAAGCGAAGGCCCAGCTGTTGAGTGCCGAAGACACGCAAGACGCCGACCTGCAAGCCGAGGTGGTGGAGAACATGGGACTCTTGCAGTCTCACATCGACGAGAATATCCGCCTGAGGAAGGTGAAGGACGAGGTGACCGAAGTGATGGACATGTTGTCGTCCCACTTGGAGAAGATCGGATTGAAGATCACAGTGACATCTACCGACGAACACGATGGCTCGGACGCCGACATCAGCGCCATCGACCGTGACGAGGACGAGACCGGCACCAGTCTCGGTAGATCAGTCGATACATTTCTTATTTTATCGTAGTCGCGACTCGTGGCTCCGTTGACATAGATTAAAACTGGGCTTTAATTCGATTTTGTGTTCAATCTCAATTCACTCCTCAGTAAACACTTCACCACAAGGATCGGATTCATTCAATCCACTCGCGGAAAATGCGGGAGCGATTGAAACTAGAATCAAATGTTATGAATCTCAGCATAGAAACAGAACGGAACATGAATTAAATGGGAATAGAATGCCAAATCACCACGTTTGGACCTTAGAGCAGAGATGTAGGGTTTGGAACCGGGATTGAATAGGTAGCTCATGTGTCTGTAGTAAGCCAGTGGTATACGAATGAATATATTTGTGGGGGGGCCTGCCCAGAGTAAAACATAACCGTAAAAGTGTTCAACAAACAACACAATGGGAGATGGGGGGGGGGGGCGTCCCCTACAATAGCGCCGCAGGTCATTTTTTAGAAATCCGTATTTTTTAAGTTGTTTTAATGTCTTAGAAGAAGGTAAGCTGCTTTGCTGAACGGGCTTCGGGTTACAACGGCGCTAAATACGATTTCAAAATAATTTCAATAATCAATATCATATAACATTACTACATTGTTCCAACTTATACAATTACACCTGTACTGGAGTGTTTCCCGACTAAGCAAATACATACACATTAATAAGTAAGTCTAGTTAATTGTTTTGCTTAAATTTAGATGATTTGCAGAGTATAACTAAAGCTAGGATTTCGGGGGGGATTCAGTCCTCCCATTTCCCCCTGGATACGCCACTGTGTAGATGCGATAACAAGGACTGATTTCATATGATCTTAACTAGTCGTTAATTTAATAATAATAATAACTTGGGAAGAGGTCAATCAGGAACGATGGTGGGAAGATAGAAAAGTATGGACAGAATTTGTAGAAAGAGCAGAGGAAGAAGAAAGTAAAGAGGAGGAGCCGGAGGAAGTTAACACGAGGGAAGCGTCAGGCATGGCCAGCCGGCTTCGATGTACCTAGGGGCCAGAATATGATGGGATTAAGTTCCTATCCCCTACCCGACTTCATTGTTGGACACAGGGAGCAGATATATATAAAAAAAAAAAAAATATTATAATAATAAACACAGATGGTAGTAAATCAGGATTGAATCCTATAACTTGTAAACGCAAGTTCGGAACTGAGATAAATTCATGTGTTTCTAAGGGGGGGGGGGGGGGGGGGGGATGATAGGAGTTAACTTATACAAGTACTATACATACGATGGTGATATCTGGGGTAGAGGTCTGCACTGGTACGTGCTTGGCGCGCGGGCCAGTCCCGAGTACGGGCCTCGATACGTTTATTGTTTATTAAGACGGCCCCGGGCCGGACCTGGGCCTAAGAGGAGGGATTTTTTCGGGCTTTTTCAATTTTTTCCGTCATTTGTTTTGTAATCTGTAATTGCAATAAAATAAAATTAATGCTCTTTTACCAAAATTCCTTAAACTTAACCAAACCTTTAGTTTCCCGAAATAGTAGAAACTTCTGTTCACAACATTTTTGTTGTAATTCTCCTTGTTATTTACTTTCACTGGCAATAGTAACTAATTTGGTCTCATCAAATCTCTTTTTTATTTCCACCCTGTCGTTCGTATTCCTTGCCAAATACTACAAAAATCAATTTGTTGCTTTAACTGTTGAACGGGCATTTACGGCCCGTAAATGCCCGTTTACAATTCAGGTGGGCCTGGGCCAAGCCCGGGCTTTGATTAGCTTACTCAGTACGGGCCGGTACAGGCCCGGGCTTCTATATTTAGCCCGTGCAGACCTCTAATCTGGGGGAAGCCTCAGCCGCTGGAGGCGATCATTTGTTTAGGTTTAATCTGCAGTGTGCCCGAATAACGTCTTTAGATCACTTACATTTTAACAACATTATCCCGTTCTCGACATGATACTATTAGCATCCTGCTCAGGGAGGAGGGCAATGTCCTACCTACTCCTCCCGTCACACCGCCGATAGACAACTCTACGTGGACGTGGGGTTGCTCTGTGCGCAGCGGAGGAGGAGGGCAATGTCCTACCTACTCCCCCCGTCACACCGCCGATAGACAACTCTATGTGGACGTGGGGTTGCTCTGTGCGCAGCGGAGGAGGGCAATGTCCTACCTACTCCCCCACACCCCCCTCCACCCGTCACACCGCCGATAGACAACTCTATGTGGACGTGGGGTTGCTCTGTGCGCAGCGGAGGAGGAGGGCAATGTCCTACCTACTCCCCCCGTCACACCGCCGATAGACAACTCGATGTGGACGTGGGGTTACTCTGTGCGCAGCGGAGGAGGAGGAGAACATGTCGGGGGCCAACCCGGGGGACGAGGCGAGCAGCGTCGACGACGCCGGCGAGGTCAACATCGAGGATATCGACGAGGGCATCGAGAAGGGTGACCTTGAGACCACCAAGGAGAACCGGAAGGAGTCACTGGAGGACGCGTGGACCGACGACACCGACGCGGGCACGACCGACGACGACCTCTCCTCTCTGGTAAATGTGTTGTCTTGTTTTAAGCGTCAAGTGGGCTAGTACTTAAAAATATTATTGAAGGAAAATTTAAAGGTAACAATAGTAGAGTTCGATACAAAGTTGTATATATGCAACAGATAATCCATGATAATCATAAAAATTCTTCGTAGGAAACCTACCCAGGGACGACTTGTCTGTTCAAGGCCCTCATTAGAACAGTTTAAGACGGTCGTTGCGGTTGTCAAGTTGCGCCCCCTATTCCGTAACCCAGGCGCCAGTTGCAACCAGTTGCATCTTCTTGCGCCCTTGCAATGTACTGGAACGAGGGTCTGTTGACTAATTAGGCAACGGGAGTGAGAATATTGGGAGGGAATATCCAAGGACTATAATTTCTGGTACTCAAATAGCGCATTCGCTCTTTGATTGAAGCAAACTTTGGAAAACATTTTCAGCAAATTTGTTTACTAAGTTATTTGTTTTCAGTCAAGATTGCCGGTGGGCGTTATCACAACCTCACGTATCCCCGCCATCTCTATCAGTGATTATTCAGAATCAAGGTCAACTTGATCTCTGCCTAGCGGAGGCTCCTTAGAGCATAGGGAGGCTCGTCGAACTCCCAAGCTAGGTCGTCGCAGTCCGCTCCACAGTGTTAAAAATCACGTTATTCAAATGGGAGAAATGTGAAAGAAAACAAATGAAGTGATCTGTCAAATAGAATTACCTCCTAAAAAGGAAAAATCATATTTTATAATTTTCGATCATTATATTCTATCAAAATTTCTCTTTCAGGTGTTACATGATCTACAACGGATATTTAATTATTTTAACAGTTTTTTTAGTGGGACCAAAAATGGCGATTTTGATTCCCTTGCGACGACCTAACTTGGGAGTTCGACGAGCCTCCGCTAGGCGGAGATCAAGAGGACCTTGTTCAGAATATGTGGTGTAATGGATACGAGGAAATAAATAACTGTGATAAAAAAGGAAAGAATTGAAGAGCTTTTCAAACCAATCCACATATTGACAACACACGTTTCTATGGTACCGACAAACAGTCGACTGCAATTTAATTATTTAGACTATACCAATGAGATGCTCTTCCACCGCGTGAAGTTAATTAGTTCTCAACTTGGGTTAACAACTGACCTCAAGATTTGGAACGTAATTACTCGTCATAAGCTACGTTGTTGTGAATTTAATTAAAAGTCTGTCTAGCCGGACCCAAAGCAGAACCCCCCCCCCCCCCCCCCCCCCACCCACTCCGTGGTTGCATGGGTTTATTTACTTGGCCGTGTTCTCAGTGCTCGCAGCGCGTTCTTTTCCGTCCGGTGTTTCATTCATCAGTAACATCGCACGCATATTACCCACCCTTCGGTGTTTCCTTTCCTTGTTTCGTCCGGTCGAGGTGACCGGTGCCCGCACAGAGCTCTCGTGTAACTTGATCACATGGGTGCCGCCAGGACATCTTTTAGTGAGGGGGGGGGGGGAGGCCCTCAATTTGCCGCGCAGGGCGTTTTTTTAATTTTCAACAATTCTAACCGATTTTGAAGGGTTTTGAATAAAATTAATTGAACCACGTAGGTCTACTTATTCAAACCAGGATTCCATTTTGATTTATTAAAATGATTGTTTAGATATAAAATATTCTCGTATACATCAAATTAAAAACATACTACGTGTGACATGGATATCAAAACGTAGGAACAATATCTTGGATGAGATGCAAAAAATGGTAACTGGCCATATATAAAACTGTCACACTCACAAATACAACTCCCTCATAGTTGAAAAAAATATAAGACATCGTAATGATAATCACTAAGGAACAATATCATATGAGATTTAATTAGCAGTCATTGAATCGTCACTAGAAGTAAAATACACGTATAAATGGTATATAGGCTGGTTAAACAAGCCATAAGAAATTATTATTATAATAATTATTATTATTATTGTTTTCATTCTTATTATTATTTTTATTATTTATTTCCATCATTCATTGTATTCTTCTTATAAAATGCCCCATTTGGCTATTATGCCATCATGCTGGATCTGGTCAACCAGTAGAGACACGCTTCTTTTTCCACCCTCTTCATGCCACTCGGCATTGTACATACAATTAAAATGTGTCGGTTGACAGAAAAGGCCTTAGCCCCGAACGTCAGCCGTTTCTAGAGCTAAGATAACTGAGAAAGTTTACATTCTGGACTAACAAGTATACGTTGTAAAATTATTCACATTATAACACTTAGGAACCAAGGAATAAACTGTACTAGCTATAGATAGCTTAAAAGCTTACAAACGCACAAACGAACTTAGGAAATAGGAACAATATAGCTTGGTATTTGAATGGTAACTGGCCTGTCTGGCCGTGATTGCCTATAAAAACAAAAAGTAAAACGTATATTTAGATGCAATATGTCTCACGTGCGAAGTGGTGTGGTACCGCGGGATGGCGAGGTCATATTGTCCCCACTCGTAACAGTCTATCAGTGATGCTGATTTATATCTACAAAATAACAATACTTATCGGATCGCGTTGAAATTAACATATTCGTGAAGGGTCAAGGGATGGATTGACTAAAGAATTCAAATTATTTGTTATTTTTATTTTTTACTTACAAGTACACGTTCTACAAAATAGCACATATAGAGCGAGCGTATTGTATATAGCCAGTTAAATTTTAAAACTCCTGAACTCCTCTTGCTCCCCCCCCCCCCCTCCCCTCCCTCGCGGCGCCCATGTTTGACCATACCTTTCATATGATTAGCGGATGTCCTCCGACCTAGCTGTCGAGTACGTGGTCATATATTATAAACTATTTTTGCTAGAGGAATCTTCCACCAATACGACCTGAAGCTTTGTCTAAGAACTCGCCTGGGCCCGAAGTAGAAAAGTTCCATTGGTGACGGCCTGAGAGTTTTTTTAGTTTTCCCCTTCTCAACTACAACTCAACTTTTATTTTAAACTAAATGTTATGCTATGGTGACGCGGTGGCCCCGACTACATAACCACATTTTTTCGTGCAGAGTTTGTTAGAATAAACAAACAACAAAACAAAAACAAAAATATGCAGTAGGCCTACATCCACGAGTATATGAACTAACATGTTTTACAATACCGAAATATCCTCATCTAGCATCGTTTAGGTGAAGGGGGGAGGGGGGAGGGGGGAGAGGGGGAGGCTTGTATCCGCTTACAATCTTAATCAAAAAAGAGTACAACAATGTATGTAAATGAAAACAAATATATATACATATAACAAAGAATACTTTTAAAAAAATCGATAAACGATAAACCCAACATTCGTCCTTATGATTAATTATTAAGGTGTTTATCTGATAAAAAAAAACAAATTCAAAACCCTATATAGATCGAAAAATAAAGCACACAGGCAGCTTTTGGCCTTTGGGGAAATATATTTGATGTTATGATGTTTAGGAGAGACGAGTTTATATATTTAGTCATTGCCTATCCTATTCAATTACAAAAATAATGTACAAAGGTGTACAATAAATACAACTATATATAGTATACAATAGAAACAATAATAATAAAACAAGCGAACATAAATTACAGGATTGTATACTTATATATGAAAAAGAAGGTTAAAAATGTAAAACCTATTGGCTATATAAAAAAGAGGTACAAGAAAAAGCGTTTTCAAAAATAAAAATAAAATCTGAACATAATGGCAAGTAAGAGATTTTGGTTTTGTTTTTTTACTCAGAAACATCTGTATTTTGTTGTTTATATGCAACCACTTGTTGTCGAACTGGAGACGTACTAACAAGGGTTCTGTCAGGCCAGCGAGGCGAGCAACTTGAGCGACGTGACCACGACCTCCATTGAGAAGCCGGCGCACATCGTTCTCAAGCAGTACCTCAAGAAGTCCAACGTGTCGCCGGCCTACAAACGCGTCGAGACGCCTGAGGAGTGCGACCTGCCTATGTATACCCACCGCTACTCGTGCTCCGTGCTGGACTTCACCGGTAAGTGTGCTCGTCTGACATGTATACCCACCGCTACTCGTGCTCCGTGCTGGACTTCACCGGTAAGTGTGCTCGCCTGACATGTATACCCACCGCTACTCGTGCTCCGTGCTGGACTTCACCGGTAAGTGTGCTCGCCTGACATGTATACCCACCGCTACTCGTGCTCCGTGCTGGACTTCACCGGTAAGTGTGCTCGCCTGACATGCATACCCACCGCTACTCGTGCTCCGTGCTGGACTTCACCGGTAAGTGTGCTCGCCTGACATGTATACCCACCGCTACTCGTGCTCCGTGCTGGACTACACCGGTAAGTGTGCTCGCCTGACATGTATACCCACCGCTACTCGTGCTCCGTGCTGGACTTCACCGGTAAGTGTGCTCGCCTGACATTTATATCCACCGCTACTCGTGCTCCGTGCTGGACTACACCGGTAAGTGTGCTCGCCTGACATGTATACCCACCGCTACTCGTGCTCCGTGCTGGACTTCACCGGTAAGTGTGCTCGCCTGACATGTATACCCACCGCTACTCGTGCTCCGTGCTGGACTTCACCGGTAAGTGTGCTCGTCTGACATGTATATCCACCGCTACTCGTGCTCCGTGCTGGACTTCACCGGTAAGTGTGCTCGTCTGACATGTATACCCACCGCTACTCGTGCTCCGTGCTAGACTTCACCGGTAAGTGTGCTCGCCTGACATGTATACCCACCGCTACTCGTGCTCCGTGCTGGACTTCACCGGTAAGTGTGCTCGTCTGACATGTATACCCACCGCTACTCGTGCTCCGTGCTAGACTTCACCGGTAAGTGTGCTCGTCTGACATGTATACCCACCGCTACTCGTGCTCCGTGCTGGACTTCACCGGTAAGTGTGCTCGTCTGACATGTATACCCACCGCTACTCGTGCTCCGTGCTGGACTTCACCGGTAAGTGTGCTCGTCTGACATGTATACCCACCGCTACTCTTGCTCCGTGCTGGACTTCACCGGTAAGTGTGCTCGCCTGACATGTATACCCACCGCTACTCGTGCTCCGTGCTGGACTTCACCGGTAAGTGTGCTCGCCTGACATGTATACCCACCGCTACTCGTGCTCCGTGCTGGACTTCACCGGTAAGTGTGCTCGCCTGACATGTATACCCACCGCTACTCGTGCTCCGTGCTGGACTTCACCGGTAAGTGTGCTCGTCTGACATGTATATCCACCGCTACTCGTGCTCCGTGCTGGACTTCACCGGTAAGTGTGCTCGTCTGACATGTATACCCACCGCTACTCGTGCTCCGTGCTAGACTTCACCGGTAAGTGTGCTCGCCTGACATGTATACCCACCGCTACTCGTGCTCCGTGCTGGACTTCACCGGTAAGTGTGCTCGTCTGACATGTATACCCACCGCTACTCGTGCTCCGTGCTAGACTTCACCGGTAAGTGTGCTCGTCTGACATGTATACCCACCGCTACTCGTGCTCCGTGCTGGACTTCACCGGTAAGTGTGCTCGTCTGACATGTATACCCACCGCTACTCGTGCTCCGTGCTGGACTTCACCGGTAAGTGTGCTCGTCTGACATGTATACCCACCGCTACTCTTGCTCCGTGCTGGACTTCACCGGTAAGTGTGCTCGCCTGACATGTATACCCACCGCTACTCGTGCTCCGTGCTGGACTTCACCGGTAAGTGTGCTCGCCTGACATGTATACCCACCGCTACTCGTGCTCCGTGCTGGACTTCACCGGTAAGTGTGCTCGCCCGACATGTATACCCACCGCTACTCGTGCTCCGAGCTGGACTTCACCGGTAAGTGTGCTCGCCCGACATTTACATCTACTCTCCTCGTCATAGAGTGGAAGCTCTGCAATTATGTACCTCGTCGCTGCTGAGGCTCCAAAGTCACCTTTACATTAAACCGTGATATTGATTGAATAAAAGTGGGACGCTCAACTCAACCTTTTCCCGTTGTTCTCTCTTTGCAATTTTCATTTAGAACAGCATGAACAAATGTGTGTAAATTTCGCTTTTAACTTCTCTGAGCATCATTTTTACGTTAACGGGCGTTTTTACACCATACAATATTTCAATATAAAACCCCTGATACTTTACATTGATTTGAATTATTATTAATTATTGTAATTATTGTATTATTGCAATCGGTATTTTTAGATAAACACATAGAACAATAACTCGACTGAGAAAAAGTCTCCGTCTGACTGTCGCAAGAGGCAACTTAAGTGCAACGGTACATTACCCTCAGGTTGGGTACGACCTAATCAAAAGTAAAATAAAATATGAATTTGCGGAATTTATAATAGTTACATAAGCTTGCTAATAACGTTTTGATTTTAATGTGGGTTATTTCTGCAAATATTCTAAGACCTTGCTTGAATATAATGAGTCTAGACAAAAATTATTAGCAAAGAAGTTCTAACCAAAATGTTCAACACAAACATGCAATTATTTTAACTTTAAATAATCTCTTCATAAAATGTATTTTCTTGCATATTCTGAACTTGTTAATTCTATAAAGCTTTATAATGAATATTTGCTTAACATGTAAAAGTAATGAGCGTGGAGCCTATATATGAGCCTGTATGTCTCTACGACCTAACGAGGAGTAATAATAATGAGGTTGGCATCTTTTTGAAATCAAACATACTCAAATAACTCATTTGTAGACAAACACTACTTGAATCAATGTAAACCAAACAAAAATGCAAAAAATTTGCAAAAAAAGAGGCCAAGCCCAAAACAGAGAAGACAAACTATTACAAACTAAAGAGGGCACACGTACAAAAAACGCTAATTTCAAAAGTGGCTCAACATTTAAAGGGGTGATATCTAAAATTGTGGCCAAACCAATTATTTTATTTCCAATATAAATACATATATATATAGTAATTATAATTAAATAAACAAATATATAAATGTTTACATCACTAAATAATTGATAAATAAATGTATTAACAACAATTACAAATTGAAATTAACTTATTGAACATTTCGAGGTGGGAAAAACAAAATTAACACACTGTATTTATAATTAAAAGCTTGGTCGATGAATTTGCATTCTCAGTTTTATATTCCAAGTCCTGTAATGTTTCTTGAATTACATGTTAAATTGATTATAAAGTTTATTAACTTGATGCGTTATTAGTATTACCATTATATTGCTTTATAGTACGTAATATTAATAATATATTACCCAAAGCCAAATTACAAATTCATCGGCCAAGCTTTTAATTATAGATACAGTGTGATAATTTTGTTTTTCCCACCTCGAAATGTTTCAATAAGTTAATTTCATTTTGTAATTGTTGTGATTATATTTATTTTTCAATTATTAAGGGGAAGGTACACTGAAAAATCACAACATTTCACTGATGGTCAATTTTTTTTTTTTTTTTTTAATTAAATACTATATTTTATCAGTTTTCTCTTAAAGCAATTTAATTTTAAGTTCACGCTTATACTATATGCCAAATAAATGATTATGTTGTGTCTCTGCGCGCTTGAACTGCGTGAATTCACGCATTCAACGGCCTGTAACTTCTTAACTTTTTTGCTACATTTATCAATTTACAAATCCCTAATCCTTTTTTTTGTCTGGACCCAGACATCTGGTTTTTTGTGTATGTGTTTAATATAGTAGGAGGCTCAAAACATGGATCTCAAATGTTGGATACCATGTATGGTTTGGTTAAAAAAAAATAATTAATATAAAATATATATTAAAATCCTAAACTTTGAATATATGTGAATGTAAAGGTATACAGAAAGAAATATAAGACATTTATGTAGAAAGTCTCATCCAATTTGTGTTCTATGTGTTCTTATCTCAATGTAAAAAAAAAAAAAAAAAATTAAATGAAAAATGAAAACGAAGTAGCAATTTCCCTAGCTGTCAACAATTTTGACAAATTTGTTTGCACAATTTTGAAAAATGAAAAAAAAAATTTTGTTCTCTCCAAAACTAATTTTTAGGGAAAATACATGTTGTATCAAAATGTTGATACATTTGCTCATAATCTGTATAGAAGATAAGATTTTCAGTGTACCTTCCCCTTAAGTGATGTAAGCATTTATATATTTGTTTATTTAATTATAATTACTATATTTATATATTTATATTGAAAATAAAATAATTGGCTTGGCCACAATTTTAGATATCACCCCTTTAAATGTTGAGCCATTTTTGAAATTAGCGTTTTTTGTACGTGTGCCCTCTTTGGTTTGTAACAGTTTGTCCTCTCCGTTTTGGGCTTGGCCTCTTTTTTGCAAATTTTTTGCATTTTTGTTTGGTATATCAATGCTTTTTATTTAAAAAGATTAATTAAATTGTATACTAAGGTATTTGACTAATCTTGGTATGTATCCAAGTCAACTTGATCTCCGCCTAGCGGATGAGGCTCGTCGAACTCCCGACCGAACCCTCCTCGACTCCTCGTCGAACTTGCGAGTTCGACGAGCCTCCGCTAGGCGGATATCAAGCGGACCTTGTCATTTTGTTGGTGATTTTCTTTTTTTGTTACATGGTCACTGTCCAAGATATAATTCTGAAAATTTACTCAGTTTTCTACATCAATGGCAAGAACGTTGTGGTACAAAACTATTTTTTCGTCGGCAACTTTTAACAATAACTAATTTTTTAGGAGTATTTATTTTTTTTCCGGTTGGGATTTTGTCCATATAAAATTTTTTGTATGATAGAGGATGCCCCGGGAGGTGAACAAAATTGGTGCAAAAGTTTGTGTTTACATCTTTATTTGTTTGGGGCGCACAGACCGACAAGGAATTAGCCAGTAGTAGTAAGTAGTTAACTGAAGATTTTTTTAATTCTTTAATGATCTTTACAGCTTAATACTTTCCATACGCAACATCCGATCAAGATGAAATTTGAAATGGATAGTCTCGTAGTAAAAGCCCACCGAATTATGAAAATTTGAGGTTTCGATCTATTATGTTAAGTGCACTTCGATGCTTGCGGTAAGAGTCGCGTAGTGGAAGCTCGCACATGGCTTGGCCCGGCGCGCTCCCGCGCGCCTAGATTAATTAATTATAAATTTAAATGAAATAAAATATAAATAAATAAAAAAAAAATATAAATAAACTATTTGATAATTATATAAATATATGACATACATATAAATTTAAATATAAAGAACATAAAGTACGTATGAATATAATATTATGTTATTATATATAATGAATAAATAAAATAAAATAAAATAAATTAATCATATCCGTGCTGTCAGTACTTAAAACTGGATACATGCATGACAAGTAGATTCAAACTGGGGTTTGTTATTGCTACCGTACTTTCTTACGGGTTTGGGTAATCTACGCAGTGAAATAAATCACTTCTGTGTCATTAGGAAACGAAAGGCTGAACTGTGTCTTACTGTCACGAAAAGTCGTCATCATCGTTATAAAGTCAACAAACGAAGGGGGCATTCCCCTTGAATGTAGCGACTGGCGACCTAGCTATACAACCTATACTACAATACCGTCACCCATCAACTTTCAGTTTGTTCTGAATTAAATTACAAAGCGGAATAGCCTACAAATTTCATTTTCAAACTTGCTGCAATTTCAGTTGTAGCCCTGGGCACGTTTAAATACGTGATAAGAATGTATGAAAAATATTACTGGGAAAACAAAACTTATATCGTCGAAATTTCGTGAGCATTTAGGCGACGACTTGAACGAACGCTGCTGCTTTGTTCGTGAAGTCTTGCTCAACGAGTCCGTAATGACGTTTAATATTTTCTAACGCCTATTGGAGGTCCAAGTCGTAATTCTCTCCCCGAATGCCTTCGTTATACGCGCAGAACTCAAATCAATGCGGCGCCCGCTCAGCCATTATGATTTGATTGAACGCTGACGTCTGGGAATGTTTTCCGGGGGGGGGGGGGGAACGGGGAGCCGAGGGCCGAGGGGCTCTTATAACGATGTGTTGATGCGCATTATCATCGCTTCTAAAACGATGTACGCTGTAGAAGACGAACTTTTCAAGGATGACCCTGACTTTACATTCCAACACTTCCTGTTCATTTTGTTATCTTAGACACAATTTATAAAACAAGTGCCACCAAATCGCGAATGCCACACATTATTGAAGGACAACGGTAACAAACAACAGTGAACTTGTACACAGGAGGAGCCGGAAGTTGTATCACCTCCATTAGCCTTGTGGGCTTGTCGTCAGTCACTGTGAAAATTGTATCATCTTAATTAGCCTTGTAGGCCTGTCACTGTGGCAGTCACTGTGAAAATTGTATCATCTTAATTAGCCTTGTAGGCTTGTCGTCAGTCACTGTGAAAATTGTATCATCTTAATTAGCCTTGTAGGCCTGTCACTGTGGCAGTCACTGTGAAAATTGTATCATCTTAATTAGCCTTGTGGGCTTGTCGTTAGTCACTGTGAAAATTGTATCATCTTAATTAGCCTTGTGGGCTTGTCGTCAGTCACTGTGAAAATTGTATCGTCTTAAGTATCCTTGTGGGCTTGTCGTTAGTCAAGTCACTGTGGAAATTGTATCACCTCCAATAGCCTTGTGGGTTTGTCGTCAGTCAAGTCACTGTGGAAATTGTATCATATAAATTAGCCTTGAGGGCTTGTCGTCAGTCAAGTCACTGTGCACATTGTATCACCTAAAATAGCCTTGTGGGTTTGTTGTCATTCAAGTCACTGTGGAAATTGTATCATCTTAATAAGCCTTGTGGGCTTGTCGTACGTCAAGTCACTGTGGAAATTGTGTCATCTTAATTAGCCTTGTGGGCTTGTCGTTAGTCAAGAACTGTGGAAATTGTATCATCTTAATAAGCCTTGCGGGCTTGTCGAAAGTCACTGTGGAAATTGTATCATCTTAATAAGCCTTGTGGGCTTGCCGAAAGTCACTGTGGAAATTGTATCGTCTCCATTAGCCTTGTGGGCTTGTCGTCAGTCAAGTCACTGTGGAAATTGTATCACCTCCAATAGCCTTGTGGGCTTGTCGTCAGTCAAGTTACTGTGGAAATTGTATTGTCTATTAGGCTTGTGAACTTGTCGTCAGTCAAGTCACTGTGCATGTAGTATCATCTTAATTAGCCTTGCGCGCTTGTCGTCAGTCACTGTGGAAATTGTATTATCTTAATAAACCTTGTGGGCTTGTCGTCAGTCAAGTCACTGTGCAAATAGAATCATCTTAATAAGCCTTGCGGGCGTGTCGTCAGTTACTGTGGAAATTGTATCGTCTCCATTAGCCTTGTGGGCTTGTCGTCAGTCACTGTGGAAATTGTATTGTCTATTAGGCTTGTGAACTTGTCGTCAGTCAAGTCACTGTGCATGTAGTATCATCTTAATTAGCCTTGCGCGCTTGTCGTCAGTCACTGTGCAAATAGAATCATCTTAATAAGCCTTGCGGGCGTGTCGTCAGTTACTGTGGAAATTGTATCGTCTCCATTAGCCTTGTGGGCTTGTCGTCAGTCAAGTCACTGTGCAAATTGTATCGTCTCCATTAGCCTTGTGGGCTTGTCGTCAGTCACTGTGGAAATTGTATCATCATAATTAGCCTTGTGGGCTTGTCGTCAGTCACTGTGGAAATTGTATCGTCTCCATTAGCCTTGTAGGCTTGTCGTCAGTCACTGTGGAAATTGTATCGTCTCCATAAGCCTTGTAGGCTTGTCGTCAGTCACTGTGGAAATTGTATCATCATAATTAGCCTTGTGGGCTTGTCGTCAGTCACTGTGGAAATTGTATCGTCTCCATAAGCCTTGTAGGCTTGTCGTCAGTCACTGTGGAAATTGTATCGTCTCCATAAGCCTTGTAGGCTTGTCGTCAGTCACTGTGGAAATTGTATCGTCTCCATTAGCCTTGTGGGCTTGTCGTCAGTCACTGTGGAAATTGTATCGTCTCCATTAGCCTTGTAGGCTTGTCGTCAGTCACTGTGGAAATTGATTTGTCTATTAGGCTTGTGAACTTGTCGTCAGTCACTGTGGAAATTGTATCGTCTCCATTAGCCTTGTGGGCTTGTCGTCAGGCAAGTCACTGTGGAATTAATTCTTAGGAACGGGGCATGCATGTTTATGAGTTTTCAGTATGTTAGGAAATATATTTAACAGAGACTTATTAGTCAAGGAAACCTCTCGAAAATTACCGGATCTAAATAAACCATTCGTGGTGGAAACGGATGCTAGTGGTATACGGATTGCGGCAATATTGCTTCAAGAAAATGAAGGTGTACTCCGGCCAATCGAGTTTATCAGCAGAAAACTCAATCCCCATGAAAAGCACTACACTGTACAAGAATGGGAATGCTTGGCGGTAGTGTGGGCTGTGGAGCGCTTTCGGCCGTATCTTGAGTTCACATCACTTGAAATCTACTGCGACCACGCATCTCTAGCTTGGATGTTCAAAACTGAACCAGTGCCTAATTTAGTGCGCAGCTGGACACTGTTTGCGCAGTTGCAAAAGTCATTTGCGCAGCTGCAATTTGTGATTTGCGCAGTTGAGACTTAGTCTTAAAACTAATAGAATAAAAAATATACTTCATTTTTATTTTATTTTTTAATCTTATAGAGCTTATACTAAATCTACAAGTATATTCTTCAATTTCTTAACGTCTATTTAAGAAACTTTGTATGTTTTCAACTTTTTTTTTCAACTTTGTATGTTTTCTGAGGAGGTAAGCGCTTGGTGCATCGCAGTAGTAAATCTAATAAAATGTATTGAAGACCATCTCAAGCCATTTAAACACGTTCTTGAAAAAAGGTAAACAAAAAAATCCCCTGCTGGGCTAACCTGGGGGGCCGCGCCCCCCCAAACCCCCCGGCGCTTTGCCTCTAAAGACTTGTTTGCGCAGTTCCACTTTTTCCTTAAATTAGGCACTGAACTGAACAAACATCAAGCAGAGTTAAACGATGGGTTCTTCGACTACAGGGGTTTGCTTGTGTCGTCAGGCATCGCAGAGGTTCTTTGAACATACCAGCTGATACCCTTAGTCGTGCTCCAGCCCCGTCACAGGGAGCAGACCAAAAGCATAGTGTAGCGGAGGAGATGTTTCCAATGTCAATTGATGGAGAAAAATCCGCGATTCGTTTTGAAGATGATCTTGTAGCATCTGTTCAAGAGCTAGATATATCACTTCTTCAGGACCACTCGGCTTTAGCAAACTTGCAACGTGAAGACGATGATCTTAAACGCCTTATACAACATCTAGAGCATGGATCTTTACCCTCAGATAGCAAACAGAAAATTTGGGTACAGAATGTTGCAACAACTACGCCTAGTACAATATACGATAGGTTGTTGGTAAGGTTTGTGTCCGGGCCGCCTGGGACGGATGACGAACAGGTTAATCCACCGAAGATTTGGATTCCGAAAGTGTTAAGGGGTCTGGTATTGAATGCCGAACATGATGATCCACTCAGTTCACATCGGGGCTACTTTGGAACATTGCGGCGGGTGAAGCGCCTTTATACGTGGCTGGGTATGCATTCAGAGATATCACGTTATGTCTGGTCATGTCTCACATGTCAGACTATGAAGCCAGATAGGAAGACACCGGCAGGAAAGATGGATAGTCGGCTTCCCGGAGACCCATTTGTAGAACTCAGTGTTGACCTCATTGGACCTCTTCCGACTACACCCACAGGGAATAAACAACTACTCGTGGTGTTGGATAAGTTTACTAAATATGTGGAGATACATCCATTGAAGACTCCTACATCGAAGAATACAATCAAGTTTATGGTTCAATATTTTTGTCGCCATGGATTCCCCAGGTCGATATCGAGTGATAATGGGAAAGTCTTTGTTAGCAAACTCTGGAAGGGAGTACTTGGACATTTGCATATCATCGAGAGACATACAGTTCCATACAGACCTGCAGGCCAGGCGGTAGAGAGGTACAACGCCACAGTGAAACAAGCGCTAGCAGCTTATTGTGACAACCATCGAGACTGGGACAAGCATTTGGATGAAATCTTCTTTGCCATGCGATCAAGTGTTAACTCGGTGACGGGTTACACGCCGGCGTTCTTATGTTATGGGCGAGAACTACGGCTCCCATGGGATCTTGATTTAGGCACTACAGATCACTCGTCCAGCGTTGCACCCTGTGACTATGCGGCTGAACTTCAAGGGAGACTAAAAGAAGCTTTAACGTTTGCAAAGCACAACATGGCCCAGGCTCACGAAATTCAACGCCAACAATACAACAGTCGACGCAGGGAAGAAAAATTCGAGTTGGGCGATTGGAATTGTAGCGGGCTTAGCTCCGAAGAGGTCAGGACCATTCCGGATTGTTGGACGCTTAGGACACAACGTGTACGAGCTAGCGACACTGCGTGGAAACAAGAAACTCGAGAGGGCGAATGTCGACCAGCTTCTTCGCTACGTTGACTCTTCTGATTGGGTGACAACACCGCGGCAAGAAGCACCTCGAGTAACCGTCGCTGCACCGCCACCTGTCGGACGCCATAAGTACAATCTTCGGCATCATTGAGGCGGCTTTAAAGGGGGCGGGTGTTGTTAGGTTGCACTCCCTTGTAACCGTCACAGGGGCAGTGGAATGGTGGGACGGTTGAGTGATGCAGTGGAGTAGTCACTAATGGTGGGACGGTTGAGTGATGCAGTGGAGTAGTCACTAAGGCGGTAGAGTGTTGCGGTGGTCTACGCTTGGATGGCGGTGAATGCTTTTTGTCTTCTTTTCAAGAATGTAATAACAATGAAAAAAGATTAGTGTCATGACTGGAATGGCCAAGTGAATTGTATTTAAAAAAAAGGCTGTTAATAAAGTAATAAAGTAAGGGAACTAGTAAGAAAGTATTATTTCATTCTCTAGACATAACAAGGTCTTATCAAAAACACCAGGAACGTAATCTAGAAACTCGAAAGTAATTTATAACGTTGTTTCTTTTCTTTATGCTCTGTGACTGCTTGTGATGTCACTAATGTAAAATCACTGTTTATGAATTAACTTGCCATTGCTGACTATGAAACTTTAACTTATCAAGGTCTCCGGAGACAAAGATCGAGAAGACCTTGCCGTTGTCACTTTGTAAATTTACAATTATATTAAGTATTGATACAATATGTCACTTCGCTCATTTCTAGCAAACAAAAAATCAATTACATAAAAAATGAAGTATAAGGTGTTCAGGAAATTGATCATAATCTACATAAATAGTTAAACAAATTAAATGAATATACCCTATTTGTGTAATGGTATTTTCGCCATAGTCAGTGGCGTATTAGTAAAAAGAAACCTTGTTCAGCTTGACGAATCCATAATGGGAAAAATATGAAGAGGCGGATTGATTTGTCCGAAAGGTTATTACGTAATAGCGGAAGAATAAGGCTGATTAGAAAGTGTAAACAGGTTTACAAATAATATTACATAAAAAAAATATAAAAAAAAAAACGCTTATATTTAATGCACTTAAAAGTAAAAAATAAATTTTCGCCCAACAAATTTTTGCCTCACTCAGAAAATAAAAGCGTTGGGCGCTTTTCCTGCATAAACAGCAGAATACTGGAATCTATGTCAATACCGAAAGCGCCCAACGCTTTTATTTTCCGAGTGAGGCAAAAATTTGGTGGGCGAAAATTTATTTTTTACTTTTTAGTGCATTTAAATATAGCCTAAGCGTTGTTAAAAAAAAATATATTTTTTTCATGTAATATTATTTTTATTTTATTTTTTTGTGTCCTTGTCATCTTGTGATACAAACAATAACAATGTTGGGATTATCCCCGGAAAGATGTTATAATGTTCACCAGATAATGCACAGTTTATTGTTTTTGTCTATAAAACCAGACAATTTCAAAGCTATCCCAAATAGTATTATTTTTCAAAAAGCATAACTGATGAGCCATTTATAAAAGATTATCTGTAGTTCCAGCCCGGCCGGATTCCAAAATGTTTATTGTAATCATGAAAATAGTTTTACTGTCATAATTTTGTAGAACCCACTAATGTTCTTTCTAAAACAAGGTCCACGTGGTTTGAGCGTAGATCCGAGCCATAATTAGCCAACGACAATGGGTTCGAATCCCATATAAAGCACCCATCTTATTGACTCATTATCTCGACTAGCATCACTTTGATCAAGTCAACAAGTTTGTTGTGCATACCAGAGCCCAGATTCACAACGGTCCCCCTAGTTTAGTCAAATCTTAGTGATATAAATCACGTATATGTCGTTCTGCAATGTCATGAAGATAAAATAATATTACATGAAAATGGTAATTTTTTTAACAAACAACGCTTATATTTAAATGCACTAAAAAGTAAAAAATAAATTTTCGCCCAACAAATTTTAGCCTCACTCGGAAAATAAAAGCGTTGGGCGCTTTCCCTGCATAAACAGCAGAATACTGCAATCTATGTCAATACCGAAAGCGCCCAACGCTTTTATTTTCCGAGTGAAGCAAAAATTTGTTGGGCGAAAATTTATTTTTTACTTTTTAGTGCATTTAAATATAACTTTATAAGCGTTGTTTGTTAAAAAAATTATTTTTTTCATGTAATATTATTATTTACTTTTTAGTCTTAAAGAATCTTGCAATCGAATATATGCTCATTGGACATGTCCGAATTTAGAAGACTGCATACTTGTGTACTTGTACTTGTTAACTTCACTCGCAAACTAGCGTGCTCGCATTGCAAACTTGAATTTCGGACAGTTCCGTTCATGCACGATCCAGTGATCGGCCAACAATGACATTCTTGCTGCGTAGAAACATATCCGATGCTTTCGTCACGGATATTTGAGTCCCGAACAACCAGCGGTAATTCCGATGCCTGCATGTGGTTGGCCCATCCTCACTATAGCTGTGACTAATTTCCCATTTGAATCAAATTGTTTAATTAATTAGTTATGGTGGATTAATTAATGAATTAGTGAATCTGATTGTTGATTCATAAATATTGTCATTTAGAAAATACGACTGTGTGAAAATTTTCAGCTCGATCGGACGTTGGGAAGTGGGGGAAATATCGATTCCCAAATAAAACTTTGATTAATTAATTATGATGGCTTAATTGATTATTTAGTAAATATGACAATTGATTCGTGTATTGTCATAACGAATACGTATGTGTGAAAACCTTCAACTCGATTCAACCGTTGGGAAGTGGGTGAACCATCGATTTCCATATAAAACATTAATTAATAATTATGATGCATTAATTGACTATTTAGTAAATATGACAATTGATGCGTGTATTGTCATTAAGAATACGTATGTGTGAAAAATTTCAGCTCGATCGGACATTTAGAAGTAAGTGAAATATCGATTATAAGATTCCGTCCAGACAGACAGACAGACAAACACATGAAGCTAGTATAAGCGTTGTAATAATAATAAAAAAAAATACAAAGTTAATTTTCAGTTCAAGTAATTCCTATACACACAAACAATACAGCAACAAACATGCATATTGACAGAATCTAGTATTTGTCTTGTTACATTGTTTGCATAAATTAACTTTTGTATACTAATAGACAATATGAAGGTCTACGCTATTCTACCAAAACGTTACACGAAAAGGTGTCAGGGCACGACGTGACCCAAATACACCACTGATAACGGATACGGGATCATAATGTTTCTACTCACAATATTCACCAACTTGGATTTCTTTCACTATAACAATCAAACTTGCCTTCCTCTTACAGTACACACCATTTCTTTCCTTCCGTTTTACTGCACTATTTGAAGAAATAATACATCTCCTGGCAACGTAAATAATTCGAATAATAAATAAGAAGAGAGAACTATTTCTATAACATTTCCGTTGTTTATAAGTAGCTCTTCACAACTCCTCGCGAGCATAAGTAATGTAAGCGATGCCCTATTTGTGTTTGTTCTCCAACTTGCCTTTCGAGCAACACTTCGTCGGAAGTGCCTGAAAGATCTTTTGTTACCGCTTCCAGTTCTAGGTCAAGTTCTTGTTACTGGCTTTTGTAGCTATCGAATTTACGGCGAGAAACAAAGATAGAGAAACATTAGAATTTTTTTTAAATCTTGTAGTTAAAAATGGCATACAATAAAAATGTGTTAATATACGTAGAATCAAGCAGCTTTTAGACGCATCCATCATCCCGTCATGTTGTACACTCTCGTTTACCTTCTGTTGGTGATGTGTCGCCAACTGTTGGTGATGTGTCGCCAACATGTATTTACAAGTGCACTCTTGCGAGCAAACCGTGCATGCATTCATGGAAGGAATTTATTGGAAGGAATGGGAAGATGGTCGATATTTCCATGTCGGACTTCGATAAGAAAGATGGGTCTGTACTGGCGTAAAACACCTCGGGACAAGCATGGCGACGCCATATTCTTGCCGGTCTCGAACGACTGGCAGATCTTGAACGACTCTCAAGTCTCGAGCGACTGGCAGGTCTCGAACGACTCGCAAGTCTCGAGCGACTGGCAGGTCTCAAACGACTGGCAAGTCTCGAACGACTGGCAGATCTCGAACGACTGGCAGATCTCAAACGACTGGCAGGTCTCGAACGACTGGCAGGTCTCGAACGAATAGCAGATCTCGAACGACTGGCAGGTCTCAAACGACTGGCAGGTCTCGGAACGACTGGCAGGTCTCGAACGAATAGCAGATCTCGAACGACTGGCAGGTCTCGAACGACTGGCAGGTCTCGGAACGACTGGCAGGTCTCGAACGAATAGCAGATCTCGAACGACTGGCAGGTCTCGAACGACTGGCAGGTCTCGAACGACTGGCAGGTCTCGAACGACTGGCAGGTCTCGAACGACTCTCAAGTCTCGAGCGACTGGCAGGTCTCGGAACGACTGGCAGGTCTCGAACGACTAGCAGGTCTCGAACGAATAGCAGATCTCGGACGACTGGCAGGTCTCGGTTTCGAAAAAGGCTTTGAAGGGTATTTTTCCAAATGACACCAAGTGATTATAACCAAGATTATACTAGGATAGTGTAGAATACAAACAGGATATATGTTGTAACACAAACGTATTGCAAGTAGGGCCTACCGGAGATGTTTTGAGTGACTGGCATAACAGAGTCATTTCGTATGAAGATGTTTGCCAGCTGGGCTATGGTTTTACCTGAGCTACAACGTAACTCTGCTTTGATTATTCTTTGACAGTTCCCAACTGGGCTAGACGGATCCAACATAACTACGACTCAATTCGGCTACAAGACACACATTGTTCTCAACTGGGCTACTGATCAACCTAACCGAAACTAACCGTTGCACACAGTAATATCATTGTATCATGGTTGGGAGGGACTAAACCATGATACAATGATATTACTGTGTAATACAGTAATATCATTGTATCATGGTTGGGAGGGACTAAACCATGATACAATGATATTACTGTGTGGGGACTAAACCGTATACATAGATTAGTGAACCAGTTGTTTACTCGTAGTAGCCCAGTTGAAACGTTACTTTAGGATGGATGCAAATAAAATCACCCTAAATGAGGTTTAATTTAAATAACGAAATGCCAGCGATAACATAGTGAGTGTTCCTGTATTAACCTGACGAACCTTATTGTAACACCACTTGATGCATTTTGGTAACGCCGTTTCCGTTACACACACATAAAACACGTAAACAGCTTTGTACTAGAAGGCCAGCATCCATGTAACGAAAGCTATCTGTACTGCGGGAGAAGATGAGTGCTTTGCAGAAGTAAGGGGATGATTGGCATTTGAAGTGTAGGCCTATATTAAATCATAGTACAATTGCAGTGTACATCATGACGTCCCTCATAGATTTTGTAATAGTGAAGTAACGTACGTTACAAATTCCAACCGAAATCTAGTAGGGCCTAGTAGTTACAATGCGTTCTCTGCTTAATGCATCCGCTATTGACAAGATTCCACAAGCCCTTCTGTTGGCAAGCGTTATGAGTGCACATTCCAAGCACGGCCAGAACACATAAGAACGACTATCAACAATGTGCGCTCGTCATTGCTGTAAAATTCTCAGAGAAGACGGTCGTTCCACGTGGTCAATTTCAACGGATTTCGCCGAGGGATTTCGCCGACCTTCTGCCTGTTCTCCTGATACGTTGAGTGCATGACTATAGGCGTATTGTGCTCTTACAACGCTTGCCACCGACCTTCTGCCTGTTCTCCTGATACGTTGAGTGCACGACAAGCCGTATTGTGCTCTTACATCGCTTGCCACCGACCTTCTGCCTGTTCTCCTGATACGTTGAGTGCATGACTATAGGCGTATTGTGCTCTTACAACGCTTGCCACCGACCTTCTGCCTGTTCTCCTGATACGTTGAGTGCGCGACTAGCCGTATTGTGCTCTTACAACGCTTGCCACCGACCTTCTGCCTGTTCTCCTGATACGTTGAGTGCGCGACTAGCCGTATTGTGCTCTTACAACGCTTGCCACCGACCTTCTGCCTGTTCTCCTGATACGTTGAGTGCACGACTAGCCGTATTGTGCTCTTACAACGCTTGCCACCGACCTTCTGCCTGTTCTCCTAAAACGTTGAGAGCACGACTAGCCGTATTGTGCTCTTACAACGCTTGCCACCGACCTTCTGCCTGTTCTCCTGATACGTTGAGTGCGCGACTAGCCGTATTGTGCTCTTACAACGCTTGCCACCGACCTTCTGCCTGTTCTCCTGATACGTTGAGTGCACGACTAGCCGTATTGTGCTCTTACATCGCTTGCCACCGACCTTCTGCCTGTTCTCCTGATACGTTGAGTGCACGACTAGCCGTATTGTGCTCTTACAACGCTTGCCACCGACCTTCTGCCTGTTCTCCTGATACGTTGAGAGCACGACTAGCCGTATTGTGCTCTTACAACGCTTGCCACCGACCTTCTGCCTGTTCTCCTGATACGTTGAGTGCACGACTAGCCGTATTGTGCTCTTACAACGCTTGCCACCGACCTTCTGCCTGTTCTCCTGATACGTTGAGTGCACGACTAGCCGTATTGTGCTCTTACAACGCTTGCCACCGACCTTCTGCCTGTTCTCCTGATACGTTGAGAGCACGACTAGGCGTATTGTGCTCTTACAACGCTTGCCACCGACCTTCTGCAGTTCTCCTGATACGTTGAGAGCACGACTAGCCGTATTGTGCTCTTACAACGTTTGCCACCGACCTTCTGCAGTTCTCCTGATACGTTGAGAGCACGACTAGCCGTATTGTGCTCTTACAACGCTTGCCACCGACCTTCTGCCTGTTCTCCTGATACGTTGAGAGCGCGACTAGCCGTATTGTGCTCTTACAACGCTTGCCACCGACCTTCTGCCTGTTCTCCTAAAACGTTGAGAGCACGACTAGCCGTATTGTGCTCTTACAACGCTTGCCACCGACCTTCTGCCTGTTCTCCTGATACGTTGAGTGCGCGACTAGCCGTATTGTGCTCTTACATCGCTTGCCACCGACCTTCTGCCTGTTCTCCTGATACGTTGAGAGCACGACTAGCCGTATTGTGCTCTTACAACGCTTGCCACCGACCTTCTGCCTGTTCTCCTGATACGTTGAGAGCACGACTGTCCGTATTGTGCTCTTACAACGCTTGCCACCGACCTTCTGCCTGTTCTCCTGATACGTTGAGTGCACGACTAGCCGTATTGTGCTCTTTCAACGCTTGCCACCGACCTTCTGCCTGTTCTCCTGATACGTTGAGAGCACGACTAGCCGTATTGTGCTCTTACAACGCTTGCCACCGACCTTCTGCCTGTTCTCCTAAAACGTTGAGAGCACGACTAGCCGTATTGTGCTCTTACAACGTTTGCCACCGACCTTCTGCCTGTTCTCCTGATACGTTGAGTGCGCGACTAGCCGTATTGTGCTCTTACAACGCTTGCCACCGACCTTCTGCCTGTTCTCCTAAAACGTTGAGAGCACGACTAGCCGTATTGTGCTCTTACAACGCTTGCCACCGACCTTCTGCCTGTTCTCCTGATACGTTGAGAGCACGACTAGCCGTATTGTGCTCTTACAACGCTTGCCACCGACCTTCTGCCTGTTCTCCTGATACGTTGAGAGCACGACTAGCCGTATTGTGCTCTTACAACGCTTGCCACCGACCTTCTGCCTGTTCTCCTAAAACGTTGAGAGCACGACTAGCCGTATTGTGCTCTTACATCGCTTGCTACCGACCTTCTGCCTGTTCTCCTGATACGTTGAGAGCGCGACTAGCCGTATTGTGCTCTTACAACGCTTGCCACCGACCTTCTGCCTGTTCTCCTGATACGTTGAGAGCACGACTAGCCGTATTGTGCTCTTACAACGCTTGCCACCGACCTTCTGCCTGTTCTCCTGATACGTTGAGTGCGCGACTAGCCGTATTGTGCTCTTACAACGCTTGCCACCGACCTTCTGCCTGTTCTCCTAAAACGTTGAGAGCACGACTAGCCGTATTGTGCTCTTACAACGCTTGCCACCGACCTTCTGCCTGTTCTCCTGATACGTTGAGTGCACGACTAGCCGTATTGTGCTCTTACAACGCTTGCCACCGACCTTCTGCCTGTTCTCCTGATACGTTGAGTGCACGACTAGCCGTATTGTGCTCTTACAACGCTTGCCACCGACCTTCTGCCTGTTCTCCTGATACGTTGAGAGCACGACTAGCCGTATTGTGCTCTTACAACGCTTGCCACCGACCTTCTGCCTGTTCTCCTGATACGTTGAGTGCACGACTAGCCGTATTGTGCTCTTACAACGCTTGCCACCGACCTTCTGCCTGTTCTCCTGATACGTTGAGTGCACGACTAGCCGTATTTTGCGCTTACAACGCTTGCCAACAGACGCGCTGATACGTTGAGAGCACGACTAGCCGTATTGTGCTCTTACATCGCTTGCCAACGACCTTCTGCCTGTTCTCCTGATACGTTGAGTGCGCGACTAGCCGTATTGTGCTCTTACAACGCTTGCCACCGACCTTCTGCCTGTTCTCCTGATACGTTGAGTGCATGACTATAGGCGTATTGTGCTCTTACATCGCTTGCCACCGACCTTCTGCCTGTTCTCCTGATACGTTGAGAGCACGACTAGCCGTATTGTGCTCTTTCAACGCTTGCCACCGACCTTCTGCCTGTTCTCCTGATACGTTGAGAGCACGACTAGCCGTATTGTGCTCTTTCAACGCTTGCCACCGACCTTCTGCCTGTTCTCCTGATACGTTGAGAGCACGACTAGCCGTATTGTGCTCTTACAACGCTTGCCATCGACCTTCTGCCTGTTCTCCTGATACGTTGAGTGCGCGACTAGCCGTATTGTGCTCTTTCAACGCTTGCCACCGACCTTCTGCCTGTTCTCCTGATACGTTGAGAGCACGACTAGCCGTATTGTGCTCTTACAACGCTTGCCACCGACCTTCTGCCTGTTCTCCTGATACGTTGAGAGCACGACTAGCCGTATTGTGCTCTTACATCGCTTGCCACCGACCTTCTGCCTGTTCTCCTGATACGTTGAGAGCACGACTAGCCGTATTGTGCTCTTTCAACGCTTGCCACCGACCTTCTGCCTGTTCTCCTGATACGTTGAGTGCATGACTAAAGGCGTATTGTGCTCTTACATCGCTTGCCACCGACCTTCTGCCTGTTCTCCTGATACGTTGAGAGCACGACTAGCCGTATTGTGCTCTTACAACGCTTGCCACCGACCTTCTGCCTGTTCTCCTGATACGTTGAGAGCACGACTAGCCGTATTGTGCTCTTTCAACGCTTGCTACCGACCTTCTGCCTGTTCTCCTGATACGTTGAGTGCATGACTAAAGGCGTATTGTGCTCTTACATCGCTTGCCACCGACCTTCTGCCTGTTCTCCTGATACGTTGAGTGCACGACTAGCCGTATTGTGCTCTTACAACGCTTGCCACCGACCTTCTGCCTGTTCTCCTGATACGTTGAGAGCACGACTAGCCGTATTGTGCTCTTTCAACGCTTGCCACCGACCTTCTGCCTGTTCTCCTGATACGTTGAGAGCACGACTAGCCGTATTGTGCTCTTTCAACGCTTACCACCGACCTTCTGCCTGTTCTCCTGATACGTTGAGAGCACGACTAGCCGTATTGTGCTCTTTCAACGCTTGCCACCGACCTTCTGCCTGTTCTCCTGATACGTTGAGAGCACGACTAGCCGTATTGTGCTCTTTCAACGCTTGCCACCGACCTTCTGCCTGTTCTCCTGATACGTTGAGTGCGCGACTAGCCGTATTGTGCTCTTACAACGCTTGCCACCGACCTTCTGCCTGTTCTCCTGATACGTTGAGCACGACTAGCCGTATTGTGCTCTTACATCGCTTGCCACCGACCTTCTGCCTGTTCTCCTGATACGTTGAGAGCATGACTAGCCGTATTGTGCTCTTACATCGCTTGCCACCGACCTTCTGCCTGTTCTCCTGATACGTTGAGAGCATGACTAGCCGTATTGTGCTCTTACAACGCTTGCCACCGACCTTCTGCCTTTTCTCCTGATACGTTGAGTGCATGACTATAGGCGTATTGTGCTCTTACATCGCTTGCCACCGACCTTCTGCCTGTTCTCCTGATACGTTGAGTGCACGACTAGCCGTATTGTGCTCTTACAACGCTTGCCACCGACCTTCTGCCTGTTCTCCTGATACGTTGAGAGCACGACTAGCCGTATTGTGCTCTTACAACGCTTGCCACCGACCTTCTGCCTGTTCTCCTGATACGTTGAGTGCACGACTAGCCGTATTTTGCGCTTACAACGCTTGCCAACAGACGCGCTGATACGTTGAGAGCACGACTAGCCGTATTGTGCTCTTTCAACGCTTGCCACCGACCTTCTGCCTGTTCTCCTGATACGTTGAGAGCACGACTAGCCGTATTGTGCTCTTTCAACGCTTACCACCGACCTTCTGCCTGTTCTCCTGATACGTTGAGAGCACGACTAGCCGTATTGTGCTCTTTCAACGCCTGCCACCGACCTTCTGCCTGTTCTCCTGATACGTTGAGAGCACGACTAGCCGTATTGTGCTCTTTCAACGCTTGCCACCGACCTTCTGCCTGTTCTCCTGATACGTTGAGAGCACGACTAGCCGTATTGTACTCTTTCAACGCTTGCCACCGACCTTCTGCCTGTTCTCCTGATACGTTGAGAGCACGACTAGCCGTATTGTGCTCTTTCAACGCTTGCCACCGACCTTCTGCCTGTTCTCGTGATACGTTGAGTGCGCGACTAGCCGTATTGTGCTCTTACAACGCTTGCCACCGACCTTCTGCCTGTTCTCCTGATACGTTGAGTGCACGACTAGCCGTATTGTGCTCTTACATCGCTTGCCACCGACCTTCTGCCTGTTCTCCTGATACGTTGAGAGCATGACTAGCCGTATTGTGCTCTTACATCGCTTGCCACCGACCTTCTGCCTGTTCTCCTGATACGTTGAGAGCATGACTAGCCGTAGTGTGCTCTTACAACGCTTGCCACCGACCTTCTGCCTGTTCTCCTGATACGTTGAGTGCGTGACTATAGGCGTATTGTGCTCTTACATCGCTTGCCACCGACCTTCTGCCTGTTCTCCTGATACGTTGAGTGCACGACTAGCCGTATTGTGCTCTTACAACGCTTGCCAACAGACGCGCTGATACGTTGAGTGCTCGACTAGCCGTATTGTGCTGTTACAACGCTTGCCAACAGACGCGCTGATACGTTGAGTGCGCGACTAGCCGTATTGTGCTCTTACAACGCTTGCCACCGACCTTCTGCCTGTTCTCCTGATACGTTGAGTGCACGACTAGCCGTATTGTGCTCTTACATCGCTTGCCACCGACCTTCTGCCTGTTCTCCTGATACGTTGAGTGCACGACTAGCCGTATTGTGCTCTTACAACGCTTGCCACCGACCTTCTGCCTGTTCTCCTGATACGTTGAGAGCACGACTAGCCGTACTGTGCTCTTACAACGCTTGCCACCGACCTTCTGCCTGTTCTCCTGATACGTTGAGTGCACGACTAGCCGTATTGTGCTCTTACAACGCTTGCCACCGACCTTCTGCCTGTTCTCCTGATACGTTGAGTGCACGACTAGCCGTATTGTGCTCTTACAACGCTTGCCACCGACCTTCTGCCTGTTCTCCTGATACGTTGAGAGCACGACTAGGCGTATTGTGCTCTTACAACGCTTGCCACCGACCTTCTGCAGTTCTCCTGATACGTTGAGAGCACGACTAGCCGTATTGTGCTCTTACAACGTTTGCCACCGACCTTCTGCAGTTCTCCTGATACGTTGAGAGCACGACTAGCCGTATTGTGCTCTTACAACGCTTGCCACCGACCTTCTGCCTGTTCTCCTGATACGTTGAGAGCGCGACTAGCCGTATTGTGCTCTTACAACGCTTGCCACCGACCTTCTGCCTGTTCTCCTAAAACGTTGAGAGCACGACTAGCCGTATTGTGCTCTTACAACGCTTGCCACCGACCTTCTGCCTGTTCTCCTGATACGTTGAGTGCGCGACTAGCCGTATTGTGCTCTTACATCGCTTGCCACCGACCTTCTGCCTGTTCTCCTGATACGTTGAGAGCACGACTAGCCGTATTGTGCTCTTACAACGCTTGCCACCGACCTTCTGCCTGTTCTCCTGATACGTTGAGAGCACGACTAGCCGTATTGTGCTCTTACAACGCTTGCCACCGACCTTCTGCCTGTTCTCCTGATACGTTGAGTGCACGACTAGCCGTATTGTGCTCTTCCAACGCTTGCCACCGACCTTCTGCCTGTTCTCCTGATACGTTGAGAGCACGACTAGCCGTATTGTGCTCTTACAACGCTTGCCACCGACCTTCTGCCTGTTCTCCTAAAACGTTGAGAGCACGACTAGCCGTATTGTGCTCTTACAACGTTTGCCACCGACCTTCTGCCTGTTCTCCTGATACGTTGAGTGCGCGACTAGCCGTATTGTGCTCTTACAACGCTTGCCACCGACCTTCTGCCTGTTCTCCTAAAACGTTGAGAGCACGACTAGCCGTATTGTGCTCTTACAACGCTTGCCACCGACCTTCTGCCTGTTCTCCTGATACGTTGAGAGCACGACTAGCCGTATTGTGCTCTTACAACGCTTTCCACCGACCTTCTGCCTGTTCTCCTGATACGTTGAGAGCACGACTAGCCGTATTGTGCTCTTACAACGCTTGCCACCGACCTTCTGCCTGTTCTCCTAAAACGTTGAGAGCACGACTAGCCGTATTGTGCTCTTACATCGCTTGCTACCGACCTTCTGCCTGTTCTCCTGATACGTTGAGAGCGCGACTAGCCGTATTGTGCTCTTACAACGCTTGCCACCGACCTTCTGCCTGTTCTCCTGATACGTTGAGAGCACGACTAGCCGTATTGTGCTCTTACAACGCTTGCCACCGACCTTCTGCCTGTTCTCCTGATACGTTGAGTGCGCGACTAGCCGTATTGTGCTCTTACAACGCTTGCCACCGACCTTCTGCCTGTTCTCCTAAAACGTTGAGAGCACGACTAGCCGTATTGTGCTCTTACAACGCTTGCCATCGACCTTCTGCCTGTTCTCCTGATACGTTGAGTGCGCGACTAGCCGTATTGTGCTCTTTCAACGCTTGCCACCGACCTTCTGCCTGTTCTCCTGATACGTTGAGTGCACGACTAGCCGTATTGTGCTCTTACAACGCTTGCCACCGACCTTCTGCCTGTTCTCCTGATACGTTGAGAGCACGACTAGCCGTATTGTGCTCTTACATCGCTTGCCACCGACCTTCTGCCTGTTCTCCTGATACGTTGAGAGCACGACTAGCCGTATTGTGCTCTTTCAACGCTTGCCACCGACCTTCTGCCTGTTCTCCTGATACGTTGAGTGCATGACTAAAGGCGTATTGTGCTCTTACATCGCTTGCCACCGATCTTCTGCCTGTTCTCCTGATACGTTGAGAGCACGACTAGCCGTATTGTGCTCTTACAACGCTTGCCACCGACCTTCTGCCTGTTCTCCTGATACGTTGAGAGCACGACTAGCCGTATTGTGCTCTTTCAACGCTTGCTACCGACCTTCTGCCTGTTCTCCTGATACGTTGAGTGCATGACTAAAGGCGTATTGTGCTCTTACATCGCTTGCCACCGACCTTCTGCCTGTTCTCCTGATACGTTGAGTGCACGACTAGCCGTATTGTGCTCTTACAACGCTTGCCACCGACCTTCTGCCTGTTCTCCTGATACGTTGAGAGCACGACTAGCCGTATTGTGCTCTTTCAACGCTTGCCACCGACCTTCTGCCTGTTCTCCTGATACGTTGAGAGCACGACTAGCCGTATTGTGCTCTTTCAACGCTTACCACCGACCTTCTGCCTGTTCTCCTGATACGTTGAGAGCACGACTAGCCGTATTGTGCTCTTTCAACGCTTGCCACCGACCTTCTGCCTGTTCTCCTGATACGTTGAGAGCACGACTAGCCGTATTGTGCTCTTTCAACGCTTGCCACCGACCTTCTGCCTGTTCTCCTGATACGTTGAGTGCGCGACTAGCCGTATTGTGCTCTTACAACGCTTGCCACCGACCTTCTGCCTGTTCTCCTGATACGTTGAGCACGACTAGCCGTATTGTGCTCTTACATCGCTTGCCACCGACCTTCTGCCTGTTCTCCTGATACGTTGAGAGCATGACTAGCCGTATTGTGCTCTTACATCGCTTGCCACCGACCTTCTGCCTGTTCTCCTGATACGTTGAGAGCATGACTAGCCGTATTGTGCTCTTACAACGCTTGCCACCGACCTTCTGCCTTTTCTCCTGATACGTTGAGTGCATGACTATAGGCGTATTGTGCTCTTACATCGCTTGCCACCGACCTTCTGCCTGTTCTTCTGATACGTTGAGTGCACGACTAGCCGTATTGTGCTCTTACAACGCTTGCCACCGACCTTCTGCCTGTTCTCCTGATACGTTGAGAGCACGACTAGCCGTATTGTGCTCTTACAACGCTTGCCACCGACCTTCTGCCTGTTCTCCTGATACGTTGAGTGCACGACTAGCCGTATTTTGCGCTTACAACGCTTGCCAACAGACGCGCTGATACGTTGAGAGCACGACTAGCCGTATTGTGCTCTTTCAACGCTTGCCACCGACCTTCTGCCTGTTCTCCTGATACGTTGAGAGCACGACTAGCCGTATTGTGCTCTTTCAACGCTTACCACCGACCTTCTGCCTGTTCTCCTGATACGTTGAGAGCACGACTAGCCGTATTGTGCTCTTTCAACGCCTGCCACCGACCTTCTGCCTGTTCTCCTGATACGTTGAGAGCACGACTAGCCGTATTGTGCTCTTTCAACGCTTGCCACCGACCTTCTGCCTGTTCTCCTGATACGTTGAGAGCACGACTAGCCGTATTGTGCTCTTTCAACGCTTGCCACCGACCTTCTGCCTGTTCTCCTGATACGTTGAGAGCACGACTAGCCGTATTGTGCTCTTTCAACGCTTGCCACCGACCTTCTGCCTGTTCTCGTGATACGTTGAGTGCGCGACTAGCCGTATTGTGCTCTTACAACGCTTGCCACCGACCTTCTGCCTGTTCTCCTGATACGTTGAGTGCACGACTAGCCGTATTGTGCTCTTACATCGCTTGCCACCGACCTTCTGCCTGTTCTCCTGATACGTTGAGAGCATGACTAGCCGTATTGTGCTCTTACATCGCTTGCCACCGACCTTCTGCCTGTTCTCCTGATACGTTGAGAGCATGACTAGCCGTAGTGTGCTCTTACAACGCTTGCCACCGACCTTCTGCCTGTTCTCCTGATACGTTGAGTGCATGACTATAGGCGTATTGTGCTCTTACATCGCTTGCCACCGACCTTCTGCCTGTTCTCCTGATACGTTGAGTGCACGACTAGCCGTATTGTGCTCTTACAACGCTTGCCAACAGACGCGCTGATACGTTGAGTGCTCGACTAGCCGTATTGTGCTGTTACAACGCTTGCCAACAGACGCGCTGATACGTTGAGTGCACGACTAGCCGTATTGTGCTCTTACAACGCTTGCCAACAGACGCGCTGATACGTTGAGTGCACGACTAGCCGTATTGTGCTGTTACAACGCTTGCTAACAGACGCGCTGATACGTTGAGTGCACGACTAGCCGTATTGTGCTCTTACAACGCTTGCCAACAGACGCGCTGATACGTTGAGTGCACGACTAGCCGTATTGTGCTGTTACAACGCTTGCCAACAGACGCGCTGATACGTTGAGTGCACGACTAGCCGTATTGTGCTGTTACAACGCTTGCCAACAGACGCGCTGATACGTTGAGTGCACGACTAGCCGTATTGTGCTCTTACAACGCTTGCCAACAGACGCGTGGATACGTTGAGTGCACGACTAGCCGTATTGTGCTCTTACAATGCTTGCCAACAGACGCGCTGATACGTTGAGTACACGACTAGCCGTATTGTGCTCTTACAACGCTTGCCAACAGACGCGCTGATACGTTGAGTGCACGACTAGCCGTATTGTGCTCTTACAACGCTTGCCAACAGACGCGCTGATACGTTGAGTGCACGACTAGCCGTATTGTGCTCTTACAATGCTTGCCAACAGACGCGCTGATACGTTGAGTGCACGACTAGCCGTATTGTGCTCTTACAATGCTTGCCAACAGACGCGCTGATACGTTGAGTGCACGACTAGCCGTATTGTGCTCTTACAATGCTTGCCAACAGACGCGCTGATACGTTGAGTGCACGACTAGCCGTATTGTGCTCTTACAACGCTTGCCAACAGACGCGCTGATACGTTGAGTACACGACTAGCCGTATTGTGCTCTTACAATGCTTGCCAACAGACGCGCTGATACGTTGAGTACACGACTAGCCGTATTGTGCTCTTACAACGCTTGCCAACAGACGCGCTGATACGTTGAGTACACGACTAGCCGTATTGTGCTCTTACAACGCTTGCCAACAGACGCGCTGATAGAATCATTACGATGCCGGATGCAGCCAACGGGATAAACAAGTTTGGTTGATATCACAAATACGTCACGTCACTATTACATAATCTAAAACCGATAAGAACTTGCTAGATATACCTACTTGATATTGTATATCTTGCGTGTATCTGGCTCAATAGAGCGACGTTAGTCTACCGGGAAATCCCGCGGTAAATTCCGTTTAAATAGACCGCGTAAGGCGACCACCCCTTCTGAGAATATTAAGCCTTACAGTTGAGCATTTCCTACAAGTGGTGGTTTTTGGCGGCATAATTTAGCAACGCTCTATAGACGGACCTAAATTTGGGTCTAACCTAAGTGTCAAATTGAGCCAAAATCATGTGTGCACATGTATTACATTAAAAAAAAATAAATAAATAAAAAAAAAAAAAAACAGGACGAAGTGCCATAAAGGTCTAATGGAGACGCTCGAAGGCTTCGCTAGTGTATTTAATTGGTGATGACTTACGCCACTATCAACCTTTTCAATTTTACTGCACTGTTTGACATTATTAATGTAGTTGGCGTGGCAAAACGGCCTTGCGCCTAAACAGCAATGCCAATGCTTAAGGTTTTCCGTAAGTATATCGAGCTTATCGTGCTTTAACGTGCTGGAGAATGCCAGGGGCAAAGCATTTTCAACCAGTTACGGAACACACCCTATGACGACAGCACATGTTGGATACGTCGATGCGAATATACATCATATTAAACATTTTCTTTGATTTTACATTTTGCCAGCGGGGGGAGGGGGGGGGGGGGGAGGCACTTGTTTGTTCCAAATAGACTGTAGGGGGAGCGATCATGGCGGTCTCGGGCGCATGTTTACCTACGTATTGCGAGCGTAATACGCGTCCTGTGTGCACAGAGAGGCGACTTACACGCGCGGAACTGAGGCCGGCGGCAACTTCGAGACAATGACTCGCTCCCCTTGTTAACACTATGGCTGAACACTTTGTGAATAAGACCACGTCATTTGCGATATTTTCTACTCCATTACTTATTTTTGTGATGTAGTGAATGCTCATCTAATTCCTCTGTACGCAATTTACTGACAAACACACCCTCCATTCATGTATATCTTTAATTATATGTAATTTATGTATATTTGTAAATTGTTTGAACCTCCGTGTGGGTCTAGGGTAGAATTTAGCCCCTAGGGTAACTGTCCAGAAAAATCCTATTGCCGTTTTCATCTTCTTCTACTTGTGCCGATCCTTCAATCAGCTTCCCGATGTCATATGACGTAATGATTGAGTAGGCCTACGTCGTTAAACACCATGTAATCAAATTGATGGCTTTACAGTGAAGAAGCTTTGAATCTTATTACAATATTATGTAAACATAAAATCGGAATTAGGTTAACTTCCATTCCAACCCAACATACTATTACTCAATCCCAATCACACCCCTGCGTCCTGGCAAGGAAACGTGGCTTGTGCCTTGTATGTCGTGTACACTCAAAGCCATCTAAAAATCAAGGGTAGTAAAGATCTTTTTTTTTCAATATTTTTTTTAGTATGTTTGTTTCATCTCTAGAACTTTCAAAGAGCGAGTTCTTTATAGTTTGAAACAAACAAGATCTGGAAACTGCGCAAGGATCGCGTAATTGCTGGGTTCTCACAACTAGCAACTGGTGAACTATACTAGCCCCTCTCATGGTTACCTCAGTCCTTGTCTGCCACCCTTTTCATGCAAGCTGTCATGGTTACCTCAGTCCTTGTCTGCCACCCTTTTCATGCAAGCTGTCATGGTTACCTCAGTCCTTGTCTACCGCCCTTTTCATGCAAGCTGTCATGGTTACCTCAGTCCTTGTCTACCGCCCTTTTCATGCAAGCTGTCATGGTTACCTCAGTCCTTGTCTGCCGCCCTTTTCATGCAAGCTGTCATGGTTACCTCAGTCCTTGTCTGCCGCCCTTTTCATGCAAGCTGTCATGGTTACCTCAGTCCTTGTCTACCGCCCTTTTCATGCAAGCTGTCATGGTTACCTCAGTCCTTGTCTGCCGCCCTTTTCATGCAAGCTGTCATGGTTACCTCAGTCCTTGTCTACCGCCCTTTTCATGCAAGCTGTCATGGTTACCTCAGTCCTTGTCTACCGCCCTTTTCATGCAAGCTGTCATGGTTACCTCAGTCCTTGTCTACCGCCCTTTTCATGCAAGCTGTCATGGTTACCTCAGTCCTTGTCTACCGCCCTTTTCATGCAAGCTGTCATGGTTACCTCAGTCCTTGTCTACCGCCCTTTTCATGCAAGCTGTCATGGTTACCTCAGTCCTTGTCTACCGCCCTTTTCATGCAAGCTGTCATGGTTACCTCAGTCCTTGTCTACCGCCCTTTTCATGCAAGCTGTCATGGTTACCTCAGTCCTTGTCTACCGCCCTTTTCATGCAAGCTGTCATGGTTACCTCAGTCCTTGTCTACCGCCCTTTTCATGCAAACTGTCATGGTTACCTCAGTCCTTGTCTACCGCCCTTTTCATGCAAGCTGTCATGGTTACCTCAGTCCTTGTCTACCGCCCTTTTCATGCAAGCTGTCATGGTTACCTCAGTCCTTGTCTACCGCCCTTTTCATGCAAGCTGTCATGGTTACCTCAGTCCTTGTCTGCCGCCCTTTTCATGCAAGCTGTCATGGTTACCTCAGTCCTTGTCTACCGCCCTTTTCATGCAAGCTGTCATGGTTACCTCAGTCCTTGTCTACCGCCCTTTTCATGCAAGCTGTCATGGTTACCTCAGTCCTTGTCTACCGCCCTTTTCATGCAAGCTGTCATGGTTACCTCAGTCCTTGTCTGCCGCCCTTTTCATGCAAGCTGTCATGGTTACCTCAGTCCTTGTCTACCGCCCTTTTCATGCAAGCTGTCATGGTTACCTCAGTCCTTGTCTGCCGCCCTTTTCATGCAAGCTGTCATGGTTACCTCAGTCCTTGTCTGCCGCCCTTTTCATGCAAGCTGTTTCAACGTTAATCTACAGATTCCTGGCGTCCTTTGCAAATATTCGTACAGGCGGTATTTCGCTTCGTAGAGTGCACGTGGCATTAGGCACGCCCACATTTGTTAGGAATTTCCAGGTAATCAAAATACAGTCGTCAATTATCCCTATAATGGACCTGTCAGTTTCAAGCAAACCAGGTAAGCACTAGAGAAGAGAAAATGTTGTCGATCCTATTGGACTCGTCTGTTTGGTAAGTATGTAACCTAGTTACCCCAAGAGGTGTTGGTAGAAGATAGCTTTACAACCCTTGTTTTACATATAAATTGTGAGCGGCCTTATGTAAGTCTGTCAACAGTCGTATGCAAGCAACTATTTGCTTTGGGACACCTTGAACCCCAAGAGATGATGATGATCAAGAAGAAATCTTTCAACCCTGATAGCACTACAATCCGTTATCTGTGCTGATAGTGCGTGTATTTACGCCAGTGTTGTCCGCAGTCGATGCCCACGCTCGCAACAAGCGCAGCGCGAAGCAGCAGTCCGTGCAAGACATGCTGTGTGGTTGTGTGTTTACTTACGCCAGTGTTGTCCGCAGTCGATGCCCACGCTCGCAACAAGCGCAGCGCGAAGCAGCAGTCCGTGCAAGACATGCTGTGTGGTTGTGTGTTTACTTACGCCAATGTTGTCCGCAGTCGATGCCCACGCTCGCAACAAGCGCAGCGCGAAGCAGCAGTCTGCGCAAGACATGCTGTGTGGTTGTGTGTGTACTTACGCCAGTGTTGTCCGCAGTCGATGCCCACGCTCGCAACAAGCGCAGCGCGAAGCAGCAGTCCGCGCAAGACATGCTGTGTGGTTGTGTGTGTACTTACGCCAGTGTTGTCCGCAGTCGATGCCCACGCTCGCAACAAGCGCAGCGCGAAGCAGCAGTCCGCGCAAGACATGCTGTGTGGTTGTGTGTGTACTTACGCCAGTGTTGTCCGCAGTCGATGCCCACGCTCGCAACAAGCGCAGCGCGAAGCAGCAGTCCGCGCAAGACATGCTGTGTGGTTGTGTGTGTACTTACGCCAGTGTTGTCCGCAGTCGATGCCCACGCTCGCAACAAGCGCAGCGCGAAGCAGCAGTCTGCGCAAGACATGCTGTGTGGTTGTGTGTGTACTTACGCCAGTGTTGTCCGCAGTCGATGCCCACGCTCGCAACAAGCGCAGCGCGAAGCAGCAGTCCGCGCAAGACATGCTGTGTGGTTGTGTGTGTACTTACGCCAGTGTTGTCCGCAGTCGATGCCCACGCTCGCAACAAGCGCAGCGCGAAGCAGCAGTCTGCGCAAGACATGCTGTGTGGTTGTGTGTGTACTTACGCCAGTGTTGTCCGCAGTCGATGCCCACGCTCGCAACAAGCGCAGCGCGAAGCAGCAGTCTGCGCAAGACATGCTGTGTGGTTGTGTGTGTACTTACGCCAGTGTTGTCCGCAGTCGATGCCCACGCTCGCAACAAGCGCAGCGCGAAGCAGCAGTCTGCGCAAGACATGCTGTGTCTACTGGTGAAGCATCAAGAACAAGGGACGCTACCATCGGAGCTGAAGCCGTTCACAGAGGACGAGTGAGTAGCCTTCATTCCGATGACGTCGTGTGCTGACAAGGTTCTGTACTAGAGACTACACCAAATAGTATTTTTACGAACCGGTTAATCGGTTTTATCCATTTTACACAAAATTTTAAATATTAAGAACGAAGGGTAGCTTTACGTAAAAAAACGCGCAACATTTTCATTTTGTATTTATATCTCAAGAATGGACCTGCAATCGAAATCTGAATCGACAGCGCACTGTGGGTTGGTAAGCCCTATACAGGCTGAACAAATATTATAGTCAGTAGCTTAGTTATTTTAATTATTAAATTCATAATAAGTAATAAAATGAATTACAAATGAAATCCATATTGATTATAGACACATTTAGAGCATTCAGTACGTAGGGCTTACCAAACCACTGTGCGCTGTAGATTAAGATTTTCGATTTCGAGGTCCACGCTTGAGATATAATTTAAAAATAAAAATGTTGTGTGGTTTTCAACGTAAGGCTACCCATGTCTCCACCCCGATTTCCGACAACCATTACCCTCGACTCTCGAGAAATGCACATAAACAAGAACCGCGTTTCGGGAAGTTGAAATGCAAGATACCTGGGAAGAGTACCATGTTAAAACATTCGTGATTATGGGGGGGGGGGGGGGGCACTGGATGGCAGGGAACATGATAACGCGTGTTGACTTACGCGGGAAATCGCGGGTGCTTCTTCAGTGCGATTTAATATGTTGATTCTCGGAAAACCGGTCTACGAACTAAAAATCGCTTTCAAACCGGTTAACGACTATTCGGTGTACGTAGTTTCTACTAAACCTCAAAAGTATGAAATCCCGAATGAACAAATCCCCGATGATTCAACTCGCGCTTATACAAGACGTGGGAGGGGTGGCATCAGCATGTGACATGAATCGTGGAGCTTATAGACTTAGGTTGGAATAAACTGCTCGGGCTAAAATAATATTGCAATCGTAAGTGAAGCAATATAAGAACAATCCAGCAATCACTCAGGTTAATTGTGATTGGTACCATCATGTGCAAAACATATATATTTTGGGGAACCTGCGGCTAAATTATTATAATTTTGTTTACATAACAACATGGACTGAAAACATTAGCTTCGTACAACATCAAACATATAAATATAATTATGAATATCTCCTAGGAAAACGCTCTGTGTGACGCGTTGATAAGCGAATGCGTCCATGTCCATAAACTTTCCGGCGAAAAGTTCTCAAAGCTTTCATCTTTGTTCAATGTAATAAGAAATAAATATACAAGTGTTACAAGCGGTCTTGTTGCTCCAGCGCCGTTAAACTGAAAACACTAATATCATCAAAATAAGAATGTTCATATTTATTGAAAACAGCAACAACCAAAACAATTATGTGCAACGATTATGGTTTTTATTGTCATAGTTATTATACTTCCTGCCATTGTTCAATAAAAGATTGGTTGTCTATATAAATTATAGCTTGGAGTTTTCGTTATCAGAGTTACTAAACTTCAATTCAGCAATACAAATGTAATGTGTACCTACAATACCTTATCGGATCGCGTTGAAATTAGTATATTCGTGACTAGACAAAAAGGTACTATAATATGGCTATCTCACATGTTGCCGCCAGTTTGTTTCAACAAAATATCTTCTAGTAATTGCATTGAACCTTTTGTAACTTCTCACCGTATTGGCCACAAAACTAAAGGCATTCAATCCACATCGAGGCTTGTGGATGGTCCAAATTTCAGTCGGACTTGCCGTTCGACCGTGACACATAAAAAACATACAACAAACAAACAAACAAACAAACAAACAAACAAACAAACAAACAAACAAACAAACAAACAAAACGAGTGCAATAAAAGTTAAGTGGAACCGCTCGCTTAATTATTAGTTCGTTATTTTCTCTCAATCTGTAATTTCTAATTTGTGGATAATTTTGCGTGATATGCAATAATTGTCCCGATATGCAATACTGGTTATTGCTGGAACGCGCTTTGGAACTGTAACGGGATGCTAGAGCATGCAACACCCCCCACCAAGATGATGATAGCATATTGTATTAGCCGTACGAAACCAAGATACGTGGTACGTGGGCTTAAAAGACAAGACAATATGCCGGAGAGAGCACATGTTACATCGTGGTTATAAAGATTAGTTTGATTGGCTAAGCTTTAGGTATTAGGAATTTGCTTTGGTTTGGATTAAGCCATATTTCTTTCAGACATAACTCGTTAATCTCTTTCGTCCCAAAGAAGTTAAACGAAAAAAGCTTTACCTCCCTACCTTTGGCTAAAACAACCAACAGAACTTCAAATACGGCATATTATTTGTTTCAGACTGGAACAACTGCGTCCTCTCACACGGATCGGCTGCGAGAACGCGGTCAACAAGTTGCGAACCGACTGCAAGAAGCTGGGGATGTCTCCACCCGTCTATAAGGTTGTGTGTACGGGCATCAACCCCAAGGGTCAGAGGGAGGTGACCGTACATTGCACCGGACTGGATCTCAGCTCCAGAGGTTTGTGTTGCTGGTCGTCGTACAACAACTTCGGTAATGCTTTTGTCATCAATCAATGACGTGTTTACGGTCTCGAGCAACCCGAGTAGGTATTTGAATTAGCCACGGCCGCTGGTTGGCTGCCGCTCAACCAGCCGTGACGGAAGCAATACCGAAGTTGCCTGGACGTAGGTGTTGTCGTCATAAGCTGTGTGGTAGGAACTAACCGTACATTGCACCAGACTGGATCTGAGCTCCAGAGGTTTGTTCTGCTAGTTGCCTAGACGTAGGTGTTGTCGTCATAAGCTGACACAGCTTATGACGACAGTTCCTACGACACGTAGGAACTAACCGTACTAGCACCAGACTGGATCTGAGCTCCAGAGGTTTATACTGCTAGTTGCCTGGACGTAAGTGTTGTCGTCATAAGCTGTGTCGTAGGAACTAACCGTACATTGCACCAGACTGGATCTGAGCTCCAGAGGTTTATACTGCTAGTTGCCTGGACGTAAGTGTTGTCGTCATAAGCTGTGTCGTAGGAACTAACCGTATATTGCACCAGACTGGATCTGAGCTCCAGAGGTTTATACTGCTAGTTGTCTGGATGTAGGTGTTGTCGTCATAAGCTGTGTCGTAGGAACTAATTGTACATTGCACCAGACTGGATCTGAGCTCCAGAGGTTTATACTGCTAGTTGCCTGGACGTAGGTGTTGTCGTCATAAGCTGTGTCGTAGGAACTAACCGTATATTGCACCAGACTGGATCTGAGCTTCAGAGGTTTATACTGCTAGTTGCCTGGACGTGGGTGTTGTCGTCATAAGCTGTGTCGTAGGAACTAACCGTATATTGCACCAGACTGGATCTGAGCTCCAGAGGTTTATACTGCTAGTTGCCTGGACGTAAGTGTTGTCGTCATAAGCTGTGTCGTAGGAACTAACCGCATATTGCACCAGACTGGATCTGAGCTCCAGAGGTTTATACTGCTAGTTGCCTGGACGTAGGTGTGTTCGTCATAAGCTGTGTCGTAGGAACTAACCGTACATTGCACCAGACTGGATCTGAGCTCCAGAGGTTTATACTGCTAGTTGCCTGGACGTAGGTGTTGTCGTCATAAGCTGTGTCGTAGGAACTAACCGTATATTGCACCAGACTGGATCTGAGCTTCAGAGGTTTATACTGCTAGTTGCCTGGACGTGGGTGTTGTCGTCATAAGCTGCGTCATAGTAAAGAAGAAAACAAGAAGGCACCACGAGATTCCGTGGCAAGTTCCGTTGAAATAGATCGCTCGAAGCATCCGTCTTTCTGATCGTTTTACAACCACATTGTTTGATACATTTTGGTGACTCACTATAGGTTTCAATTGTTTAGCAATGGAAACCTGCAAATCGTGAAATGGTGTATCGCAAATATAGGCGCCACCCGCATGTATGTGAGATACACGTCTTGTTGCCTATTTCTAAGAGCGGGTTTTTCACCGTTCTTGTCGATGAATTATACGCCTATCTTAAAGGTCCACTAAACCCAAACATACATGTCGAGTCATTAGACGCTGACGCTTTTACGTAAGTCGAATGAAAAAGTCCCACTTCTCAATGAAGCTTCGTTTGGGCTACAGCGCAGGTTTCGTTTTGTCTGTGACGTAGAACGATACGTGTTGTTTTCATTATAGACCAAGAAACGAACCGTAAAAATAGGCCTGACCCGGAACTAATTGGTACAGAATTTTTTTTGATCAGAAGTTGTTACTTATGTATACCTACATGCGCATAAGAAACTTTACCGCTGTCCGACACCCCTAATTAGCGTAATTAATTAAAATGTTAAAACTAATTAATGCTTATATTATGGTTGTTTTTGAAGATTTTTCAGAATTAAGATTTTTACCAAATCGCACAACCCTTTTTGTAATTAAAAAAAATTACTTACATCAATATAAATATTTCGGTAGTCATTAATTAATTACTCTTAATTATAATAACAATTTCAATTAAATGCTTCCCGTGTAAAATTGGTACAATTGAATATTGTTTTGACAGTTGTAAATATAAGAACAACAACATACATAACTTGTGTAGAAACTTTACTGCAATCAAAAAACTATTTAAATGCTAAATCAGCTAATTAATAATTAATTATTACATTTATAACTTACATACGTACATATTTGAACACAGGCAATATGGGTATCAAAAGAAAGCTGCCGATACGTTGATTTTAATGCTGGTACTCTCAGGGTCATTCAAACAAATTTCTGAAGTTTTTCTAGGGGGGTAGAAAGAAGGGGGGGGTGGATTAATAAAGAATATTATCAAACGTATCAAACAAAAGCTATTAATACGTTGTTATTAGTAAAAATACTTTTAGAATGATAAAAGACCATGTAGCCTAGTGCTTGGTTAATAGCGGGGGTGGGAGGGGGGGAGGGGGGGGGGCGGTAAAAAGTGTTCTCATAACCCAATTTTGCGTCTGATTTTTGACAGTATTTGATTTTACTTCTTAGATATGAGGTCCGATTACTCTGATACAAAACTCCAGGCTCAACTATCCGAATTTAACAAAATGGGTAGTGTCATTACCGCGCATAGTTTCTTTTACTAAGTACCTAATCATTAATAAACCGTATAATGCAAAGATTTTGTCCTTGTAACCAAACAAAGTTTTAGTTCTTGATAATTATGACTACTTGTCGAACACAGCGATCGCAAATATTATTGCAACGGATTATAAACTCAACTCAATTCCTTGGTAAACAAGATTTGTAAGATTTATTCTGTTACCTCTTGTCACCACATACAAATTTAAAACCGCAAACGTTGATGGAGATACAATTGAAGTTGATCCTTTGCTGCTTTTCCAACGACTCTCGAGCGTTGGAGAGTCATCAGAGGATGATTTAGCAATAGCTAATTTAGTTTTTTAAGAGTTGCATTATGATATAATATGTAAACGTTAATTTTTTTTACGTATACATTTGTATGAACTTTCAAATTAAGCACACTACCACAAGATGTATTTGACTATTCGGGCATTCCAAGGTATAACTTAAGCTGAAAATTCTGCTTCTGGGGATAATATGTTTGCAAATACACGAAGAAAATGGTATAGAAATAATATGAAAGGGAAAGAATATGAAATAAGTAACACTGTTACAAGCAAGTCTTGCTTTGAGATTGATGAAGGGCATTTTGATGCATCACATACCTTATAAAGGTCTAGAGACAAAACATTTGAAGAGTTATGTAGTATGTGGAGTACATTAAAAGCAAATATCATAACTACTGAAGTATTTGATGGCTACGATAATGGGTCATCAACTAAACACATCACACATTGATTTTCAAACAACAACGTGCATGCAACGTGCATTTAGAACGGATGCACCTTCTTGCAGTTGCATCGTACTTGAAAAATATGTAGTGAGGCTGGTGGCTTGTCAGTTGGTACAGGACATTTGTTTTTTAAGAGTTGTTACAAAGCTAAACTTGTACTTGATGATACTAATAATAAAATGTGGTGGGGAGATGCTGATATTGTAGGCTGTAAAGTCTCATGCTGAATACTGTGTAAGCAGTTATTAATTTATGTGTAAACTTCTCTCTTATCATTTTACAACATACCGATTGCTTTTCCACTGCACTCAACAATCTTTGTGTTAGGAGATGTGGGATTGTTGGAAATATATTAATTAAAAAAAATCGTATGCAAATGTCTTGAATGGCAAAGCTTAAACTATTGTAAACATTCTTGAAGTAGTGTCATATCCACTTATTACGCGAATGAAGGGTAAAGAAGAACCCAATTCTTGATCCTAGCTTGGTTGTTGTGTATAACGCATATTCCATATTTTCTGTTTGCTGGCACCAGCTTTCAACTCTGATTCAATGATGAAATCATAAACAGGATTTTCGTGATTGAAATGCATACAATTACTGGCAACTCTGTAAAATCATCAGTGAGGGTGCTGTTCTCTGGTTAGCCGACTCTACTGCTGTAATTGCAATTAACACATCGGCGTCGTCTTGTGCTTAAAGTACTGTGATGTTATTGGCTTCAAGTCTCGTCGTAAAAGGCTTAGTGAATATTCATTCCCGTTAATTGGGTTGAGAGTTTTTCTATGTTCTATATTGCCTGACATTGATATGTTTGACTCCTTCTGGATTGTAGTTCATCTGTTACTACAATTTCATTTCAAAAATGTGATGTCCTAAGAAGATGGCTCATTGTCGTAGCTATCAAATGCTACAGTGGTCTTATGACATTTGATTCTGATGTGCTCCACATGATTATATATTACATATAGGTTTTTATAAGATTTCTCTAGAGTTGTCTAGACGAATATATACGATGCAGTTAATGCTATGTATCAATCACAAAACAATTGTGTTAAACTTATTAACAACCATGTCTCAATGAGTGTCAAATCAGACACAAAATTGACTTATGAGGACGCTTTTTAACCCCCCCCCCCCCCCCCCCTCCCTTTTTTAGCCAAACACTAAGGTATATTGTCTTTTATCACTTGAAAAGTTTTTTTACTATTAACGTCGTATTAGTAGCTTTCGTTTGATACGTTTGACGTTATTAATTATTAAACCGCCCCCCCCCCCCCCCCTAAAAGACTTTGGAAATTTGCTTGCATGACCCTGAGAGTATCGGTACTAAAATCAACGTATCAGCAGCTTTCTTTTGATACCCATATTGCCTATGTTCAAATATGTACCTATATAAGTTTTGAATGTAATAATTAACTATTAATTATGCTAATTTGTCATACAAATAATATTTTCATTGCAGTAAAGTTTCAACACAAGTTTTGTATGTTGATATTCTTATATTTGAAACTGACAAAACAATATTCAATCGCACCAATTTTACACGGGAAGCATTTAATTGAAACTGCTATTATAATTAATAGTAATTAATTAATGGCTACCGGGATATTTAAATTGATGTAAGTATTTTTTTTAAATTACCGAATAGGTTCTTTGATATGGTAAAAATATAGATTCTGAAAAATCTAAAAAAATAACCATAATATGAGCATTAATTAGTTTTAACATTTTAATTAATTACGCTAATTAGGGGTGTCGGACAGCGCTAAAGTTTCTTATGTGCATGTAGGTACACATAAGAAACAACTTATGATCAAAACAAATTCTGTACCAATTAGTTCCGGGTCAAACTGTTCGTTGCTTGGACTATTAGCTTTGAGATCTTTTCGCCAGAAAGTTCGTAGATATGGACGCGCTCGCTTATCAACGCGTCAAACAGAGCGTTTTCCTAGTAATAGAATTACAGAAAAACATTTGCTAAAAGATTTCCAACAATGAATTCTGTAGTAAAAAACAACCTTGTTTACTTCACGATGACGTCACGAACCATTGCGTAAGTGTTTTGGTATAAGTGTTAAGTGTGTTTTTTCATTTAAAAATCCGTACTAATAGGCCACTAGAACTGATTTTTAAAATGAAAAAAAGTTCCTTATTAAGTGTTTTCGCATTATTTCACTTTAAAAACTATTTCGTACAACCGTGTGCGTGCATCCCGTTTAATATTCGAAATATATTATATAAAAAGAAGTATGCCATTTCACGGATCAGAAGTATCATTTTATATTATTTCATCGCTAAAGATTAACTGAATAATATGTATATAGTTACTGGCCTAAGGGTGTTACATATTTCAGAGCACACATAAAGGTACAGTATATAATATTAATTATCATTATCATTTATTATAACCTTATAATAATGCATAATCTGTGGTCCCATCTGTAATTATAGCCATATCCACTAGAAAGAAGTTAAAACTTAAAACTGTCTCATATTTAACTAAATAAATGTGTTGAATATTTCAATGGACTGTAAGGCCCGCTGTTGCATGTTCAACTCGATTACTATTTCATTACAACAAGCTACTCATATTTCGGCTGTGTATCGTGATGGGGCGAACGTGGCGCGAGGGAAGCACTTGTATCTATCTACGCTACCTTCATGAGTGTAAATAGCGCTAGAGCAGGGCTGTTCAAACCATGGCATGCGGGCCGACCCGAGATATGTAATGTTAAGTGCCACCTGGAGCAAATTTCATTTTTTTAAATATCCATGCAAATACACTTATAATAGTGAGTTGAACTAAAATAAGGTCCTACTAAATGTTCAAAACCAATATTTTTTTTTTTTCGGTGGCGTATTGCTCTTGATATGGCGGTGCAAAGTCAAATTGTGTTGTAAAATCTTCTGGTGCCAAAAACAAAGTGTGAAAGCTGAATTTTGTTCTATAGTTTAATCTCACGTTTGTTTATACTAGAAGAAAAAATCTATGTGTTATAAAGTTTGTAGTGCGAATTTTTTCGTCTATCGGTACAAACCTGTGTTTTGTACCTGCGGATAAAAAAATTCGCTGCCGGTACAAACATGTGGTACCTACAGATGAAAACATTTGCACTACAAACTAGACTTTTATACATAGATTTTCTTCTTAACTTCCTCATATAAATAAAGGTGAGTTTACACCATATAAAAAATTTCAGCTGCCACATTTTTTTTTTTTTTTTTTCAGAAGATGCTACAACACAATTTGCCTTCACAATGCAATATCGAGAGTAATATGCCACGCAAAAAAAATTGTTTTTAACATTTTGTAAGACCTTATTTTATTTAGTTCCACGTTCTATTAGACATTTAGACTAGATCAGATTTAATAATTTTTCAGCTTTGGGGCCCAACGTGTTAAAAGTTGCCAACAAAGTGATCCTTATAGATTTTTAAAGAAGGAGACAGATTTTTTGAAAACTGATCTATTTATATATTTATGAAAATGAAGAAACAAATGAAAAACGCAAAAATTGCTTTTGGAAATGATGAAACCATAGTGTAGTGTCCTATTCACTTACGACATACACATCGGACTCTCAACCTGTGAAAAGTGTCAATACACTACGCGTACTCTTATACATGATTATTGGAGATGTATTTAAGATTTTCTCAGAACGAGACACATTGTGTGCCAACACGGTATGTTTCTCCCGACTGGCAATTCATTGTTGATGTTTCTGACTGTCGACTGACTGTGTTTATTTGAGATACTACTGTTCTATAACATATTGCATTAGTTTGCTATTACTACTAGAGAACCCTCTCTGTCCAATCCACTCCTTTTAGGGTTTACAATGATACGCGTTAAAACTCTCAAACGACATCACGATAATACTCCCACTCGCTATTATGGAGGAACGCAAGTGTTTGTTACAATTATAAAAATAGTCAACTTTATAACTTATACATAAGCAAGTGCCGTACCGAGTGACTGACTGACTGACTGACTGACTGACTGACTCATCAATGCACAGCTTAAACCGTTAAAGCTACGAACTTGACATTTTGGAGGTACGTAGCTCTTATGATGAAACACCCACTAAGGAAGGATTTTGGAAATTTTGTCCCTAAGGGGGTGAAAAAGGGGATTGAAGTGTTGTTTCTAGACTACTAATATTTTAAAACAAAATTATTACAGTCATAAAAATTGGTACATAGGTTCAACACTAAAAATAAGGACACATGTTTAACCGTTTTCTCAAAAATTCAGTTAATTGAAAACGGAAAGTGAGTTTATATGTCAAATACCAAGCATGTTATAGTCGTACAAAGTTGGTAAGTAGGTTCTCCTTTAAAAATAAAATAAATAAGTGTTTTAGTATTTTCCGAAAATTGAGTTGACGGTGGTGAAAAGAGGGGGTGAATTTTGTTATGAGGACATCTATATCTCAAAAACTGAATATGTTACAGACGTAAAAATTGGTGGTTACATTCTCCATTAAAAATAAAGAAATAGGCCTGCGCGTTTTACCATTTTTCTAAAATCGTGTTATGAAGGGTGAAGAGCGGTAGTGGATTCGAGGGGTTGAATTTTGTATCTCAATAACCGAGGACATTCGACACGTGAAATCGGTACATCGATTCTTATTTGAAAATAACCACACAGGTATTTTACCGTTTTTTCTAAAAACCAGTAAATCGTGGAGGAAAAAAATGACGATACCGATATCTCAAAAACCAAAGATGTTGCAGACGTAAAAATTGTATTTATAGCTTCACATTTATTAACAAAGTAACATGTGTTTAACCATTTTCTGAAAATCCAGTTAAGGGGGCGTGATAAGCTGAGCGAATTTTTTTATGAGGATTCCTATATCTAAAATTGAAGATGGAAAACTTTCCAGTCGGGAAAATTGGTGTAAAGATTTTTCTTGAAACTTGAAGAAATACTATTTAAGGGGGTAAAAACAGGGGATGATTTCTTTAAACTAAAAAAATTTAAGTCTTGAAATTTGATATTTAGATTCTCATTGAAAAATACGTAACAATTGTTTTACATTTATTCAAAAATCCAGATAAAGGGGGTGAAAAGAGGGATGTGCATTGTTTTATACGCATATCCTGTACGTATATTTCGAAAACGGAAGATGTTACAGACGGGAAAATTGGAATTTAGTTTCTTCCTTAACAATGAATAAATATGTGTTATACGATTGTTCTAAATTTAAGTAAATGCTGGTGAAAACGGAAGGGGGGGGGGGGGGGGACAGAGAGGGGGTGAATTTTTTAGTTCAGTAACTGAAAGTGTTATAGAAGTCAAACTCTGCAATTAATTATCTTTTTTGAATAAAAAACACGTTTCACCATTTTCTGAAAATAATCCAGTTGAGGGGAATGATAACGGGGGATGAATTTTATTATAAGTACACGTAAACCTAAACTAACATGATGTTACTGATGTGAAAGTTGATATTTATATTCTGAGATTCTCCTTTAAATAAACAAACATGTGTTTTACCTTTTTCCAAAAATCAAATTAAGTGGTGTGAAATGGGGCGGGATGATAGTTTTATGCGAGAGAATACATTATCTCAACAACCGATACGTTATAGACTTAAAAATTGGTATTTAGATTCATCTTTAAAAATAAAGAAGTACCTGTTTTACCATTTTGTGTGCCACAATAAGTTGTACAAAAATCCTGAAATCCACGTGAGCGAAGCCACGACGGGCAACTGCTAGTCTATCCGTATTTTGTTTAGAACAAACTATGCGTGTCCAGTCAAAGGAAGACACATCACTAGAGTCGCTTTAGCAACAGATTGTTTGTCCGACATAGATATTTGTATGATGCCACGTTGCCCCTTCAATCGCTTCTACTGCTTTACGCTTCACGCAGATGATCTAGGTGCCGTACACGAATAATATAACATCCGAAGTTATTCACTAATAATTTATTTGCTTTGTGTATATTTCTATTCAAAACACACTCTCGTGGGTGGATTTGTTCTGAATTTCAAAACAAAACTCGTTATTTGGTGGTGATTCAATTTTAACTGTTAAAACCAATCAACACATGCTTATTTTGTAAATCACATAATTCTTACCTATTTCAGTGTGATTGCTGTTCGAAAATTTTCCGGAAATCGACCCCCCCCCCCCCCACCCCCACACCCCATACCCCAATGAATCGCAAAAGCTTCCATGCTATCACACATACTTTTGTGACTTTTCTACTGACATAGAACCTGCAAATATCACGCATCTCCCAAAGTCTTAGCCAATCCCCATGGACGCAAATAGCACTTGTTTACAATTTACTTTTTTAATGTAATGGCCAAATCGAAAATCCATAGCAAGTATAATTATTCATTGCTGAAATCCTGTGCGACTGGCCGGGCTTCCAACGTTGTGAAGTCTGACGGAAGTATTATAACAAGAGGGAAACACGCTTACCAATAACGGGCGATAGAAAAACGAATTCGATGAGGTTTTAATTCACAAATTAAAAACTCACGCGTCGAAGCGCTTTTCAATATTAGCTTTTGTCTTTTAATTTAGGCAATATGAAGACTTTGGTAAATTTGTCGTAATTGGTGTTGATGCATTATTCGGTTTCTCCGCTTTTGAAATGAAGAGAAAGGTAGTTTAAAAAAGTAGCGTTTTCTAATCAATAAGAACGTTATGGAAAATAACAAAGTGTATCACATTTACATGCTACAAGTCCTGCCCAAGGACTGCTACCTTATCGTGGTGGGCAGGTTTGCGTGCTTTGTTGATCCCGAGAGCTATGCCGGCGGAAGCGTATGCTTCTGGTAGGGCCACCCTAGCCGGACTGGTCGAGGAGGAGAATTCTGACGAAGTGCAGTCCACACCCCAAGCCTCTTTCCTCCCCTTTCCCCTTTCCTCACGTTCCCTCCTACTTGCCCCTTTCCTCCAAACAGCTCCATATTTCATCTTCATATATCACCCACTCATTGTCTCGATTAGCCTCGTTGCAAAAATATGAGACGTTAAGCCCAAATATTAATTAATTAATTAATTAATTACAAGCTACAAGTGATTTCGTTAGAAATTCATATTTCATTCAAAAACTGTACATACAAAATACATACAATCAAAACCAGTCCGGTTGTAATTTTGTTGACTAATCAAGGAATTGGAGGGACCTCGAATAATGTTAAATACACTGTTAGTAATATAAATGATAAATGTTAAATACACTGTTAGTAATTTATAAAATCAAAACTATAGTCTAATAATTACATATGGTCAGTATCGCTAAATAATGCGACACCGTCTCAGAAAGTATAACGCAATGTTATTCGGATACAAATCTTCAATTATAATGAAATATTAGCCAAAATAATAACCATTTAATTTGTAATTTTTAATTTAAAACGGCACACTTTTAACAGTCTGCGGTGGCAGCCTCATGCCGTGCCATGCCGTGCGGTTGGAGCGCTGGTCCACATAGAGTGCCACCACAGTAAGGCTAAGGGTATTTGTTATTTTTCCTTCATCTATTAGCCCCCCTCTCCCCCCTCCCCATCGTCTCGAATAGCATGATTGCAATAATAGAGCAAAGCATTCAGCAACAACATTAAAAAGTGAAACTTTTGAATCCACTGTTTAGTTCTTACGAAACCAGTCTAGATTATTGTTCACTTACATGTTGTGTCATTTTGATTTTAGCATTGGTTTTATTTACATTTTAATGACATTTTTATACAAATTGGAACTACTCTGCATTGCAGTCATAAACATGCTTTAGAATTGAAGACTTTTGCATAAATCTAAGAACGTGTATGTATTTTAATGCAGTCACGTGTGTACATCACTGTTGTTGCAGCTACTGGTCCAAACAAGAGGAAGGCCCGGGGATTGGCAGCCAGAAACATGCTTTAGAATTGAAGACTTTTTGGATCAATCTAAGAACGTGTATTTTAATGGGGTTTATTATAATCAGTCACGTGTGTACATCACTATTGTTGTTGCAGCTACTGGTCCAAACAAGAGGAAGGCCCGGGGATTGGCAGCCAGAAACATGCTTTAGAATTGAAGACTTTTTGGATAAATCTAAGAACGTGTATTTTAATGGGGTTTATTATAATCAGTCACGTGTGTACATCACTATTGTTGTTGCAGCTACTGGTCCAAACAAGAGGAAGGCCCGGGGATTGGCAGCCAGAAACATGCTTTAGAATTGAAGACTTTTTGGATAAATCTAAGAACGTGTATTTTAATGGGGTTTATTATAATCAGTCACGTGTATATATCACTATTGTTGTTGCAGCTACCGGTCCAAACAAGAGGAAGGCCCGGGGATTGGCAGCCAGAAACATGCTTTAGAATTGAAGACTTTTTGGATAAATCTAAGAACGTGTATTTTAATGGGGTTTATTATAATCAGTCACGTGTGTACATCACTATTGTTGTTGCAGCTACTGGTCCAAACAAGAGGAAGGCCCGGGGATTGGCAGCCAGAAACATGCTTTAGAATTGAAGACTTTTTGGATAAATCTAAGAACGTGTATTTTAATGGGGTTTATTATAATCAGTCACGTGTATATATCACTATTGTTGTTGCAGCTACCGGTCCAAACAAGAGGAAGGCCCGGGGATTGGCAGCCAGAAACATGCTTTAGAATTGAAGACTTTTTGGATAAATCTAAGAACGTGTATTTTAATGGGGTTTTATTATAATCAGTCACGTGTGTACATCACTATTGTTGTTGCAGCTACCGGTCCAAACAAGAGGAAGGCCCGGGGATTGGCAGCCAGAAACATGCTTTAGAATTGAAGACTTTTTGGATAAATCTAAGAACGTGTATTTTAATGGGGTTTTATTATAATCAGTCACGTGTATATATCACTATTGTTGTTGCAGCTACTGGTCCAAACAAGAGGAAGGCCCGGGGATTGGCAGCCAGAAACATGCTTTAGAATTGAAGACTTTTTGGATAAATCTAAGAACGTGTATTTTAATGGGGTTTTATTATAATCAGTCACGTGTACATATCACTATTGTTGTTGCAGCTACTGGTCCAAACAAGAGGAAGGCCCGGGGATTGGCAGCCAGAAACATGCTTTAGAATTGAAGACTTTTTGGATAAATCTAAGAACGTGTATTTTAATGGGGTTTTATTATAATCAGTCACGTGTATATATCACTATTGTTGTTGCAGCTACTGGTCCAAACAAGAGGAAGGCCCGGCGATTGGCAGCCAAAAACATTCTCTTGGAATATCACAGGATGAACTTTGTCAACCAACAATCAGAAACGTCGGAATAAAAACTCGTCAAGTTCTTCTAAAATTTTAATGAGATCAAATTAGATATATTTACATTTTCAATGGACACACGAACTACTACGGACATATATTTTAAGTACGAGTTGGCAGAATGTTCACGGCATCTTCGCCACAATCCACGGAAGCTTCCCAGTCCTCTTGAACGACCAGTAATCATAGCACAGCTTGCCGATGACGAGTACGATGAGAAAGGCGAGGATCCCATTCAGCAAGTCCAGCGGTTTTATCAGGTACTCACTCGGTTCCCGGCAAATCGCACTTCGAGACAGATCCCGAATCTGCAACAGAAGATCAAGTTTCAAGTCGCAAATCAAACGTGGCTGCTGTTACGATTATGTATGTACATTTTTTTTGTAAGCAAAATTTACTTTAATACATGACGCTTTACAATATAGTTGTGTTACTCTTTTTTCCGTTTAGGGTAGCTCTGCCTGTCGTACAAGACGACTCATGGGTCGTCGTCATGTGTTCGGGTAACTCGCAGTTATAAACCACACAAGTCTGTTATATCGATGTTTTGAGGACGCTTCAAGATATTCAGACAGTTGTCATTATCCAAGATTTGGTTCTGAAGGCCAATCAGCTGAACAATAAATTTAAAAACTTTCAACTTTTATAATTTACAGAAAGATTATTGCGATTGTTATTCTTAATAAATTATATCAGCAATTATTAACTCATAAGTAATAATTTAATTTGTGTTACTACAACTTTCGTAATAATGCATGAATGCATGAACTATAATTAATAATTACTGAAAGAACAATCGTAACAATTACACTATTTGCAACTTTTATATTCATTCTTTTGTTGATACAAAACAAAATTCTGGGTATGAATCGCTTTTTCAATCTTTAAGCGTTCTCGAGATATCAATAAAAACTTGTATTTAGTGAGTTAGCGTTAGACTCCAACTGTAGCATTATGAAGTTTAATTCACTCAACATTATGACAAGTTTTGTACAATCTAGGCCAATAATAATAACGTAAAACCCCGACCAGGGAAGCGGATGGTGTAGGTGTAGGCGTCCCATGCCTAGGGCTGAACCGTCCAGAGCTGCGGGGCCCCTACATATAGGCAAGGACTATCCACAAACCCCCCTCTTATTTTCATGGGGTGTACATGACCCACGTCCAGTTGTAAGAACGTTTCTATGTGGCAAGTGTTCAGAATAACAGACATCTGCAGGCGATAAGCATACCCATTCTTGATGCAAATTTTCTCAAGGAATATCATTATTATTATTATTATTATTATTATTATTATTATTATTATTATTATTATTATTATTATTATTATTATTATTATTATTATTATTATTATTATTATTATTATTATTATTATTATCATTATTGTTATTATTATTATTATGATTATTATGATTATTATGATTATTATTATTATTATTATTATTATTATTGTTATTTTTGTTATTTTTATTATTTTTAATATTATTATTATTTTTATTACTATTATTATTATTATTATTATTATTATTATTATTATTATTATTATTATTATTATTATTATTATTATTATTATATTATTATTATTATTATTATTATTATTATTATTATTATTATTATTATTATTATTATTATTTTTGTTGTTGTTGTTATTACTTACACATTTTTAAAGCTAATTTAAGGACCATGTTGTGAAGCGATAGCAAAATTAATGTCAAAAATGTTTGCTCCGCCTGGGAATCGAGCCCGGACCATCTGGCTACCCTCTGAGGTATTCGGGGACGCTAACATAAACCACTTGCTTGAATTTGCAATCTTACAACGCTTGCCTGTCCGCAACGTTTTACGTATTAAAACTTTTATTTTTTGGCATCACTTTTAACTTACCTCCATCATTGAGTTCTCGTCATCTTCCACATAGGAGCATTTAATGGCATAAATGTCCTTGACTAGTATCAGGTACTTCAGCAGCAGCTCCTGTCCGAACAAAAACACATTATCATTATAAAATCATTAAAAGTTCAGGGCGAAGGGAAATACACTACATACATTGGAAATATAACGTATAATAATTAAGAATACAAAAAATGTTCTTGATAGTATATATCCCGTTCTGGACTCGGGATAAAATTGGTCCAGTGGTGACTCTGAATATCGTAAGAGGCGACTACAAGACAGCATTTCCTATGTATTTTTGTATAAGTATGCCTCCATTTCCCTTTCTTAGCTAACCCGCGACGCCATGACCTAGTTGGCGAGTGTGTCGTCAAAAAAAACAAATAAAAAAGACAAATTGAAAAAATGTATGTCGCACTGAGAATTACAAAAAATCACAAACAATTTCAATCTGAAAACATAGATTCAGGTGTGTAGTACATTTTCACATATTTACGATTTTGCCTTACTGAAAGATTTGTCATCACAGGTCACATATTAAGACTGTATGATGCATCATATATCTGTTTATAAAATAAAACTTGCATCAACCCCCGCTATTATTAATGAAAAATTTGAATCTTCCGTTTGAGCCGTCGTGTTTATTTGCATCGAGCTATTTTGTGAGGTTAATTGTTGATATTACATTTCCTTTGGGACTAAAACTACTTGTATAACTTTGATCAAATCCACTACAACAGAACGTATTTACCACAAAGAACATTAAATCATACTGCGTATGATAAAAGTTATGTGTAAAACATGACGAAACTCTGTAAAATATATAACCTTACACCAAGTAAAGTAGCTCTATTCTAATTTATGGAATTGAATTAAAAATAATATTAAAGTGTGCTTCCAATAAAGATAATATTACGAGAAGTGCTTCAGGCAAACAAGCCAACCAGGACACGAAAGTGGAAGAAAATGTGTTAAAAAAGAAAACGCGAATAATAATTGTTAAACTTCTTGTAGTATCAAGAGACGAGGGAAGTGTGAAAATAGTAACTGCAGCGGGGAAAACCCAAGTTAGGTCACAATTATTAGCATTAAATGGATTAAAAACAAAATAACGTACATGCGTCTCTTTATAAGATTCATCTCTAAACTATAATCATATTTATTACTTGAAGATGTAATTTTGCAATTTATACGCTATACTACTTCTTCACCTCAGTTCAAGAATGTACAAGCAGTCTGCAGTGGTTCATGCAGTTGGGGCCAAGATCCTACTCGTATGAATTCAGGGAGGTGGGCTCGAATCCCGCATACTACGTGTGTGCTGTCATTGTTCTTCATCTATCATCCCTCATCGCTCGAATAGCATGATTGCAATGATACAGACGTAAATCAATAAGAATCATCATCATAAGAATCTACAACCCAAACTCTACGATTCACGAAATACTGTGTTGTGGTTGTGGATGTAGTTGTATAATGTCTCGGATATCCAATGATGTTTTTGAGTCTGCTTTATAACTACAAGCATAGGAGTGTCAGCCACTAGCAGCCTTATGCACAAAGATTTGCCAACGCAAGCTTACCGTTCATTAAAAATGGCACACTTGCTGGTGCAGATAAACTTGCGCAAAAATTCGGATGAATGTTTAGCTATTTGCGGGATAGTCGATTGAGCCGTAGATTTACGGATCTCCCGCACATATTTGCGCTCGTAAATCCTTTTGTGCATCCGGTTTAATCAATTTGCGGGCGAAAGTCAACAGTTGCGGACGCAAGTCAACAGTTGCGTCCGCAAGTGGTTTTGTGCATAAGGCTGTAAAGCTACAACTGTAAATGCGCATGGTGATCATGATGATGGTAGAAACACATGATATGTCTTGCTCATATCACATCACGTTTGGTCTAATCTGATAAAGATACACATTTTTGAATATGAGTTCACTCATTTAATATTGTGTTACGTATGAAAATAACAATTTCGATTCATAGAATCATAACACATTATAAAACGATTAGTTTTGAAGTGTATTTTATGAAGACGAACGGCAATTATAATGGTGTATAAATAATGGAATTTCTTAGATAATATTGTTGAAAAGAACGTGACTTCTTCAACACTTCCAAAAAACATAATTACAGAACATTATTAAGAGAACCTTATTACAACAGTATTACAACTATTACGAAGTTTACATGCAGGTTTGAAAAAGTTTGGACACGAGTCGAACCAAATTCGTCGATCGTTTACATGCCATCGATCTGGAGACGTTCTCAGATCATTATTTAGTTCATACATTTCCTGGTATACAGCGCCACTTAAATCAAGACATTACACTGCTTAGAAAAGTTGGAACAACAAAGAGGCAATATAAATTATAGTTCCGTATCTGTCCAAACATTCCTTTTGGAATTAAACATTTCACAAATTCAATGAACGAGAAACGAGAGAACAAGCGCGGAAAAAAAGTGTAAACATAACCTCAATTTGCACCGCCACCGCCGGTTTAGTTTCCTAACTAGCCCGCAAAGTCAAAACGTATTGGCGACAGTGTGGTGTTTACATGTCACTTTCCAAAACTAGTTCAAGCAAGTTCAAGTCAACCATATGAGCAAACAGGGTTGACTCGAACCGATCCAAACCCACTTTCGAAGTCTTTTACAATCTGAAAGATATCAGAGTAATGGGTGTTATGATAAGTGCTAGGGGTACAATCCCCGGCTTTTTCGAAAAATTTCGGAAGTCGTTCCAACTACAATCAAGTCTCACCAATGAAATTGTTCTGGCCGTATTACGGTGGTCTATTTTTATATTTAGGCACCATTTGTATTCGTAATTTGGTTAAGTTTATATATAAATTGTAATTTGTTTCGATTTTCGTTTTGATATAAGTTATTGTATGTTATTCTGTGTCTTACGGCAAGAGCTTTGGCTGCAGAGACCGAATAAAGGTTATTATTATGCAAAACGTTCTGAAATCGATTTCAAACATGCATGTAAACGTAGTCATCATTAAATCCTTGCCCTAGCCAGGATTCGAACCTTGAACGCGGGAACCACGTTTTACCAAGATTGTCGCCTAACCGACCGATTGGAGCTTGATTCTGGTAAGTTTGTATAGTCCTCCCAACGAATCTATTCTCATGCTTTCATCACAGGCCATGTCCAGAATGGCAATTCCTCCGTGTGCTTGATGGAAGATTGCGTCGGATTGTCTCAGTTCGTGAGTTGGCCAACTTGTCCGACGTTGATAAATGGTAATTCTCTCATTTGTGTAGGTTGCTATTAATAATATTACACGACGAATATTTTTAAAAATTAAATACAAATATAAGTTTGTAGTAACAAAACCAATAAATCCTGTGTGGAGAGAAGTGATAATTGATAATAGATCACGGGAACCCAGCCATTCACAGCTTTCGATACCAAGAAATGGCGGAAACGCCGATGTTTAAACAACTTATTTCATAAAACTAAAGTAGGACGGACTATACCTTTACAGTTTAGACCTACCTCTAGAACACAGTGGAATATTAGAATAAATACTTGCTGCGAGTAGTAACTTTATGGATTTACTCAGTAAAGTGTGAGTTTTGATACATTTTGACAGGCTTTCAATAAAAACAAAAGACTGCCAATGTTGCTCACAGCTTGCTGGATTTTGATAGTTCCTGTGAACTTTTTCGAATTCTCCAACTCTCATTGGCTACACAACAAGGTCTACTAAATCTCCACCTAGCGGAGGCTCGTCGAACTCCCGAGTTCGACAAGCCTCCGCCAGGAAAGTTACGTGATTGCAGTGCAGGAGCTGCTAATTTCGTCGAGCGCCATCTTAGTATTCGGCAATAGTGCGCGCATGAACACAGGCAGTAAACCGTCCGCGGAAGTTTATTTCGAGGCCTCAGGGGTTATGACGAAAGCATGAGAATAGATTCGTTGGGAGGACTATACCTACACCGGCCTTTGCACCACATCGTGTGGGCAATGAGCTTGTACTCAGTTTGAACCCCCCTCAGACCCAATGACTATCCTTCATCCCTGTATCATAGCAATAAAAACATCCATACGTTCCCCGTATTGGTGAAATTAAATTGAGCGCAAAGTGTTATATTCACGCACAACACCAACCTCAATTTTTGATTTCAATGCACATTTGCATACGATTTATAATACGTATCTGCAAAGCTGAAAAGTTGGACTTTTTGGTGACAATTTCTTCTAGTTGGTTTTAAAATTAAGAAGGTTATTAACATGTAGTATTGTGGATATTTTACTGTAATTTTTTGGGCATTAGTGTATTAAAAATTAAAATTGTTACTGACATTCAATAATTTAAAAATTGTTTCCAAGTTGGTATTATGAGAAATAGTATCCTGTTAGAATGATACATTAACATAAAGTCCCTTTTCAGCCACTCGTAATAATATTCCAAATTTTCGTTTACTGAAAATATGCTCTAAATCGTCAAGGTAGAAAATGTGTTCAAACTAAATACGAAAACTTTTCTTTCAAATGTTTCCATTGTTTACAAGCAAATTGTCAGTTCTCACCAGTTACTATATAAGCTGCTAATGTTTTCACAAAATTGTAGACCACTTTCTCTTTTCTGTTCCACTTGTATTTTCACAAGCGTGAACGTGACAATGCAAAAGTGTGAATAAAGCCTCCCTCATAGGGAACGTGACTTCTCATAGCACCAGAAGGTCAAATACACAGGGATGTGTTCACGACACGTATTAATAATAATTTTTGTAGGAATACCCGTTCTAGGGTGCACACTAGCTTTACCTGATGTGCCCCTCTTCAGCTGACTAACTAGGTTAGTAGGGTGTTTGGATAATTGGGAAGGATGGTCCGAGGGCTGATAGTAGGACTCAATCACAGCATTCGCTTTTACGACTGAGGAAAACCTCGGAAAAAACCTTCAGTCAGGACTGCCGGTGGCCGGAATCGAACCGGCGACCTCCCGAATTAGAGTCTCGCGTCTTACCACTGAGCCACCTCTATCGGTACCGGTACGATACGTATTGTTCTCCCGCAGCCGCAGAGCTTGACCGAGGGAGATTGGAGAAACTTGGACTTCGAGCCAAATACTGCCCAGTTACCTACATCGGTGACAAACAAAACAACCCGCTGATGAGCAGCACCATCGTCTTTGCGCAGCTGTCTGGCCTCTCGGTAGTGTCACGTGAACTCATACGCCTAGATTAGCGTGCATTGCTCCCAAATGCGCGTCTTAAAAACTTACAAGACCACGCAAGACGGAATACAGCTATTCGAAGGAAAAGTCATATTGTCAAAATGTAAATAAAACTGTTGACATTCTCTGAATTGGTTTCCGTCTGGGCCTGGGGTAGAACCATATAGCAGATATGTAGGGTAAAACTTGGCAGTCGACTCTGCCAGTTGTAAGAGGTGACGAAATGAGACCATCCCCTTTCCATTTCCTGTCATACAATCACCCCCTCAAGCCATATTACCAAGTTGTCGAATACGTCCTTAAATATCAAATAATTCATCTTTGAATTGGTGTTGTATCATTTATTGAAGTTTTATTATTCCGAAAGGAAGATATCTCAGTTTCACCCTTCACAAACACGTGTGTGATGGATAAGGCAAATAATGCGTAGTCGTAGTTGAACATAGGAAATACGTGCTGGCGTCCATACTTTCTTTTGCACTAAAACAGAGAATTATGTACTAAAACATAACACCCTTGTGTGAACGCCAGTACGCGTTTCCTATGTTCCGTCCATTACGACTATGTGATTTGCCTTATCCATTACACATTACACGTTTCTGTGAACTCAAAACTAACATAGAAAGCGCTGCTTAGCTACCTCCTTTCAGCGCCGTTGATGAATAATAACAATAAAACAACAATGAAAATTGAGAGCTAAACCACTCTTAATAGAAAATTATTTTCTTGCCACCAGAATATATCTAGTCTATTTTGAGTGCTCTATAACCGAAATTGTGGTAATACTAAGAAAACGCTCTATTTGACGCGTTGATAAGCGAGCTCGTTCATATCTACGAACTTTCTGGTGAAAAGTTTTCAAAGCTAATAAAAACAACAACTCACAACAATACAAGAATGCGCATTGTAAACATTTTATTATACTTCGCGACATTGTTGAACGTCGTGCAGTGTGCGTTGCTAAGATTTTGCATTGTCATTTTGTCTAGTGTTTTCGCCGTGGTCCGCCACCGTTACCAACAATTATTGACAGCAATAGAAATGTAATTTCTGCCTCAATACGTATCAGATCGCGTTTATATTAACATTGACGTGACCGGGCAAAAATTTACTATAATACAGCCACCTCACATTTTGCCGTTACTGTGTTTCAGAAAAATATTTTCGAGTAACTTTTGTGTAACTTGCATGGCCAATACTTATCAGATCGCCATTAAATTAACATATTCGTGACCGAAACAATCTTTGTAAAAATATGGTCACCTCACATTTTGCCGCCATTTTGCTTAAAAAAAATAATACCTTCTAGTTATTACAGTGTACATTTTTAACGTTTCGAACGATTTTGCCACAAAACTATGCACCTTCAATCCACATCGAGGCTTGTGGATGGTCCAAATTTCAACTTGATCGGTCTTTCCGTTCGACCGCTATATATCTCATTTGATTCATTCTTGTATCTATGGAGTTCATAGTTTCATTGTCCATAGTCCATCTTTCCATTGCCTTTCAAATGTTAATTATGGTGAGCGCTTCAACCCTATGCTAATTAAAACTCCATGGAAGTATATACTGAACAGATGACGTATTTTCTGTAAACAGTGATTTACATTTTAAAAGCGACTTCTAAAGTTGTCTAATTACTGCATTTATTATCATATCTGTTCAGCGCTGTTTTATAACTCGTGTATAGTTTTATTTGTATGTATTGCCATTCTTTGTTAATTAGTTTTATAATTGAACAAGCCAATCAATTCCTAAATAATGTTAGTAAAATAAAGTTAAATAATCTAGTTGCTTATAATGTAGTGTTAGTTTAGTATGAAGATGTCATCATAACTCTTTGTTAATAGTAGTCAATTGTTAACAAAGGCAACATAAACATAAGGTGCACACGCTCAAGTCTTCTGACTTATGTATGCACCTTAATGTTAAAAATAATTATTGTGCAAATTGTACGTTTGAGACATTTTACATTTTACACTTTACCATCAATTGTTATGTTATACGTACAACCACAATGTGTGATGTAATTATCATGAATGTGTATTACGCCAATAAAAATGCTGAATACTGAATACTGAAAGTCTAGCGATTGTATACGATATTACTTTTCAACTTTTACTACAACAAAATAATATATCACACATATGCAATAGGGCAGGCAGTAATTTAAACACACAAGTTTATATTTAATATGTAGAAATGAATGAATCCAAGGATTGATATTATGGAGAATTATGGTGATTTGAACCACAGCGAGCTTCCACGTTTTTAAACATGATTCCAGTACATTCCACCACTATGACTATGCGAGGCGCTCTTCATGCATTAAGTTATGTACAGCCGCCCACATATAAATCAAGGAACCTGTTGAATATCATCATACGTCCCTATTCCTATCTCCAACTTTAAAACTGGGAAATAGAATAAACTCGCTTGTAAAACTAGGTACAAACTTTGCCATCGACCCCTGAAATATTTGTAGCGTGCACACAACATCAAAGAGGAAGTTATTTCCCATATAGAGCAGCAATGAATAGCAGTGTACGGTTTGTGCTGTGCTTGGCGGAAGAAATTGCACGTAATTTGTAATGGACTGGGAAATAAATTGCAGATTGAGCTTCCATGCATGAGTGTGTCCGAGTTTTCTCCAGGAGACTAAACTTGTTTTCTTTTTAGCCCGAGTCCGCCATTTGAAGGGTTCAAAGGGTTCGAGTGTCGCGCGGTCTATTGAGAATAGTTGAAGATAGCGCGGTGTGATGGCTTGTGTACAATCACGTCCAATGCAACGTTGCCGTTGGCCATACTTTTCTCTCGTATAGTTGTGATGGCTTGGGTACAATCACGTCCAATGCAACGTTGCCGTTGGCCATACCTTTTTCTCGTAGTTGTGATGGCTTCTGTACAATCACGTTCAATCAGTGGCGTAGGAATAGCCCGGGCGCCCGTGGTCTAGAGGGGCCCGATTTCTAGACTGCCCTGAGTTGAAAACCTATCATTGTTTATTAGCTTCAATAAACTCATACAAAATTCCTAAGAAAAAGTATTAAATTAATAATTGCCGGTGCAGATCGTCTCAATTCGGTCGTGTTAAAGAAACGAGATTGTAAATCTTGCGTCTATAGTAAAATATTTTCAAAATACTGCGTATATCACTTTCCTGATGTTTGTTCTGTAAACGACATTGATAATAAATTTTAAATTTATCGCTAACAGTACTGTTGCAAGTTCAGAATGCTCATTTTTAAAATTGAGAATCTAAATAATGCATGGGATGAGAACACCTAAGATCATGTACGGATCCATTCTAGCAACTTAAAACACTCACTCAGCTGATCTATCTCAGCACCATGATTAGCATATTATCAAACATTTGACGGTCCCAATAATATGTGTACCAGACTTGTGTCTCGGACTAAGTAGGGAGTGAGTATTGTGTATTATTAAATGGTGCCGGGAACGGATAATCCCTCAGTATCCGGTTGATTACATCTATTTAATGGCGATATCCTATTACTAACATAAACGCAGCAATCCAACATGGTGGCAGCGGTGGGAATATCTAACACGTGATAGTTACAACTATTTCCTATCATAAAGGCAGCAATCCAACATGGTGGCAGCTGTGGGAATATCTAACACGTGATAGTTACAACTATTTCCTATCATAAAGGCAGCAATCCAACATGGAGGCAGCTGTGGGAATATCTAACACGTGATAGTTACAACTATTTCCTATCATAAAGGCAGTAATCCAACATGGTGGCAGCTGTGGGAATATCTAACACGTGATAGTTACAACTATTTCCTATCATAAAGACAGCAATCCAACATGGTGGCAGCGGTGGGAATATCTAACACGTGATAGTTACAACTATTTCCTATCATAAAGACAGCAATCCAACATGGTGGCAGCGGTGGGAATATCTAACACGTGATAGTTACAACTATTTCCTATCATAAAAGCAGCAATCCAACATGGTGGCAGCGGTGGGAATATCTAACACGTGATAGTTACAACTATTTCCTATCATAAAGGCAGTAATCCAACATGGTGGCAGCTGTGGGAATATCTAACACGTGATAGTTACAACTATTTCCTATCATAAAGACAGCAATCCAACATGGTGGCAGCGGTGGGAATATCTAACACGTGATAGTTACAACTATTTCCTATCATAAAGACAGCAATCCAACATGGTGGCAGCGGTGGGAATATCTAACACGTGATAGTTACAACTATTTCCTATCATAAAAGCAGCAATCCAACATGGTGGCAGCGGTGGGAATATCTAACACGTGATAGTTACAACTATTTCCTATCATAAAGGCAGCAATCCAACATGGTGGCAGCGGTGGGAATATCTAACACGTGATAGTTACAACTATTTCCTATCATAAAGACAGCAATCCAACATGGTGGCAGCTGTGGGAATATCTAACACGTGATAGTTACAACTATTTCCTATCATTAAGGCAGCAATCCAACATGGTGGCAGCGGTGGGAATATCTAACACGTGATAGTTACAACTATTTCCTATCATAAACGCAGCAATCCAACATGGTGGCAGCGGTGGGAATATCTAACACGTGATAGTTACAACTATTTCCTATCATTAAGGCAGCAATCCAACATGGTGGCAGCGGTGGGAATATCTAACACGTGATAGTTACAACTATTTCCTATCATAAAGGCAGTAATCCAACATGGTGGCAGCGGTGGGAATATCTAACACGTGATAGTTACAACTATTTCCTATCATAAAGGCAGTAATCCAACATGGTGGCAGCTGTGGGAATATCTAACACGTGATAGTTACAACTATTTCCTATCATTAAGGCAGCAATCCAACATGGTGGCAGCGGTGGGAATATCTAACACGTGATAGTTACAACTATTTCCTATCATAAAGGCAGTAATCCAACATGGTGGCAGCTGTGGGAATATCTAACACGTGATAGTTACAACTATTTCCTATCATAAAGACAGCAATCCAACATGGTGGCAGCGGTGGGAATATCTAACACGTGATAGTTACAACTATTTCCTATCATAAAGACAGCAATCCAACATGGTGGCAGCGGTGGGAATATCTAACACGTGATAGTTACAACTATTTCCTATCATAAAAGCAGCAATCCAACATGGTGGCAGCGGTGGGAATATCTAACACGTGATAGTTACAACTATTTCCTATCATAAAGGCAGCAATCCAACATGGTGGCAGCGGTGGGAATATCTAACACGTGATAGTTACAACTATTTCCTATCATAAAGACAGCAATCCAACATGGTGGCAGCTGTGGGAATATCTAACACGTGATAGTTACAACTATTTCCTATCATTAAGGCAGCAATCCAACATGGTGGCAGCGGTGGGAATATCTAACACGTGATAGTTACAACTATTTCCTATCATAAACGCAGCAATCCAACATGGTGGCAGCGGTGGGAATATCTAACACGTGATAGTTACAACTATTTCCTATCATTAAGGCAGCAATCCAACATGGTGGCAGCGGTGGGAATATCTAACACGTGATAGTTACAACTATTTCCTATCATAAAGGCAGCAATCCAACATGGTGGCAGCGGTGGGAATATCTAACACGTGATAGTTACAACTATTTCCTATCATAAATGCAGTAATCCAACATGGTGGCAGCGGTGGGAATATCTAACACGTGATAGTTACAACTATTTCCTATCATTAACGCAGCAATCCAACATGGTGGCAGCGGTGGGAATATCTAACACGTGATAGTTACAACTATTTCCTATCATTAACGCAGCAATCCAACATGGTGGCAGCGGTGGGAATATCTAACACGTGATAGTTACAACTATTTCCTATCATTAACGCAGCAATCCAACATGGTGGCAGCGGTGGGAATATCTAACACGTGATAGTTACAACTATTTCCTATCATAAACGCAGCAATCCAACATGGTGGCAGCGGTGGGAATATCTAACACGTGATAGTTACAACTATTTCCTATCATAAAGGCAGCAATCCAACATGGTGGTATAAGTGGGAATATCTAACACGTGATAGTTACAACTATTTCCTATCATAAAGGCAGCAATCCAACATGGTGGCAGCGGTGGGAATATCTAACACGTGATAGTTACAACTATTTCCTATCATAAAGGCAGTAATCCAACATGGTCGCAGCGGTGGGAATATCTAACACGTGATAGTTACAACTATTTCCTATCATAAATGCAGTAATCCAACATGGTGGCAGCGGTGGGAATATCTAACACGTGATAGTTACAACTATTTCCTATCATAAAGGCAGTAATCCAACATGGTAGCAGCTGTGGGAATATCTAACACGTGAAAGTTACAACTATTTCCTATCATAAAGACAGCAATCCAACATGGTGGCAGCTGTGGGAATATCTAACACGTGATAGTTACAACTATTTCCTATCATAAATGCAGTAATCCAACATGGTGGCAGCGGTGGGAATATCTAACACGTGATAGTTACAACTATTTCCTATCATAAAGGCAGTAATCCAACATGGTAGCAGCTGTGGGAATATCTAACACGTGAAAGTTACAACTATTTCCTATCATAAAGGCAGCAATCCAACATGGTGGCAGCTGTGGGAATATCTAACACGTGATAGTTACAACAAGACAGCAATCCAACATGGTGGCAGCTGTGGGAATATCTAACACGTGATAGTTACAACTATTTCCTATCATAAAGGCAGCAATCCAACATGGTGGCAGCTGTGGAAATATCTAACACGTGATAGTTCCAACTATTTCCTATCATAAAGGCAGCAATCCAACATAAAGGCAGCTGTGGGAATATCTAACACGTGATAGTTACAACTATTTCCTATCATAAAGGCAGCAATCCAACATGGAGGCAGCTGTGGGAATATCTAACACGTGATATTTACAACTATTTCCTATCATAAACGCAGCAATCCAACATGGTGGCAGCTGTGGGAATATCTAACACGTGATAGTTACAACTATTTCCTATCATAAAGGCAGTAATCCAACATGGTGGCAGCGGTGGGAATATCTAACACGTGATAGTTACAACTATTTCCTATCATAAACGCAGCAATCCAACATGGTGGCAGCTGTGGGAATATCTAACACGTGATAGTTCCAACTATTTCCTATCATAAAGGCAGCAATCCAACATGGAGGCAGCTGTGGGAATATCTAACACGTGATATTTACAACTATTTCCTATCATTTAGGCAGCAATCCAACATGGTGGCAGCTGTGGGAATATCTAACACGTGATAGTAACAACTATTTCCTATCATAAACGCAGCAATCTAACATGGTGGCAGCTGTGGGAATATCTAACACGTGATAATTAAAACTATTTCCTATCATAAAGGCAGCAATCCAACATGGTAGCAGCTGTGGGAATATCTAACACGTGAAAGTTACAACTATTTCCTATCATAAAGGCAGCAAACCAACATGGTGGCAGCTGTGGGAATATCTAACACGTGATAGTTACAACTATTTTCTATCATAAAGGCAGCAATCCAACATGGTGGCAGCTGTGGGAATATCTAACACGTGATAGTTACAACTATTTCCTATCATAAAGGCAGCAATCCAACATGGTGGCAGCGGTGGGAATATCTAACACGTGATAGTTACAACTATTTCCTATCATAAAGGCAGCAATCCAACATGGTGGCAGCTGTGGGAATATCTAACACGTGATAGTTACAACTATTTCCTATCATAAAGGCAGCAATCCAACATGGTGGCAGCGGTGGGAATATCTAACACGTGATAGTTACAACTATTTCCTATCATAAACGCAGCAATCCAACATGGTGGCAGCTGTGGGAATATCTAACACGTGATAGTTCCAACTATTTCCTATCATAAAGGCAGCAATCCAACATGGAGGCAGCTGTGGGAATATCTAACACGTGATAGTTACAACTATTTCCTATCATAAAGGCAGCAATCCAACATGGAGGCAGCTGTGGGAATATCTAACACGTGATATTTACAACTATTTCCTATCATAAACGCAGCAATCCAACATGGTGGCAGCTGTGGGAATATCTAACACGTGATAGTTAAAACTATTTCCTATCATAAAGGCAGCAATCCAACATGGTGGCAGCTGTGGGAATATCTAACATGTGATAGTTCCAACTATTTCCTATCATAAAGGCAGCGATCCAACATGGTGGCAACGGTGGGAATATCTAACACGTGATAGTTACAACTATTTCCTATCATAAAGGCAGCAATCCAACATGGTGGTAGCTGTGGGAATATCTAACACGTGATATTTACAACTATTTCCTATCATAAACGCAGCAATCCAACATGGTGGCAGCTGTGGGAATATCTAACACGTGATAATTAAAACTATTTCCTATCATAAACGCAGCAATCCAACATGGTCGCAGCTGTGGGAATATCTAACACGTGAAAGTTACAACTATTTCCTATCATAAACGCAGCAATCCAACATGGTGGCAGCTGTGGGAATATCTAACACGTGATAATTAAAACTATTTCCTATCATAAAGGCAGCAATCCAACATGGTAGCAGCTGTGGGAATATCTAACACGTGAAAGTTACAACTATTTCCTATCATAAAGGCAGTAATCCAACATGGTGGCAGCGGTGGGAATATCTAACACGTGATAGTTACAACTATTTCCTATCATAAAGGCAGCAATCCAACATGGTGGCAGCGGTGGGAATATCTAACACGTGATAGTTACAACTATTTCCTATCATAAAGGCAGCAATCCAACATGGTGGCAGCGGTGGGAATATCTAACACGTGATAGTAACAACTATTTCCTATCATAAAGGCAGCAATCCAACATGGTGGCAGCGGTAGGAATATCTAACACGTGATAGTTACAACTATTTCCTATCATAAAGGCAGCAATCCAACATGGTGGCAGCGGTGGGAATATCTAACACGTGATAGTTACAACTATTTCCTATCATAAAGGCAGCAATCCAACATGGTGGCAGCGGTGGGAATATATAACACGTGATAGTTACAACTATTTCCTATCATAAAGGCAGCAATCCAACATGGTGGCAGCTGTGGAAATATCTAACACGTGATAGTTACAACTATTTCCTATCATAAAGGCAGCAATCCAACATGGTAGCAGCTGTGGGAATATCTAACACGTGAAAGTTACAACTATTTCCTATCATAAACGCAGCAATCCAACATGGTGGCAGCTGTGGGAATATCAAACACGTGATAGTTACAACTATTTCCTATCATAAACGCAGCAATCCAACATGGTGGCAGCTGTAGGAATATCTAACACGTGATAATTAAAACTATTTCCTATCATAAAGGCAGCAATCCAACATGGTAGCAGCTGTGGGAATATCTAACACGTGAAAGTTACAACTATTTCCTATCATAAACGCAGCAATCCAACATGGTGGCAGCTGTGGGAATATCTAACACGTGATAGTTACAACTATTTCCTATCATAAAGGCAGCAATCCAACATGGTGGCAGCGGTGGGAATATCTAACACGTGATAGTTACAACTATTTCCTATCATAAAGGCAGCAATCCAACATGGTGGCAGCTGTGGGAATATCTAACACGTGATAGTTACAACTATTTCCTATCATAAAGGCAGCAATCCAACATGGTGGCAGCTGTGGGAATATCTAACACGTGATAGTTACAACTATTTCCTATCATTAAGGCAGCAATCCAACATGGTGGCAGCTGTGGGAATATCTAACACGTGATAGTTAAACCTATTTCCTATCATAAAGGCAGTAATCCAACATGGTGGCAGCTGTGGGAATATCTAACACGTGATAGTTAAACCTATTTCCTATCATAAAGGCAGTAATCCAACATGGTGGCAGCTGTGGGAATATCTAACACGTGATAGTTACAACTATTTCCTATCATTAAGGCAGCAATCCAACATGGTGGCAGCTGTGGGAATATCTTACACGTGATAGTTAAAGCTATTTCCTATCATAAAGGCAGCAATCCAACATGGTGGCAGCTGTGGGAATATCTAACACGTGATAGTTACAACTATTTCCTATCATAAAGGCAGCAATCCAACATGGTGGCAGCGGTGGGAATATCTAACACGTGATAGTTACAACTATTTCCTATCATAAAGGCAGCAATCTAACATGGTCGCAGCTGTGGGAATATCAAACACGTGATAGTTAAAACTATTTCCTATCATAAAGGCAGCAATCCAACATGGTGGCAGCGGTGGGAATATCTAACACGTGATAGTTACAACTATTTCCTATCATAAAGGCAGCAATCCAGCATGGTGGTATAAGTGGGAATATCTAGCACGTGATAGTTAAAACTATTTCCTATCATAAAGGCAGCAATCCAACATGGTGGCAGCGGTGGGAATATCTAACACGTGATAGTTGCAACTATTTCCTATCATAAAGACAGCAATCCAACATGGTGGCAGCTGTGGGAATATCTAACACGTGATAGTTACAACTATTTCCTATCATAAAGGCAGCAATCCAACATGGTGGCAGCTGTGGGAATATCTAACACGTGATAGTTACAACTATTTCCTATCATAAAGGCAGCAATCCAACATGGTGGCAGCGGTGGGAATATCTAACACGTGATAGTTAAAACTATTTCCTATCATAAAGACAGCAATCCAACATGGTGGCAGCGGTGGGAATATCTAACACGTGAAAGTTACAACTATTTCCTATCATAAAGGCAGCAATCCAACATGGTGGCAGCGGTGGGAATATCTAACACGTGATAGTTACAACTATTGCCTATCATAAAGGCAGCAATCCAACATGGTGGCAGCGGTGGGAATATCTAACACGTGATAGTTACAACTATTTCCTATCATAAAGGCAGCAATCCAACATGGTGGCAGCGGTGGGAATATCTAACACGTGATAGTTACACCTAATTCCTATCATAAAGGCAGCAATCCAACATGGTGGCAGCGGTGGGAATATCTAACACGTGATAATTAAAACTATTTCCTATCATAAAAGCAGCAATCCAACATGGTGGCAGCGGTGGGAATATCTAACACGTGATAGTTACAACTATTTCCTATCATAAAGGCAGCAATCCAACATGGTAGCAGCGGTGGGAATATCTCACACGTGATAGTTACAACTATTTCCTATCATAAACGCAGCAATCCAACATGGTGGCAGCTGTGGGAATATCTAACACGTGATAGTAACAACTATTTCCTATCATAAACGCAGCAATCCAACATGGTGGCAGCGGTGGGAATATCTAACACGTGATAGTTAAAACTATTTCCTATCATAAAGGCAGCAATCCAACATGGTGGCAGCTGTGGGAATATCTAACACGTGATAGTTACAACTATTTCCTATCATAAAGGCAGCAATCCAACATGGTGGCAGCGGTGGGAATATCTAACACGTGATAGTTAAAACTATTTCCTATCATAAAGACAGCAAACCAACATGGTGGCAGCTGTGGGAATATCTAACACGTGATAGTTACAACTATTTCCTATCATAAAGGCAGCAATCCAACATGGTGGCAGCTGTGGGAATATCTAGCACGTGATAGTTAAAACTATTTCCTATCATAAAGGCAGCAATCCAACATAGTGGCAGCTGCGGGAATATCTAACACGTGATAGTTACAACTATTTCCTATCATAAAGGCAGCACTCCAACATGGTGGCAGCTGTGGGAATATCTAACACGTGATAGTTACAACTATTTCCTATCATAAAGGCAGCAATCCAACATGGTGGCAGCTGTGGGAATATCTAGCACGTGATAGTTAAAACTATTTCCTATCATAAAGGCAGCAATCCAACATGGTGGCAGCGGTGGGAATATCTAACACGTGATAGTTACAACTATTTCCTATCATAAACGCAGCAATCCAACATGGTGGCAGCGGTGGGAATATCTAACACGTGATAGTTACAACTATTTCCAATCATAAAGGCAGCAATCCAACATGGTGGCAGCTGTGGGAATATCTAACACGTGATAGTTACAACTATTTCCTAACATAAAGGCAGCAATCCAACATGGTGGCAGCTGTGGGAATATCTAACACGTGATAGTTACAACTATTTCCTATCATAAACGCAGCAATCCAACATGGTGGCAGCGGTGGGACTATCTCACACGTGATAGTTACAACTATTTCCTAACATAAAGGCAGTAATCCAACATGGTGGCAGCTGTGGGAATATCTAACACGTGATAGTTACAACTATTTCCTATCATAAACGCAGCAATCCAACATGGTGGCAGCGGTGGGAATATCTAACACGTGATAGTTACAACTATTTCCTATCATAAAGGCAGCAATCCAACATGGTGGCAGCGGTGGGAATATCTAACACGTGATAGTTACAACTATTTCCTATCATAAACGCAGCAATCCAACATGGTGGCAGCTGTGGGAATATCTAACACGTGATAGTTACAACTATTTCCTATCATAAACGCAGCAATCCAACATGGTGGCATGCGGTGGGAATATCTAACACGTGATAGTTACAACTATTTCCTATCATAAAGACAGCAAACCAACATGGTGGCAGCTGTGGGAATATCTAACACGTGATAGTTACAACTATTTCCTATCATAAACGCAGCAATCCAACATGGTGGCAGCGGTGGGAATATCTAGCACGTGATAGTTACAACTATTTCCTATCATTTAGGCAGCAATCCAACATAGTGGTTGCTGTGGGAATATCTAACACGTGATAGTTAAAACTATTTCCTATCATAAACGCAGCAATCCAACATGGTGGCAGCTGTGGGAATATCTAACACGTGATAGTTACAACTATTTCCTATCATAAACCCAGCAATCCAACATGGTGGCAGCGGTGGGAATATCTAACACGTGATAGTTACAACTATTTCCTATCATAAAGGCAGCAATCCAACATGGTGGCAGCTGTGGGAATATCTAACACGTGATAGTTACAACTATTTCCTATCATAAACGCAGCAATCCAACATGGTGGCAGCGGTGGGAATATCTAACACGTGATAGTTACAACTATTTCCTATCATAAACGCAGCAATCCAACATGGTGGCAGCGGTGGGAATATCTAACACGTGATAGTTACAACTATTTCCTATCATTTAGGCAGCAATCCAACATGGTGGTTGCTGTGGGAATATCTAACACGTGATAGTTAAAACTATTTCCTATCATAAACGCAGCAATCCAACATGTTGGCAGCTGTGGGAATATCTAACACGTGATAGTTACAACTATTTCCTATCATAAACGCAGCAATCCAACATGGTGGCAGCGGTGGGAATATCTAACACGTGATAGTTACAACTATTTCCTATCATAAAGGCAGCAATCCAACATGGTGGCAGCTGTGGGAATATCTAACACGTGATAGTTACAACTATTTCCTATCATAAACGCAGCAATCCAACATGGTGGCAGCGGTGGGAATATCTAACACGTGATAGTTACAACTATTTCCTGTCATAAAGGCAGCAATCCAACATGGTGGCAGCGGTGGGAATATCTAACACGTGATAGTTACAACTATTTCCTATCATAAACGCAGCAATCCAACATGGTGGCAGCGGTGGGAATATCTAACACGTGATAGTTACAACTATTTCCTATCATAAAGGCAGCAATCCAACATGGTGGCAGCGGTGGGAATATCTTACACGTGATAGTTACAACTATTTCCTATCATAAAGGCAGCAATCCAACATGGTGGCAGCGGTGGGAATATCTAACACGTGATAGTTAAAACTATTTCCTATCATAAAGGCAGCAATCCAACATGGTCGCAGCGGTGGGAATATCTAACACGTGATAGTTACAACTATTTCCTATCATAAAGGCAGCAATCCAACATGGTGGCAGCGGTGGGAATATCTAACACGTGATAGTTAAAACTATTTCCTATCATATAGGCAGCAATCCAACATGGTGGCAGCTGTGGGAATATCTAACACGTGATAGTTAAAACTATTTCCTAACATAAAGGCAGCAATCCAACATGGTGGCAGCGGTGGGAATATCTAACACGTGATAGTTACAACTATTTCCTATCATATAGGCAGCAATCCAACATGGTGGCAGCGGTGGGAATATCTAACACGTGATAGTTAAAACTATTTCCTATCATATAGGCAGCAATCCAACATGGTGGCAGCTGTGGGAATATCTAACACGTGATAGTTACAACTATTTCCTATCATAAAGGCAGCAATCCAACATGGTGGCAGCGGTGGGAATATCTAACACGTGATAGTAACAACTATTTCCTATCATAAAGGCAGCAATCCAACATGGTGGCAGCGGTAGGAATATCTAACACGTGATAGTTACAACTATTTCCTATCATAAAGGCAGCAATCCAACATGGTGGCAGCGGTGGGAATATCTAACACGTGATAGTTACAACTATTTCCTATCATAAAGGCAGCAATCCAACATGGTGGCAGCGGTGGGAATATATAACACGTGATAGTTACAACTATTTCCTATCATAAAGGCAGCAATCCAACATGGTGGCAGCTGTGGAAATATCTAACACGTGATAGTTACAACTATTTCCTATCATAAAGGCAGCAATCCAACATGGTAGCAGCTGTGGGAATATCTAACACGTGAAAGTTACAACTATTTCCTATCATAAACGCAGCAATCCAACATGGTGGCAGCTGTGGGAATATCAAACACGTGATAGTTACAACTATTTCCTATCATAAACGCAGCAATCCAACATGGTGGCAGCTGTAGGAATATCTAACACGTGATAATTAAAACTATTTCCTATCATAAAGGCAGCAATCCAACATGGTAGCAGCTGTGGGAATATCTAACACGTGAAAGTTACAACTATTTCCTATCATAAACGCAGCAATCCAACATGGTGGCAGCTGTGGGAATATCTAACACGTGATAGTTACAACTATTTCCTATCATAAAGGCAGCAATCCAACATGGTGGCAGCGGTGGGAATATCTAACACGTGATAGTTACAACTATTTCCTATCATAAAGGCAGCAATCCAACATGGTGGCAGCTGTGGGAATATCTAACACGTGATAGTTACAACTATTTCCTATCATAAAGGCAGCAATCCAACATGGTGGCAGCTGTGGGAATATCTAACACGTGATAGTTACAACTATTTCCTATCATTAAGGCAGCAATCCAACATGGTGGCAGCTGTGGGAATATCTAACACGTGATAGTTAAACCTATTTCCTATCATAAAGGCAGTAATCCAACATGGTGGCAGCTGTGGGAATATCTAACACGTGATAGTTACAACTATTTCCTATCATTAAGGCAGCAATCCAACATGGTGGCAGCTGTGGGAATATCTTACACGTGATAGTTAAAGCTATTTCCTATCATAAAGGCAGCAATCCAACATGGTGGCAGCTGTGGGAATATCTAACACGTGATAGTTACAACTATTTCCTATCATAAAGGCAGCAATCCAACATGGTGGCAGCGGTGGGAATATCTAACACGTGATAGTTACAACTATTTCCTATCATAAAGGCAGCAATCTAACATGGTCGCAGCTGTGGGAATATCAAACACGTGATAGTTAAAACTATTTCCTATCATAAAGGCAGCAATCCAACATGGTGGCAGCGGTGGGAATATCTAACACGTGATAGTTACAACTATTTCCTATCATAAAGGCAGCAATCCAGCATGGTAGTATAAGTGGGAATATCTAGCACGTGATAGTTAAAACTATTTCCTATCATAAAGGCAGCAATCCAACATGGTGGCAGCGGTGGGAATATCTAACACGTGATAGTTGCAACTATTTCCTATCATAAAGACAGCAATCCAACATGGTGGCAGCTGTGGGAATATCTAACACGTGATAGTTACAACTATTTCCTATCATAAAGGCAGCAATCCAACATGGTGGCAGCTGTGGGAATATCTAACACGTGATAGTTACAACTATTTCCTATCATAAAGGCAGCAATCCAACATGGTGGCAGCGGTGGGAATATCTAACACGTGATAGTTAAAACTATTTCCTATCATAAAGACAGCAATCCAACATGGTGGCAGCGGTGGGAATATCTAACACGTGATAGTTACAACTATTTCCTATCATAAAGGCAGCAATCCAACATGGTGGCAGCGGTGGGAATATCTAACACGTGATAGTTACAACTATTGCCTATCATAAAGGCAGCAATCCAACATGGTGGCAGCGGTGGGAATATCTAACACGTGATAGTTACAACTATTTCCTATCATAAAGGCAGCAATCCAACATGGTGGCAGCGGTGGGAATATCTAACACGTGATAGTTACACCTAATTCCTATCATAAAGGCAGCAATCCAACATGGTGGCAGCGGTGGGAATATCTAGCACGTGATAATTAAAACTATTTCCTATCATAAAAGCAGCAATCCAACATGGTGGCAGCGGTGGGAATATCTAACACGTGATAGTTACAACTATTTCCTATCATAAAGGCAGCAATCGAACATGGTAGCAGCGGTGGGAATATCTCACACGTGATAGTTACAACTATTTCCTATCATAAACGCAGCAATCCAACATGGTGGCAGCTGTGGGAATATCTAACACGTGATAGTTACAACTATTTCCTATCATAAACGCAGCAATCCAACATGGTGGCAGCGGTGGGAATATCTAACACGTGATAGTTAAAACTATTTCCTATCATAAAGGCAGCAATCCAACATGGTGGCAGCTGTGGGAATATCTAACACGTGATAGTTACAACTATTTCCTATCATAAAGGCAGCAATCCAACATGGTGGCAGCGGTGGGAATATCTAACACGTGATAGTTAAAACTATTTCCTATCATAAAGACAGCAAACCAACATGGTGGCAGCTGTGGGAATATCTAACACGTGATAGTTACAACTATTTCCTATCATAAAGGCAGCAATCCAACATGGTGGCAGCTGTGGGAATATCTAGCACGTGATAGTTAAAACTATTTCCTATCATAAAGGCAGCAATCCAACATGGTGGCAGCTGCGGGAATATCTAACACGTGATAGTTACAACTATTTCCTATCATAAAGGCAGCACTCCAACATGGTGGCAGCTGTGGGAATATCTAACACGTGATAGTTACAACTATTTCCTATCATAAAGGCAGCAATCCAACATGGTGGCAGCTGTGGGAATATCTAGCACGTGATAGTTAAAACTATTTCCTATCATAAAGGCAGCAATCCAACATGGTGGCAGCGGTGGGAATATCTAACACGTGATAGTTACAACTATTTCCTATCATAAACGCAGCAATCCAACATGGTGGCAGCGGTGGGAATATCTAACACGTGATAGTTACAACTATTTCCAATCATAAAGGCAGCAATCCAACATGGTGGCAGCTGTGGGAATATCTAACACGTGATAGTTACAACTATTTCCTAACATAAAGGCAGCAATCCAACATGGTGGCAGCTGTGGGAATATCTAACACGTGATAGTTACAACTATTTCCTATCATAAACGCAGCAATCCAACATGGTGGCAGCGGTGGGACTATCTCACACGTGATAGTTACAACTATTTCCTAACATAAAGGCAGTAATCCAACATGGTGGCAGCTGTGGGAATATCTAACACGTGATAGTTACAACTATTTCCTATCATAAACGCAGCAATCCAACATGGTGGCAGCGGTGGGAATATCTAACACGTGATAGTTACAACTATTTCCTATCATAAAGGCAGCAATCCAACATGGTGGCAGCGGTGGGAATATCTAACACGTGATAGTTACAACTATTTCCTATCATAAACGCAGCAATCCAACATGGTGGCAGCTGTGGGAATATCTAACACGTGATAGTTACAACTATTTCCTATCATAAACGCAGCAATCCAACATGGTGGCATGCGGTGGGAATATCTAACACGTGATAGTTACAACTATTTCCTATCATAAAGACAGCAAACCAACATGGTGGCAGCTGTGGGAATATCTAACACGTGATAGTTACAACTATTTCCTATCATAAACGCAGCAATCCAACATGGTGGCAGCGGTGGGAATATCTAGCACGTGATAGTTACAACTATTTCCTATCATTTAGGCAGCAATCCAACATGGTGGTTGCTGTGGGAATATCTAACACGTGATAGTTAAAACTATTTCCTATCATAAACGCAGCAATCCAACATGGTGGCAGCTGTGGGAATATCTAACACGTGATAGTTACAACTATTTCCTATCATAAACCCAGCAATCCAACATGGTGGCAGCGGTGGGAATATCTAACACGTGATAGTTACAACTATTTCCTATCATAAAGGCAGCAATCCAACATGGTGGCAGCTGTGGGAATATCTAACACGTGATAGTTACAACTATTTCCTATCATAAACGCAGCAATCCAACATGGTGGCAGCGGTGGGAATATCTAACACGTGATAGTTACAACTATTTCCTATCATAAACGCAGCAATCCAACATGGTGGCAGCGGTGGGAATATCTAACACGTGATAGTTACAACTATTTCCTATCATTTAGGCAGCAATCCAACATGGTGGTTGCTGTGGGAATATCTAACACGTGATAGTTAAAACTATTTCCTATCATAAACGCAGCAATCCAACATGGTGGCAGCTGTGGGAATATCTAACACGTGATAGTTACAACTATTTCCTATCATAAACGCAGCAATCCAACATGGTGGCAGCGGTGGGAATATCTAACACGTGATAGTTACAACTATTTCCTATCATAAAGGCAGCAATCCAACATGGTGGCAGCTGTGGGAATATCTAACACGTGATAGTTACAACTATTTCCTATCATAAACGCAGCAATCCAACATGGTGGCAGCGGTGGGAATATCTAACACGTGATAGTTACAACTATTTCCTGTCATAAAGGCAGCAATCCAACATGGTGGCAGCGGTGGGAATATCTAACACGTGATAGTTACAACTATTTCCTATCATAAACGCAGCAATCCAACATGGTGGCAGCGGTGGGAATATCTAACACGTGATAGTTACAACTATTTCCTATCATAAAGGCAGCAATCCAACATGGTGGCAGCGGTGGGAATATCTTACACGTGATAGTTACAACTATTTCCTATCATAAAGGCAGCAATCCAACATGGTGGCAGCGGTGGGAATATCTAACACGTGATAGTTAAAACTATTTCCTATCATAAAGGCAGCAATCCAACATGGTCGCAGCGGTGGGAATATCTAACACGTGATAGTTACAACTATTTCCTATCATAAAGGCAGCAATCCAACATGGTGGCAGCGGTGGGAATATCTAACACGTGATAGTTAAAACTATTTCCTATCATATAGGCAGCAATCCAACATGGTGGCAGCTGTGGGAATATCTAACACGTGATAGTTAAAACTATTTCCTAACATAAAGGCAGCAATCCAACATGGTGGCAGCGGTGGGAATATCTAACACGTGATAGTTACAACTATTTCCTATCATATAGGCAGCAATCCAACATGGTGGCAGCGGTGGGAATATCTAACACGTGATAGTTAAAACTATTTCCTATCATATAGGCAGCAATCCAACATGGTGGCAGCTGTGGGAATATCTAACACGTGATAGTTAAAACTATTTCCTATCATATAGGCAGCAATCCAACATGGTGGCAGCTGTGGGAATATCTAACACGTGATAGTTAAAACTATTTCCTAACATAAAGGCAGCAATCCAACATGGTGGCAGCGGTGGGAATATCTAACACGTGATAGTTACAACTATTTCCTAACATAAAGGCAGCAATCCAACATGGTGGCAGCGGTGGGAATATCTAACACGTGATAGTTACAACTATTTCCTATCATAAAGGCAGCAATCCAACATGGTGGCAGCGGTGGGAATATCTAACACGTGATAGTTACAACTATTTCCTATCATAAACGCAGCAATCCAACATGGTGGCAGCGGTGGGAATATCTAACACGTGATAGTTACAACTATTTCCTATCATAAACGCAGCAATCCAACATGGTGGCAGCTGTGGGAATATCTAACACGTGATAGTTACAACTATTTCCTATCATAAACGCAGCAATCCAACATGGTGGCAGCGGTGGAAATATCTAACACGTGATAGTTACAACTATTTCCTATCATAAAGGCAGCAATCCAACATGGTGGCAGCGGTGGGAATATCTAACACGTGATAGTTAAAACTATTTCCTATCATAAAGACAGCAAACCAACATGGTGGCAGCTGTGGGAATATCTAACACGTGATAGTTACAACTATTTCCTATCATAAAGGCAGCAATCCAACATGGTGGCAGCTGTGGGAATATCTAGCACGTGATAGTTTTTGGAAAATAAAATAATATAAGATATTATTTCAAGGTGGAAACAACCATTTCAACTTATTTATTTGACAATCACTTGGTTACAACAACACAAGAAAACATCTGATATAGAAACAAATAAACACACCGCCTACACGTACATACAGAGTTGATTAATATTAAAATATATCAAAATACAACATTCCCACTTAATCAACACTGTAATAATCCCATTGATTTACAATGTTTTCTATGTTGTTTTACCGTCAGACCCTTTGTCATTATGTCTGCTGGCATATCACTAGTAGACATATAATTCAAACAGAGTTCACCTTCTTCAACTCTCTTGCGCGTATAGTGATACCTAACTTCTATATGTTTGGTACGAGAGTGAAAGATGGGGTTCTGGCATAGTTTGATTGCACTTTGGTTATCACAATGTATAACAATAGGCTTCACCTCCCCTGTTAACTCTGAATATAACCGTTTCAGATAAACTGCTTCCCTAGCACATTCGGATAGAGCAACATACTCTGACTCTGTACTGGAAATAGACATGCATGACTGCTTCCTTGTAAACCAAGAAATAGCTCCACCAGCAAGTGTGAAAACACTCCCTGAATAAGAGTGTCTATCTTTCTTACAACCAGCCCAATCAGCATCTGAGTAACCAGTAATACCCCCCTCTGTTGGCTTGTAAGAAAGACACAAATCACTTGTCTGTTTAAGATATCTTAGCACTCGCTTTGCATGTTGCCAGTGTTCATTAGTATAACACGTGTTGTATTGACTTAGTGCACTGACAGCAAACATAATATCTGGTCTAGTGCTAACTGCAATATACATAAGACATCCGATAAGATTTTGATATGGTAAATTTGCTTTCATAGTGTCACTTGACTTTACAAATGTTAGATTTGTCTCCACTGGAGTATTTATTGGCTTTGCATCTACCATACCAAATCTTTCCAACAGCTCATTAATGTAAGCAGTTTGATCTATGGTAACTACACCACTATCTTTGTTTCGAGTTATTCGCATACCAAGGCAACACTTAACATCACCTAAATCATGCATTTTAAATTTAGACATCAATGCTTTCTTGAGCTTACATTTCTCCTCCACATTGTTGGATAAAACTAAAAAATCATCCACATACAATGCTATGATGACAATGTACTGACTACTGATCTTATAGTACACACATGGCTCATAATCAGATTGCTTGAATCCCAATTCAACAAGAGTTACATGGATTTTTCTATTCCACATTCTAGACGCCTGCTTCAACCCATACAATGCTTTTTTTAACAAACATACTTTATGTTCATCACCGTCTTTACAGAAACCCTGTGGCTGACACATGTAAACTGTTTCATGGAGATCCCCATTAAGAAAAGCAGTTTTTACATCAAGATGATCCATATTAAGATTTAGCTGTACAGCTAGACCAAATAACAATCTAAGAGTCTCTCTCCTCACTACAGGAGAAAATGTTTCATCATAGTCTACCCCTTGTTGTTGAGTGAAACCCTTGGCTACTAGTCTTGCTTTATACCGCTCGGGTTGACCATCAGCACCATGTTTAATTTTAAACACCCATTTGCACTTAACTACACGCTGATTGATTGGTTTATTCACCAACACCCAGGCATTATTTTCCTGAAGAGACTGAAACTCTTCTGCCATAGCAATTTCCCACTTATCCTTATCAGGTCTAGACAATGCATCATTCACTGTTAAAGGATCACCAATGCACTTTTCTATCTCAGCTTGATAACTAATATACCCTGGAAATTGAGTTTGCCTACGCTGCCTTTGTGGATACCTACACTCAGTTTGAATCTCATGAACATTAGACACATCACTTTCATGACTTTTGTCACTTTCATGACTTTTGTCACTTTCATGACTTATGTCACTTTCATGACTCCCATCAGTTTCATGACTATCATCAGTTTCATGACTATCATCAGTTTTATGACTACCATCATTGTCACTAGCTAAGGAATGAGAACCAAAAAGCTCGATTACTGGAACACTATCTTTGACAACTTCTTCACTGTCTTTGGCATAAATAGGCCTATTACATGAAAAGTTTTCATCAAAGATCACATCTCTTGCTTTGATTACATTACAAGTTTTAACATCGTACAAACGATACCCTGTAGAAAAATCACAGTACCCTACCATAATCAACTCTTGACTCTTAGGGTCCCACTTTTTTCTACACTCTTTCTTAACATGAACTAGTGCTTTGCAACCAAACACACGCAAATGCTCTAAGTCAGGTTTCTCACCACACCATGCCTCCTCTGGAGTTACACCTATAACACCAGCATGTGGAGAACGATTTTTGAGATAAATCGCTGTGTTGCAAGCTTCTGCCCACAGTTTCTTGGATAAATTGGTTTCCGACATCATGGCCCTAGCTTTTTCAACTATGGACCTATTTGCACGCTCTGCGACACCATTCTGCTCTGGAGTTCTGGGAATCGTGGTTTCATGCTTAATACCTCGTTCTAAAAAATACTTCTTAAGAACATCATTAACATATTCACCCCCATTGTCAGACCTCAATTTTTTTAATCTCCGTCCAGTTTGGTTTTCTGCAGTAGCTACAAACTCCTTTAGCTTAGAAGAAACTTCATCTTTTGTTCTAAGAAAATAAGAAAAAATTTTCCTAGAAAAATCATCTACAAAGATTAGCATATATCTACACCCACTAAGCGAATGCTCCTCCATGGGGCCACATACATCCGTATGCACAAGATCCAACACTGATTTGGCTCGCTTTCCTTGTCTCCTAGACGGGTTTCTACATTGTTTTCCCTTAGCACATGGTACACACACATCAGAAAAAGAACCTGTGAATTTAACACCCGTTACCATATTTTGTATGGTATCCAGACCCTTTTTACCAATGTGACCTAAACGCCTGTGCCACAACTTTGGATTATTCACAACAGTTGCCACAGACTTACTTGCTAATAACTCATCTATACTGTTGACACTGCATGGCTTATTATCATTCACACATTCATTGACAACATTCAGATTAGCTGCAGTTGACTGCTCGTCCAGCTTATAAAGCCCATCAATTTGTGTTGCAGTAATTCTAACTTCACCTCTAACCTCAAAATCATCCCTGTGATACACTTTACAACCTTGATCATCAAAAACACTCACTAGTCCCTTCTTGGACATTTGAGAGATTGACAAAAGGTTCACTGACAATTCAGGAATGTGCATAACATCGTGAATTATTTTCTCACCATCCAGCACATTAACCTTAACATTTCCAATACCCTGGACACTCATGTTACTATCATCAGCTATAGTTACAGGCAAGTTACTTGTTGTACGATAGTTGACTATTACTGCTCTGTTCTTACCCATATGATGAGTACAGCCAGAATCCAAAATCCACCCTGTTTTAGGAAGTCTCGCACCGAATGCATTTAACAGTCCAGTAAATTTAGGTTTCTGTTCAAATGTAGACATGTTTACTTCGGAACCAGATTGAATTCTATTCGGAGTACCATTCTTGAGTTCAGGACAGTCGACTTTCTTGTGCCCGATCTTGTGACATTTGTGACACTTTATCAACACAATCTTGTTTTGTTGACCTTGACATTGTTGATTCTTCTGTTGACCTTGACCTTGACCTCGACCTTGCTTGCTCCATTGGTTTCGCCTTCGAACAGCAAGAGCAGAATCACCAGCAGCACCAGCATCCCTTCGATATTCTTCCATCAGAAGTTTAGACTTAATGTACTCACTCGTAATTTTACGATCACTTGTTTCCAATGTCATGACCATGGGTTCATATGATTGAGGTAGCCCATGCAACATAATGACTCCAATGAACTCATCCCAATTTGGAACACCACTCTCTTGGATTTTTTGTGACAAAGTCATAATCTGACCAACATAGTCAGCCATGGAACTGCAATTTTCAAGCCTCACTGAAACCAGTTGACCGAGAAGATAGACACGTCCAGTCAGTCCTCTATCACCGAAGGTTTTATCAAGAGATTTCCAAGCATCTCTGGCAGTAACACACGAATTAACATGCACATAAAGCTCTGGCTTAATCATTAAAGAAATCTTCGCCAAGGCTTTTTCATCCTTCTTAATATCAAAGACAAACTGTTCTCCTGTCGTAGGTGCCGGCTCACGAACGTAGTCCCACAGGTCTTCATGACGCAGATACATGGTCATGGCAAACTTCCACGATTTGAAGTCTTCAATGCCACTCAACCTGTCCACTCCGATTGATCCGTTGTTTAACGCCATCTTAGTAATCTTACTTTCCACAGATATGTATTACGTGACAAGAATCTGGGCCCATAACCTTTTGGAAAATAAAATAATATAAGATATTATTTCAAGGTGGAAACAACCATTTCAACTTATTTATTTGACAATCACTTGGTTACAACAACACAAGAAAACATCTGATATAGAAACAAATAAACACACCGCCTACACGTACATACAGAGTTGATTAATATTAAAATATATCAAAATACAACAATAGTTAAAACTATTTCCTATCATAAAGGCAGCAATCCAACATGGTGGCAGCTGCGGGAATATCTAACACGTGATAGTTACAACTATTTCCTATCATAAAGGCAGCACTCCAACATGGTGGCAGCTGTGGGAATATCTAACACGTGATAGTTACAACTATTTCCTATCATTAAGGCAGCAATCCAACATGGTGGCAGCGGTGGGAATATCTAACACGTGAAAGTTACAACTATTTCCTATCATAAACGCAGCAATCCAACATGGTGGCAGCTGCGGGAATATCTAGCACGTGATAGTTACAACTATTTCCTATCATAAAGGCAGCACTCCAACATGGTGGCAGCTGTGGGAATATCTAACACGTGATAGTTACAACTATTTCCTATCATTAAGGCAGCAATCCAACATGGTGGCAGCGGTGGGAATATCTAACACGTGATAGTTACAACTATTTCCTATCATAAACGCAGCAATCCAACATGGTGGCAGCGGTGGGAATATCTAACACGTGATAGTTACAACTATTTCCTATCATAAACGCAGCAATCCAACATGGTGGCAGCGGTGGGAATATCTAACACGTGATAGTTACAACTATTTCCTATCATAAACGCAGCAATCCAACATGGTGGCAGCTGTGGGAATATCTAACACGTGATAGTTACAACTATTTCCTATCATAAACGCAGCAATCCAACATGGTGGCATGCGGTGGGAATATCTAACACGTGATAGTTACAACTATTTCCTATCATAAAGACAGCAAACCAACATGGTGGCAGCTGTGGGAATATCTAACACGTGATAGTTACAACTATTTCCTATCATAAACGCAGCAATCCAACATGGTGGCAGCTGTGGGAATATCTAACACGTGATAGTTACAACTATTTCCTATCATAAACGCAGCAATCCAACATGGTGGCAGCGGTGGGAATATCTAACACGTGATAGTTACAACTATTTCCTATCATAAACGCAGCAATCCAACATGGTGGCAGCGGTTGGAATATCTAACACGTGATAGTTACAACTATTTCCTATCATAAAGGCAGCAATCCAACATGGTGGCAGCGGTGGGAATATCTTACACGTGATAGTTACAACTATTTCCTATCATAAAGGCAGCAATCCAACATGGTGGCAGCGGTGGGAATATCTAACACGTGATAGTTACAACTATTTCCAATCATAAAGGCAGCAATCCAACATGGTGGCAGCGGTGGGAATATCTAACACGTGATAGTTACAACTATTTCCTATCATAAAGGCAGTAATCCAACATGGTGGCAGCGGTGGGAATATCTAACACGTGATAGTTAAAACTATTTCCTATCATAAAGGCAGCAATCCAACATGGTCGCAGCGGTGGGAATATCTAACACGTGAAAGTTACAACTATTTCCTATCATAAAGGCAGCAATCCAACATGGTGGCAGCGGTGGGAATATCTAACACGTGATAGTTAAAACTATTTCCTATCATATAGGCAGCAATCCAACATGGTGGCAGCTGTGGGAATATCTAACACGTGATAGTTAAAACTATTTCCTAACATAAAGGCAGCAATCCAACATGGTGGCAGCGGTGGGAATATCTATCACGTGATAGTTACAACTATTTCCTATCATATAGGCAGCAATCCAACATGGTGGCAGCGGTGGGAATATCTAACACGTGATAGTTAAAACTATTTCCTATCATATAGGCAGCAATCCAACATGGTGGCAGCTGTGGGAATATCTAACACGTGATAGTTAAAACTATTTCCTATCATATAGGCAGCAATCCAACATGGTGGCAGCTGTGGGAATATCTAACACGTGATAGTTAAAACTATTTCCTAACATAAAGGCAGCAATCCAACATGGTGGCAGCGGTGGGAATATCTAACACGTGATAGTTACAACTATTTCCTAACATAAAGGCAGCAATCCAACATGGTGGCAGCGGTGGGAATATCTAACACGTGATAGTTACAACTATTTCCTATCATAAAGGCAGCAATCCAACATGGTGGCAGCGGTGGGAATATCTAACACGTGATAGTTACAACTATTTCCTATCATAAAGGCAGCAATCCAACATGGTGGCAGCGGTGGGAATATCTAACACGTGATAGTTACAACTATTTCCTATTATAAACGCAGCAATCCAACATGGTGGCAGCGGTGGGAATATCTAACACGTGATAGTTACAACTATTTCCTATCATTAAGGCAGCAATCCAACATGGTGGCAGCGGTGGGAATATCTAACACGTGATAGTTACAGCTATTTCCTATCATTAAGGCAGCAATCCAACATGGTGGCAGCGCTGGGAATATCTAACACGTGATAGTTACAACTATTTCCTATCATAAAGGCAGTAATCCAACATGGTGGCAGCGGTGGGAATATCTAACACGTGATAGTTACAACTATTTCCTATCATAAAGGCAGCAATCCAACATGGTGGCAGCTGTGGGAATATCTAACACGTGATAGTTACAACTATTTCCTATCATAAAGGCAGTAATCCAACATGGTGGCAGCGGTGGGAATATCTAACACGTGATAGTTACAACTATTTCCTATCATAAAGGCAGTAATCCAACATGGTGGCAGCGGTGGGAATATCTAAAACGTGATAGTTACAACTATTTCTTATCATAAAGGCAGCAATCCAACATGGTGGCAGCGGTGGGAATATCTAACACGTGATAGTTACAACTATTTCCTATCATAAAGGCAGCAATCCAACATGGTGGCAGCGGTGGGAATATCTAACACGTGATAGTTACAACTATTTCCTATCATAAAGGCAGTAATCCAACATGGTGGCAGCGGTGGGAATATCTAACACGTGATAGTTACAACTATTTCCTATCATAAAGGCAGTAATCCAACATGGTGGCAGCGGTGGGAATATCTAACACGTGATAGTTACAACTATTTCCTATCATAAAGGCAGTAATCCAACATGGTGGCAGCGGTGGGAATATCTAACACGTGATAGTTACAACTATTTCCTATCATAAAGGCAGTAATCCAACATGGTGGCAGCGGTGGGAATATCTAACACGTGATAGTTACAACTATTTCCTATCATAAAGACAGCAATCCAACATGGTGGCAGCTGTGGGAATATCTAACACGTGATAGTTACAACTATTTCCTATCATAAACGCAGCAATCCAACATGGTGACAGCGGTAGGAATATCTAACACGTGATAGTTACAACTATTTCCTATCATAAAGGCAGCAATCCAGCATGGTGGCAGCTGTGGGAATATCTAACACGTGATAGTTACAACTATTTCCTATCATAAAGGCAGCAATCCAACATGGTGGCAGCGGTGGGAATATCTAACACGTGATAGTTACAACTATTTCCTATCATAAAGGCAGCAATCCAACATGGTGGCAGCGGTGGGAATATCTAACACGTGATAGTTACAACTATTTCCTATCATAAAGGCAGTAATCCAACATGGTGGCAGCTGTGGGAATATCTAACACGTGATAGTTACAACTATTTCCTATCATAAAGGCAGCAATCCAACATGGTGGCAGCTGTGGGAATATCTAACACGTGATAGTTACAACTATTTCCTATCATAAAGGCAGCAATCCAACATGGTGGCAGCTGTGGGAATATCTAACACGTGATAGTTACAACTATTTCCTATCATAAAGGCAGCAATCCAACATGGTGGCAGCTGTGGGAATAGCTAACACGTGATAGTTACAACTATTTCCTATCATAAAGGCAGCAATCCAACATGGTGGCAGCTGTGGGAATATCTAACACGTGATAGTTACAACTATTTCCTATCATAAAGGCAGCAATCCAACATGGTAGAAGCGGTGGGAATAGCTAACACGTGATAGTTACAACTATTTCCTATCATAAAGGCAGCAATCCAACATGGTGGCAGCGGTGGGAATATCTAACACGTGATAGTTACAACTATTTCCTATCATAAAGGCAGTAATCCAACATGGTGGCAGCGGTGAGAATATCTAACACGTGATAGTTAAAACTATTTCCTATCATAAAGGCAGTAATCCAACATGGTGGCAGCTGTGGGAATATCTAACACGTGATAGTTAAAACTATTTCCTATCATAAAGGCAGTAATCCAACATGGTGGCAGCTGTGGGAATATCTAACACGTGATAGTTAAAACTATTTCCTATCATAAAGGCAGCAATCCAACATGGTGGCAGCGGTGGGAATATCTTACACGTGATAGTTACAACTATTTCCTATCATAAAGGCAGCAATCCAACATGGTGGCAGCTGTGGGAATATCAAACACGTGATAATTAAAACTATTTCCTATCATAAAGGCACCAATCCAACACGGTGGCAGCTGGGGGAATATCTAACACGTGATAGTTGCAACTATTTCCTATCATTAACGCAGCAATCCAACATGGTGGCAGCGGTGGGAATATCTAACACGTGATAGTAACAACTATTTCCTATCATAAAGGCAGCAATCCAACATGGTGGCAGCGGTGGGAATATCTAACACGTGATAGTTAAAACTATTTCCTATCATAAAGGCAGCAATCCAACATGGTGGCAGCGGTGGGAATATCTAACACGTGATAGTAACAACTATTTCCTATCATAAACGCAGTAATCCAACATGGTGGCAGCTGTGGGAATATCTAACACGTGATAGTTACAACTATTTCCTATCATAAAGGCAGCAATCCAACATGGTGGCAGCTGTGGGAATATCTAACACGTGATAGTTACAACTATTTCCTATCATAAAGGCAGCAATCCAACATGGTGGCAGCTGTGGGAATATCAAACACGTGATAATTAAAACTATTTCCTATCATAAAGGCACCAATCCAACACGGTGGCAGCTGTGGGAATATCTAACACGTGATAGTTACAACTATTTCCTATCATAAAGGCAGCAATCCAACATGGTGGCAGCTGTGGGAATATCTAACACGTGATAGTTACAACTATTTCCTATCATAAACGCAGTAATCCAACATGGTGGCAGCGGTGGGAATATCTAACACGTGATAGTTAAAACTATTTCCTATCATAAAGGCAGTAATCCAACATGGTGGCAGCTGTGGGAATATCTAACACGTGATAGTTAAAACTATTTCCTATCATAAAGGCAGTAATCCAACATGGTGGCAGCTGTGGGAATATCTAACACGTGATAGTTAAAACTATTTCCTATCATAAACGCAGTAATCCAACATGGTGGCAGCTGTGGGAATATCTAACACGTGATAGTTACAACTATTTCCTATCATAAAGGCAGTAATCCAACATGGTGGCAGCTGTGGGAATATCTAACACGTGATAGTTAAAACTATTTCCTATCATAAAGGCAGCAATCCAACATGGTGGCAACTGTGGGAATATCTAACACGTGATAGTTAAAACTATTTCCTATCATAAAAGCAGTAATCCAACATGGTGGCAGCTGTGAGAATATATAACACGTGATAGTTACAACTATTTTCTATCATAAAGGCAGCAATCCAACATGGTGGCAGCTGTGGGAATATCTAACACGTGATAGTTACAACTATTTCCTATCATAAAGGCAGCAATCCAACATGGTGGCAGCTGTGGGAATATCTAACACGTGATAGTTACAACTATTTCCTATCATAAAGGCAGCAATCCAACATGGTGGCAGCTGTGGGAATATCTAACACGTGATAGTTACAACTATTTCCCATCATAAAGGCAGCAATCCAACATGGTGGCAGCTGTGGGAATATCTAACACGTGATAGTTAAAACTATTTCCTATCATAAAGGCAGTAATCCAACATGGTGGCAGCTGTGGCAATATCTAACACGTGATAGTTACAACTATTTCCTATCATAAACGCAGCAATCCAACATGGTGGCAGCGGTGGGAATATCTAACACGTGATAGTTACAACTATTTCCTATCATAAAGGCAGCAATCCAACATGGAGGCAGCGGTGGGAATATCTAACACGTGATAGTTAAAACTATTTCCTATCATAAACGCAGCAATCCAACATGGTGGCAGCGGTGGGAATATCTAACACGTGATAGTTACAACTATTTCCTATCATAAAGGCAGCAATCCAACATGGTGGCAGCTGTGGGAATATCTAACACGTGATAGTTACAACTATTTCCTATCATAAAGGCAGCAATCCAACATGGTGGCAGCTGTGGGAATATCTAACACGTGATAGTTACAACACTTTCCTATCATAAAGACAGCAATCCAACATGGTGGCAGCGGTAGGAATATCTAACACGTGATAGTTACAACTATTTCCTATCATAAAGGCAGCAATTCAACATGGTGGCAGCTGTGGGAATATCTAACACGTGATAGTTACAACTATTTCCTATCATAAAGGCAGCAATCCAACATGGTGGCAGCTGTGGGAATATCTAACACGTGATAGTTACATTTATTTCCTATCATAAAGGCAGCAATTTAACATGGTGGCAGCTGTGGGAATATCTAACACGTGATAGTTACAACTATTTCCTATCATAAAGGCAGCAATCCAACATGGTGGCAGCTGTGGGAATATCAAACACGTGATAGTTAAAGCTATTTCCTATCATAAAGGCAGCAATCCAACATGGAGGCAGCGGTGGGAATATCTAACACGTGATAGTTACCACTATTTCCTATCATAAAGGCAGCAATCCAACATGGTGGCAGCGGTGGGAATATCTAACACGTGATAGTTAAAACTATTTCCTATCATAAAGGCAGCAATTCAACATGGTGGCAGCGGTGGGAATATCTAACACGTGATAGTTAAAGCTATTTCCTATCATAAAGGCAGCAATCCAACATGGTGGCAGCTGTGGGAATATCTAACACGTGAAAGTTACAACTATTTCCTATCATAAAGGCAGCAATCCAACATGGTGGCAGCGGTGGGAATATCTTACACGTGATAGTTACAACTATTTCCTATCATAAAGGCAGCAATCCAACATGGTGGCAGCGGTGGGAATATCTAACACGTGATAGTTACAACTATTTCCTATCATAAAGGCAGCAATCCAACATGGTGGCAGCTGTGGGAATACGTAACACGTGATAGTTACAACTATTTCCTATCATAAAGGCAGCAATCCAACATGGTGGCAGCTGTGGGAATATCTAACACGTGATAGTTACAACTATTTCCTATCATAAAGGCAGCAATCCAACATGGTGGCAGCTGTGGGAATATCTAACACGTGATAGTTACAACTATTTCCTATCATAAAGGCAGCAATCCAACATGGTGGCAGCTGTGGGAATATCTAACACGTGATAGTTACAACTATTTCCTATCATAAAGGCAGCAATCCAACATGGTGGCAGCTGTGGGAATATCTAACACGTGAAAGTTACAACTATTTCCTATCATAAAGGCAGCAATCCAACATGGTGGCAGCGGTGGGAATATCTTACACGTGATAGTTACAACTATTTCCTATCATAAAGGCAGCAATCCAACATGGTGGCAGCGGTGGGAATATCTTACACGTGATAGTTACAACTATTTCCTATCATAAAGGCAGCAATCCAACATGGAGGCAGCGGTGGGAATATCTAACACGTGAAAGTTACAACTTTTTCCTATCATAAAGGCAGCAATCCAACATGGTGGCAGCGGTGGGAATATCTTACACGTGATAGTTACAACTATTTCCTATCATAAAGGCAGCAATCCAACATGGTGGCAGCGGTGGGAATATCTAACACGTGATAGTTACAACTATTTCCTATCATAAAGGCAGCAATCCAACATGGTGGCAGCTGTGGGAATACGTAACACGTGATAGTTACAACTATTTCCTATCATAAAGGCAGCAATCCAACATGGTGGCAGCTGTGGGAATATCTAACACGTGATAGTTACAACTATTTCCTATCATAAAGGCAGCAATCCAACATGGTGGCAGCTGTGGGAATATCTAACACGTGATAGTTACAACTATTTCCTATCATAAAGGCAGCAATCCAACATGGTGGCAGCTGTGGGAATATCTAACACGTGATAGTTACAACTATTTCCTATCATAAAGGCAGCAATCCAACATGGTGGCAGCTGTGGGAATATCTAACACGTGATAGTTAAAACTATTTCCTATCATAAAGGCAGCAATCCAACATGGTGGCAGCTGTGGGAATATCTAACACGTGATAGTTACAACTATTTCCTATCATAAAGACAGCAATCCAGCATGGTGGCAGCTGTGGGAATATCTAACACGTGATAGTTACAACTATTTCCTATCATAAAACCAGCAATCCAGCATGGTGGCAGCTGTGGGAATATCTAACACGTGATAGTTACAACTATTTCCTATCATAAAGACAGCAATCCAGCATGGTGGCAGCTGTGGGAATATCTAACACGTGATAGTTACAACTATTTCCTATCATAAAACCAGCAATCCAGCATGGTGGCAGCAGTGGGAATATCTAACACGTGATAGTTACAACTATTTCCTATCATAAAGACAGCAATCCAACATGGTGGCAGCTGTGGGAATATCTAACACGTGATAGTTACAACTATTTCCTATCATAAAGGCAGCAATCCAACATGGTGGTATAAATGGGAATATATAACACGTGATAGTTACAACTATTTCCTATCATAAACGCAGCAATCCAACATGGTGGCAGCTGTGGGAATATCTAACACGTGATAGTTACAACTATTTCCTATCATAAACGCAACAATCCAACATGGTCGCAGCTGTGGTAATATCTAACACGTGATAGTTACAACTATTTCCTATCATAAAGGCAGCAATCCAACATGGTGGCAGCTGTGGGAATATCTAACACGTGATAGTTACAACTATTTCCTATCATAAACGCAACAATCCAACATGGTGGCAGCTGTGGGAATATCTAACACGTGATAGTTACAACTATTTTCTATCATAAAGGCAGCAATCCAACATGGTGGCAGCGGTGGGAAGATCTAACACGTGATAGTTAAAACTATTTCCTATCATAAACGCAGCAATCCAACATGGTGGCCGTTGTGGGAATATCTAACACGTGATAGTTACAACTATTTCCTATCATAAACGCAGCAATCCAACATGGTGGCAGCTGTGGGAATATCTAACACGTGATAGTTACAACTATTTCCTATCATAAAGGCAGCAATCCAACATGGTGGCAGCGGTGGGAATATCTAACACGTGATAGTTACAACTATTTCCTATCATAAAGGCAGCAATCCAACATGGTGGCAGCGGTGGGAATATTTAACACGTGATAGTTACAACTATTTCCTATCATAAAGGCAGCTATCCAACATGGTGGCAGCTGTGGGAATATCTAACACGTGATAGTTACAACTATTTCCTATCATAAAGGCAGCAATCCAACATGGTGGCAGCGGTGGGAATATCTAACACGTGATAGTTACAACTATTTCCTATCATAAAGGCAGCAATCCAACATGGTGGCAGCTGTGGGAATATCTAACACGTGATAGTTACAACTATTTCCTATCATAAACGCAGCAATCCAACATGGTGGCAGCGGTGGGAATATCTAACACGTGATAGTTACAACTATTTCCTATCATAAAGGCAGCAATCCAACATGGTGGCAGCTGTGGGAATATCTAACACGTGATAGTTACAACTATTTCCTATCATAAACGCAGCAATCCAACATGGTGGCAGCTGTGGGAATATCTAACACGTGATAGTTACAACTATTTCCTATCATAAACGCAGCAATCCAACATGGTGGCAGCGGTGGGAATATCTAACACGTGATAGTTACAACTATTTCCTATCATAAAGGCAGCAATCCAACATGGTGGCAGCTGTGGGAATATCTAACACGTGATAGTTACAACTATTTCTTATCATAAACGCAGCAATCCAACATGGTGGCAGCGGTGGGAATATCTAACACGTGATAGTTACAACTATTTCCTATCATAAAGGCAGCAATCCAACATGGTGGCAGCGGTGGGAATATCTAACACGTGATAGTTACAACTATTTCCTATCATAAAGGCAGCAATCCAACATGGTGGCAGCGGTGGGAATATCTAACACGTGATAGTTACAACTATTTCCTATCATAAACGCAGCAATCCAACATGGTTGCAGCTGTGGGAATATCTAACACGTGATAGTTACAACTATTTCCTATCATAAACGCAGCATCTCAACATGGTGGCAGCTGTGGGAATATCTAACACGTGATAGTTACAACTATTTCCTATCATAAAGGCAGCAATCCAACATGGAGGCAGCGGTGGGAATATCTAACACGTGATAGTTACAACTATTTCCTATCATAAAGGCAGCAATCCAACATGGTGGCAGCTGTGGGAATATCTAACACGTGATAGTTACAACTATTTCCTATCATAAAGGCAGCAATCCAACATGGTGGCAGCTGTGGGAATATCTAACACGTGATAGTTACAACTATTTCCTATCATAAACGCAGCAATTCAACATGGTGGCAGCTGTGGGAATATCTAACACGTGATAGTTACAACTATTTCCTATCATAAAGGCAGTAATCCAACATGGTTGCAGCTGTGGGAATATCTAACACGTGATAGTTACAACTATTTCCTATCATAAACGCAGCAATTCAACATGGTGGCAGCTGTGGGAATATCTAACACGTGATAGTTACAACTATTTCCTATCATAAAGGCAGTAATCCAACATGGTTGCAGCTGTGGGAATATCTAACACGTGATAGTTACAACTATTTCCTATCATAAACGCAGCATCTCAACATGGTGGCAGCTGTGGGAATATCTACCACGTGATAGTTACAACTATTTCCTATCATAAAGGCAGCAATCCAACATGGAGGCAGCGGTGGGAATATCTAACACGTGATAGTTACAACTATTTCCTATCATAAATGCAGCAATCCAATATGGTGGCAGCTGTGGGAATATCTAACACGTGATAGTTACAACTATTTCCTATCATAAAGGCAGCAATCCAACATGGTGGCAGCGGTGGGAATATCTAACACGTGATAGTTACAACTATTTCCTATCATAAAGACAGCAATCCAACATGGTGGCAGCTGTGGGAATATCTAACACGTGATAGTTACAACTATTTCCTATCATAAATGCAGCAATCCAACATGGTGGTAGCTGTCGGAATATCTAACACGTGATAGTTACAACTATTTCCTATCATAAATGCAGCAATCCAACATGGTGGTAGCTGTGGGAATATCTAACACGTGATAGTTACAACTATTTCCTATCATAAAGGCAGCAATCCAACATGGTGGCAGCTGTGGGAATATCTAACACGTGATAGTTACAACTATTTCCTATCATAAATGCAGCAATCCAACATGGTGGCAGCTGTGGGAATATCTAACACGTGATAGTTACAACTATTTCCTATCATAAATGCAGCAATCCAACATGGTGGCAGCTGTGGGAATATCTAACACGTGATAGTTACAACTATTTCCTATCATAAAGGCAGCAATCCAACATGGTGGCAGCTGTGGGAATATCTAACACGTGATAGTTACAACTATTTCCTATCATAAAGGCAGCAATCCAACATGGTGGCAGCTGTGGGAATATCTAACACGTGATAGTTACAACTATTTCCTATCATAAATGCAGCAATCCAACATGGTGGCAGCTGTGGGAATATCTTACACGTGATAGTTACAACTATTTCCTATCATAAAGGCAGCAATCCAACATGGTGGCAGCGGTGGGAATATCTAACACGTGATAGTTACAACTATTTCCTATCATAAAGACAGCAATCCAACATGGTGGCAGCTGTGGGAATATCTAACACGTGATAGTTACAACTATTTCCTATCATAAAGGCAGCAATCCAACATGGTGGCAGCTGTGGGAATATCTAACACGTGATAGTTACAACTATTTCCTATCATAAATGCAGCAATCCAACATGGTGGCAGCTGTGGGAATATCTAACACGTGATAGTTACAACTATTTCCTATCATAAATGCAGCAATCCAACATGGTGGTAGCTGTGGGAATATCTAACACGTGATAGTTACAACTATTTCCTATCATAAATGCAGCAATCCAACATGGTGGCAGCTGTGGGAATATCTAACACGTGATAGTTACAACTATTTCCTATCATAAACGCAGCAATCCAACATGGTGGTAGCTGTGGGAATATCTAACACGTGATAGTTACAACTATTTCCTATCATAAAGGCAGCAATCCAACATGGTGGCAGCTGTGGGAATATCTAACACGTGATAGTTACAACTATTTCCTATCATAAATGCAGCAATCCAACATGGTGGCAGCTGTGGGAATATCTAACCCGTGATAGTTACAACTATTTCCTATCATAAAGGCAGCAATCCAACATGGTGGTAGCTGTGGGAATATCTAACACGTGATAGTTACAACTATTTCCTATCATAAAGGCAGCAATCCAACATGGTGGTAGCTGTGGGAATATCTAACACGTGATAGTTACAACTATTTCCTATCATAAAGGCAGCAATCCAACATGGTGGTAGCTGTGGAAATATCTAACACGTGATAGTTAAAACTATTTCCTATCATAAAGGCAGCAATCCAACATGGTGGTAGCTGTGGAAATATCTAACACGTGATAGTTACAACTATTTCCTATCATAAAGGCAGCAATCCAACATGATGGCAGCGGTGGAAATATCTAACACGTGATAGTTACAACTATTTCCTATCATAAATGCAGCAATCCAACATGGTGGCAGCTGTGGGAATATCTAACACGTGATAGTTACAACTATTTCCTATCATAAACGCAGCAATCCAACATGGTGGCAGCTGTGGGAATATCTAACACGTGATAGTTAAAACTGTTTCCTATCATAAAGGCAGCAATCCTACATGGTTGCAGCTGTGGGAATATCTAACACGTGATAGTTAAAACTATTTCCTACCATAAAGGCAGCAATTCAACATGGTAGCAGCTGTAGGAATATCTAACACGTGATAGTTACAACTATTTCCTATCATATAGGCAGCAATCCAACATGGTGGCAGCTGTGGGAATATCTAACACGTGATAGTTAAAACTGTTTCCTATCATAAAGGCAGCAATCCAACATGGTGGCAGCTGTGGGAATATCTAACACGTGATAGTTAAAACTATTTCCTACCATAAAGGCAGCAATTCAACATGGTAGCAGCTGTAGGAATATCTAACACGTGATAGTTACAACTATTTCCTATCATAAAGGCAGCAATCCAACATGGTGGCAGCTGTGGGAATATCTAACACGTGATAGTTACAACTATTTCCTATCATATAGGCAGCAATCCAACATGGTGGCAGCTGTGGGAATATCTAACACGTGATAGTTACAACTATTTCCTATCATAAAGGCAGCAATCCAACATGGTGGCACCGGTGGGAATATCTAACACGTGATAGTTAAAACTATTTCCTATCATAAAGGCAGCAATCCAACATGGTGGCAGCGGTGGGAATATCTAACACGTGATAGTTACAACTATTTCCTTTCATAAAGGCAGCAATCCAACATGGTGGTAGCTGTGGGAATATCTAACACGTGATAGTTACAACTATTTCCTATCATAAAGGCAGCAATCCAACATGGTGGTAGCGGTGGGAATATCTAACACGTGATAGTTACAACTATTTCCTATCATAAAGGCAGCAATCCAACATGGTGGCAGCTGTGGGAATATCTAACACGTGATAGTTACAACTATTTCCTATCATATAGGCAGCAATCCAACATGGTGGCAGCTGTGGGAATATCTAACACGTGATAGTTACAACTATTTCCTATCATAAAGGCAGCAATCCAACATGGTGGCAGCTGTGGGAATATCTAACACGTGATAGTTACAACTATTTCCTATCATAAACGCAGCAATCCAACATGGTGGCAGCTGTGGGAATATCTAACACGTGATAGTTACAACTATTTCCTATCATAAAGGCAGTAATCCAACATGGTGGCAGCGGTGGGAATATCTAACACGTGATAGTTACAACTATTTCCTATCATAAACGCAGCAATCCAACATGGTGGCAGCGGTGGGAATATCTAACACGTGATAGTTACAACTATTTCCTATCATAAAGGCAGTAATCCAACATGGTGGCAGCGGTGGGAATATCTAACACGTGATAGTTACAACTATTTCCTATCATAAAGGCAGCAATCCAACATGGTGGCAGCTGTGGGAATATCTAACACGTGATAGTTACAACTATTTCCTATCATAAAGGCAGCAATCCAACATGGTGGCAGCGGTGGGAATATCTAACACGTGATAGTTACAACTATTTCCTATCATAAAGGCAGCAATCCAACATGGTGGCAGCTGTGGGAATATCTAACACGTGATAGTTACAACTATTTCCTATCATAAAGGCAGTAATCCAACATGGTGGCAGCGGTGGGAATATCTAACACGTGATAGTTACAACTATTTCCTATCATAAAGGCAGTAATCCAACATGGTGGCAGCGGTGGGAATATCTAACACGTGATAGTTACAACTATTTCCTATCATAAAGGCAGCAATCCAACATGGTGGCAGCGGTGGGAATATCTAACACGTGATAGTTACAACTATTTCCTATCATAAAGGCAGTAATCCAACATGGTGGCAGCGGTGGGAATATCTAACACGTGATAGTTACAACTATTTCCTATCATAAAGGCAGCAATCCAACATGGTGGCAGCGGTGGGAATATCTAACACGTGATAGTTACAACTATTTCCTATCATAAAGGCAGCAATCCAACATGGTGGCAGCTGTGGGAATATCTAACACGTGATAGTTACAACTATTTCCTATCATAAAGGCAGCAATCCAACATGGTGGCAGCGGTGGGAATATCTAACACGTGATAGTTACAACTATTTCCTATCATAAAGGCAGCAATCCAACATGGTGGCAGCGGTGGGAATATCTAACACGTGATAGTTACAACTATTTCCTAATATAAACGCAGCAATCCAACATGGTGGCAGCTGTGGGAATATCTAACACGTGATAGTTACAACTATTTCCTATCATAAAGGCAGTAATCCAACATGGTGGCAGCGGTGGGAATATCTAACACGTGATAGTTACAACTATTTCCTATCATATAGGCAGTAATCCAACATGGTGGCAGCGGTGGGAATATCTAACACGTGATAGTTACAACTATTTCCTATCATAAAGGCAGTAATCCAACATGGTGGCAGCGGTGGGAATATCTAACACGTGATAGTTACAACTATTTCCTATCATAAAGGCAGCAATCCAACATGGTGGCAGCGGTGGGAATATCTAACACGTGATAGTTACAACTATTTCCTATCATAAAGGCAGTAATCCAACATGGTGGCAGCGGTGGGAATATCTAACACGTGATAGTTACAACTATTTCCTATCATAAAGGCAGCAATCCAACATGGTGGCAGCGGTGGGAATATCTAACACGTGATAGTTACAACTATTTCCTATCATAAAGGCAGCAATCCAACATGGTCGCAGCTGTGGGAATATCTAACACGTGATAGTTACAACTATTTCCTATCATAAAGGCAGCAATCCAACATGGTGGCAGCGGTGGGAATATCTAACACGTGATAGTTACAACTATTTCCTATCATAAAGGCAGCAATCCAGCATGGTGGCAGCTGTGGGAATATCTAACACGTGATAGTTACAACTATTTCCTATCATAAAGGCTGCAATCCAACATGGTGGCAGCGGTGGGAATATCTAACACGTGATAGTTAAAACTATTTCCAGGACAGAGTTATGAGACGGTGAATCGACTGTTCAACGTGAACAAAAACAAAACTGTAAACATACTCGTGTGGTGTGCATGGGGTATAGTATTGTTATGCATAAGTCTGAAAGCAGACGTTCATTAAAGCTATATGATGTAACCATGGTTTGTTCATTTGTTTTATTTGTGGCGCGAGACGATGGAGCTTCGCTGCTGAAATTAATTCTTAAATCCAATGGAGGATTATCCAGAAAAAACGTGCATAATTTTTGCATTCTCATTTCAAATAGACGAGTCAGTGTAATGTTACAAGTAAATGCAGTTATTTAAAACATAGATCGTGGTATTATATAAAAATGGGGCGTGTAGAATTTCTACGTTATTAGTTTAGTGTACTATACTTTATATTTGCAACTTTTGCAGGAGACCAGTTTCAACCTTACACCGTTTCCATGAGAGATTAATTTTTCCTATTGGAAGTCACGGGATGGTCAGAATACTATAGAAAAATATATAATATATAGCAAAGGATAACTCAAAAGCAAAAATTAAATGAAACAGTAGTAAAAGTCACATCCACGCTGGTGACTCCATGAGTGTGCGCATAGCTAAAATAGCGACCGGACCAGAATATTGCCGCATATTAAGCTGGAACAAGTTTGACTTTGTTGATGTATAAATGTTGGTTCACATAATAACTGTTTAAACAATATATAAAAGTGTTGTATTGAACCTGAGAATAACTTTTCAGTGTATTGCTGACAAACAAATCACAAGGTACAATTTCAATTTCTTGCTAATTTTGTATCGTGTACCTTACACTTAATCGTCCGTCATGCCCCCCAGACCCCTCCCCACCCCGCCTCAGCCACCCAAGACTGAGGAACTCACCTTGTGTAGCAATTTGGAAGGGGGGGGGGGGGGGCTTCCAGCAAAAGTATTTTCGAAGACTTAAAACTTTCCAGCTTTTGTAGTATGAACTACGTCATTCACAAAATTTGATGGGTCTTGGCCATCAGTTCTTGATGTACACTGCCCCGTTTTCCAAGCTCGAATACTGGCTTGGACAAGGGAATCGTAGAGCGTTTGCTGTTTAGATTATATCATTCAAACCTCGACGCCCCTATTACAATCGTTGTCAAAATATTAGACTAAGGCCCGGTCTTTCAATTATTCATTAACGGGGCCGTTAGCTGACGGTCCGTTATCTGCATAGGGTTAATTGGGTTACAGATTACGGACCATCAGCTAACGACCCCGTTAACGACCCGTTAAACGATTGAAAACCCGGGCCTAAAACGTAAATATCATCAACATTTTTATTAGATATTGTGTTTTCTAAAAACATGTTCTGGGTACCTGAGAAAAGCGTGGGGCTAAAGTGTTTCGCCTAGAGCCGTTATCTGTAAAGTCAAACAAGAAGCTGTCAGAAGGCCAAACATGAGTGTGTGACTCACGTGGAATTGTTTGCCACTCATTACAGTCAGGTGACACGGGTTATCGCAGTCAAACACAGATAACGTCAGTGAGTACCTGAAAGTCTGGCGTGAAGATACAGTCGCAGCGCCAGGGGTTGTTCCCAAGGAAGATGTTGACTGCCTGGCTGTTACGCTGCAGCGCGTTATCTAGCGCGTACGTTGGGAGCTCCGATAAGAGGTTACTGCGCAGACTCAGCACACGGAAGTTGGACAGCCAATCAGCACCCTCGAGCACCGCCACGGACTCGACGTGGTTGTCGTCCAGATATATGTCCACGACACTGGCGTAATGGCGGTTACTGACTAGAGGCTTTAGATTCGAAATCTGAAAAGTCAGAATGACCAGTTCTTATCATGGCCGTATTTTAGAATACAAACATAAAAAACTTCACAAAAGAATACAAGACAATACAAGACAATACAATACAAGAAGTTGAAAATACAAACATAAAAAAATGAACAGGCTCAATTTCTCACGCTGTCCTACTTTTGTATCAAACAGACATTATCTTTAGGTATCCCCGATAAAGAAGCACCCCGACAAATTAATAATCTAAAGATTGACTCATTTGTTTCACGCTTTCTTTGTGCAACGGTATAAACGTCAATCTTTTCACCGTAATCTCATAACATGTAGTAATGTGGGTGCCCATGCCCTCCATGAATTTAACTTAAAGTAACAAAATACTACTTAGTATAGTATGGGAGACCGTATGACAGGTAGAGTGCGCTGTGAGCGATGACGTTCAGTTTACCTATTATATTATTATTATTATTATTATTATTATTATTATTATTATCATTATAATTATTATTATTATTTATTTTAACAATTAGCATTACATTCCCATACAACACAGACAAGATATCGCTCAACATCGATAAACAATAAAGTGATGTAATTCAGTCTATAGTAAGAGAACATTGGTGCAAATTGTTGAAGATAAACAGAGAGGGCGGAGCCCCATTACATTTGCATGTCTGTTTACTTCATTACTACTAGTTACTATATCTACTAAGTTTCTATATCTAAATTACTATACTATATTTTCGGCCGTTAACAATGGTACAAAAAATAACTGAATGAGACAGATGAAATAAGCTATTTACTAGTAAGATGTTTATAGTTACCTTCAGTTATAGAAGAACTTTATTCTGTTATTAAAATAATGATCCGTTTTTAATTCCTGAGGAATTGAGTTCCAGAGACTGGTAGCCCTGTAGAAAAAAGCATTTTGGTACGTTGATGTTTTTGCGCGTGGAGGGTTAAGAATGATGCCTGTGTTGTGGCGGTTTAGCTGTCTGCGATTAACTGAAATTCTGCGAAAAGGGTGGAGGTCAGTTTCGCCGGTCATCAAGTTCCTCAGGAATTTAACATCAATTTGTTAACAGTAATTTTTAATTGAAGGAAGGTTGCATATAATAAGGGGTTAAGTAGCACTTTCAGAGTAAATGGTCTTCTGTAATATTTTATATTACCTTAGTGGCACGGTTTTGTATAACCTCTAACTTGTGCATATTTGATTGCGAGGTAGGGTGCCAGGCCGGTAGACCATGTGATTATTGGACGAACTAGAGTTAGATATGCGGTTCTGAGTGTTTTGGCTCTACTTTTCTTTAGGTTACGGTTCACAAAGCCCAGTAATTTTGAAGCCCTATCTCTAACGCTGTCTGTATGTAAATCCCATTTAAGATCTGAAGACATGGTGAGTCCGAGTAGTTTTATATTTGGTTGCAAATACAGAATAATACAATACAGAAACTAGCTCAACTTCAGGTAATTAATATTGTCACTGTTATTATGATTTTTAGCCAATGTGAAATAAACTAGTGTAGAAACTTGTGCTAAACAAATAGTAATCATTAACAATAAAGTAAAAGAGAAAAAAAATCTCTTCGTTCTCTAACGTTCGAGGATTTTCCGAGAATATTCTCCTTCTCGAGAAACTTCTCCGAGGAGAAATTTCTCGACTCACTTATCTAAGTTTAGTGTAGTAACGTGAATGTCCAGCATTATAACCCCCAACTAGAAAATTTATGTGACCGACAAATTTGATTCTAAACCTTATGGTTCTCTGTTTCTGGTTGCTATGAAACAAGCTAACAGGCACTTAAATATTAAGTGGGAAGTTATAAAAGCGGATATAAGTATTCTTGGTAAAATTTGTGTAACATTGTTGACAACTTAACGCACTTAACGACAACGTGCTTAACCGCTAGATCTCATGACGTCGACCCTTTCTCGCCTCTTACGACAGACAATGCTACCCTGCACTTATACGTCGGGCATACATATACATACAAGTTATAACGTATGTATTTGTACGTTCTTCATAGCTGAACATTTCCAAATATAAATCTACGCCATACGGAAAGTAAAAAAAACATTGCGGGAGGCGGTTGCGGGCTTAGACTCGTGGGTGTGGATTAACGTTTATAATAAACATTGTAGATTACGGGTGCGGTTTGAGGTTTAATTCTGCGGTTGCGCATAACATGTGCAAGTCTCTGCATAGATGTTTCTGCTCAATACCCGGACTATTTATTTCTCATTAGTCTGAATAAGAAAGAAGCTTAAAGTTTACGCTATGTTGGATCATAATATACGCATAGAAGTTCCACAAATGTATTATAACAATCAATAACCATAATCGACCCAAACACAACTGAAAATAATGTAAATTCCATGTTCAGTAATGTTTAATGTTTTATTCCATTCCAGAAGTACTGAAAGAGAAAACATGCGTTGTTTTCAATGTGGTTACAACTCACATAAATACCTTATGTATATATTAAGATGTTTGATACAATCCCAGTTGTAATTGTAATTCTATGCATACTAATGCTACCGCATTGCTTGAAAATAAGTACGTTACTTACTTTGTTTATGGTAGAGAAACAATGTAGACATCACATAGCAATGCTGCGATTTGCGCAAACTCATACATATACCCACATATACGCGCGCACCTTCACTACGCCTGTATGTGAAGCTCTGAATTGAACATTCAGAAACTTCCCTATAGGGTAGCTTTCAATAGACGTCACGTGGCGGCCATTATGAGGTACACATTGATTGTTTACGTTTTTTCTGTCAATAGAAGACACATAGGTTATCCAGGAAATATCACAGTTTCAAGCCGTATAGATTGATGTGTGAAGATAAAAGTTCAAGAAAATGATAACACATGCAAATGATTGTATTCAAACAGAGTTTACGCGTTCTTATATTGTTTTCAGTCATAATACGGAACCTTTGTTTGAAAACAGTTGATGTGTCAGTCAAAGGACATCTGCAATATTGCAACAATGCAGATTCGGAAGAACGTAAACAAACGTTTACAGAGTACCTCAGTATGGCTACCGTGCGATACCGGAAATGACGCTATTGCACAACATTGATTAAACGTGATCTTGTTTTCAAGTAACAACAATGAGCAACATTTCCTCAGCCAGTCCAGTACCGACCTTGTTTCCCTTGACCAGCAACGTTGTGGTGTTGGTCGGCAAAGTCGCGGGCAGCTCCGTCAGACCCCGATGGTTGCAGTCGACTGTGATGACGGGTATGAGGTAGCCGGGTCCCCGGACTATGTTGGACATCTCACAGGAACAGTTATTGGGGGGGCCCCGTGGACATTCCTCTCGGAGTGTCTGAAACAGCGAGGAAACCAAGGTTCAAGTGGTTGATGATGGTACTTGCTGCTTTACGTCTCAATTATTCCAATAATGGATAGACTGACATATATAAAAAAACATGCCTTATGTTGGATTCAAACACTCAATATCGTTAAAAAAATGCATATGGGTGACGTTATAGATTTAATTCGAAAACGTTAATACAGTCGTATGAGATGTTTCATATGACGAGCTATAAACTGTTAAAGATGAATGATAAAGACACGAGATAGAGTGTTAATTCTGTCTCGTTTTAGATTTTTGATACAATTCCAGTTGTAATTGTAATTTGCTGCATACAAATGTTACCGCATTCCTAGAAAATAAGATCGTTAGAGTTTTGATTTAAAAAAAACACCAACTGTAAATGTACAAAATGCCCATTCAAAGCAAACAGGGCGTTCATAGCACGAATATGCTATGCAAGCATTATGGTTAGTACTATTGCCATTATACTATCACATCAAAAATTGCAAATTTTAAACAGTTTTATAATGTGTAATCAGAAGTTCTATATGGCTCTAAGCAAGCAATATCGTAACTTCAAACACAGTTTTACCAATTGCGAATCATTGCATACTCCGTGATCATACCGGGAACACATTCACACGGAAATAACATGATAGTCATATCCATACCAGTTAAATATGGTAATGCACATGCCATAAATGTATGTATTGGTACATTATCAAATAAATAAAGTGGAACAAATTTCTATACTGAAGAAAGAAGAATAACACCAATTTGGACGATTATTTACAAATTTGTTTTAACAAACAACCTTTCCCACTTGAAATTGACGTAATCTACAAGATGTCAACATCTGAGTTCATTATCAAAACTCTTCTCAGAGAACGGAATTCAGATGATGTGATAAGAAAAGCACTTGACCCAGTTAGTTTGGATACAGACCTTGATGTAGGTCATAACAGGAACGATGGGTTTCCCGGAGAACGGAGCTCCCGAGCAGCTCATCTTGTCACGGTCCACGACCCTCCTAGCCACAGAGCTGCCGGTACCGTTGTCTACAAGCCACGTGAAGTCCATGCTGCAGTCCCACTTGTTACCTGGCAACAAGCCACACATGCGTTAGTGTCTGAGATGCCCTCCTAGCTACACAGCTGCCGGTACCGTTGTCTACAAGCCACGTGAAGTCCATGCTGCAGTCCCACTTGTTACCTGGCAACAAGCCACACATGCGTTAGTGTCTGAGATGCCCTCCTAGCCACAGAGCTGCCGGTACCGTTGTCTACAAGCCACGTGAAGTCCATGCTGCAGTCCCACTTGTTACCTGGCAACAAGCCACACATGCGTTAGTGTCTGAGATGCCCTCCTAGCTACACAGCTGCCGGTACCGTTGTCTACAAGCCACGTGAAGTCCATGCTGCAGTCCCACTTGTTACCTGGCAACAAGCCACACATGCGTTAGTGTCTGAGATGCCCTCCTAGCTACACAGCTGCCGGTACCGTTGTCTACAAGCCACGTGAAGTCCATGCTGCAGTCCCACTTGTTACCTGGCAACAAGCCACACATGCGTTAGTGTCTGAGATGCCCTCCTAGCTACACAGCTGCCGGTACCGTTGTCTACAAGCCACGTGAAGTCCATGCTGCAGTCCCACTTGTTACCTGGCAACAAGCCACACATGCGTTAGTGTCTGAGATGCCCTCCTAGCTACACAGCTGCCGGTACCGTTGTCTACAAGCCACGTGAAGTACATGCTACAGTCCCACTTGTTACCTGGCAACAAGCCACACATGCGTTAGTGTCTGAGATGCCCTCCTAGCTACACAGCTGCCGGTACCGTTGTCTACAAGCCACGTGAAGTCCATGCTGCAGTCCCACTTGTTACCTGGCCACAAGCCACACATGCGTTAGTGTCTGAGATGCCCTCCTAGCTACACAGCTGCCGGTACCGTTGTCTACAAGCCACGTGAAGTCCATGCCGCAGTCCCACTTGTTACCTGGCAACAAGCCACACATGCGTTAGTGTCTGAGATGCCCTCCTAGCTACACAGCTGCCGGTACCGTTGTCTACAAGCCACGTGAAGTCCATGCTGCAGTCCCACTTGTTACCTGGCAACAAGCCACACATGCGTTAGTGTCTGAGATGCCCTCCTAGCTACACAGCTGCCGGTACCGTTGTCTACAAGCCACGTGAAGTACATGCTACAGTCCCACTTGTTACCTGGCAACAAGCCACACATGCGTTAGTGTCTGAGATGCCCTCCTAGCTACACAGCTGCCGGTACCGTTGTCTACAAGCCACGTGAAGTCCATGCTGCAGTCCCACTTGTTACCTGGCCACAAGCCACACATGCGTTAGTGTCTGAGATGCCCTCCTAGCCACAGAGCTGCCGGTACCGTTGTCTACAAGCCACGTGAAGTCCATGCTGCAGTCCCACTTGTTACCTGGCAACAAGCCACACATGCGTTAGTGTCTGAGATGCCCTCCTAGCCACACAGCTGCCGGTACCGTTGTCTACAAGCCACGTGAAGTCCATGCTGCAGTCCCACTTGTTACCTGGCAACAAGCCACACATGCGTTAGTGTCTGAGATGCCCTCCTAGCCACAGAGCTGCCGGTACCGTTGTCTACAAGCCACGTGAAGTCCATGCTGCAGTCCCACTTGTTACCTGGCAACAAGCCACACATGCGTTAGTGTCTGAGATGCCCTCCTAGCTACACAGCTGCCGGTACCGTTGTCTACAAGCCACGTGAAGTCCATGCTGCAGTCCCACTTGTTACCTGGCAACAAGCCACACATGCGTTAGTGTCTGAGATGCCCTCCTAGGTACACAGCTGCCGGTACCGTTGTCTACAAGCCACGTGAAGTACATGCCGCAATCCCACTTGTTACCTGGCAACAAGCCACACATGCGTTAGTGTCTGAGATGCCCTCCTAGCTACACAGCTGCCGGTACCGTTGTCTACAAGCCACGTGAAGTCCATGCTGCAGTCCCACTTGTTACTTGGCAACAAGCCACACATGCGTTAGTGTCTGAGATGCCCTCCTAGGTACACAGCTGCCGGTACCGTTGTCTACAAGCCACGTGAAGTACATGCCGCAGTCCCACTTGTTACCTGGCAACAAGCCACACATGCGTTAGTGTCTGAGATGCCCTCCTAGCTACACAGCTGCCGGTACCGTTGTCTACAAGCCACGTGAAGTCCATGCTGCAGTCCCACTTGTTACCTGGCAACAAGCCACACATGCGTTAGTGTCTGAGATGCCCTCCTAGCTACACAGCTGCCGGTACCGTTGTCTACAAGCCACGTGAAGTACATGCCGCAGTCCCACTTGTTACCTGGCAACAAGCCACACATGCGTTAGTGTCTGAGATGCCCTCCTAGCTACACAGCTGCCGGTACCGTTGTCTACAAGCCACGTGAAGTCCATGCTGCAGTCCCACTTGTTACCTGGCAACAAGCCACACATGCGTTAGTGTCTGAGATGCCCTCCTAGCTACACAGCTGCCGGTACCGTTGTCTACAAGCCACGTGAAGTCCATGCCGTAGTCCCACTTGTTACCTGGCAACAAGCCACACATGCGTTAGTGTCTGAGATGCCCTCCTAGCTACACAGCTGCCGGTACCGTTGTCTACAAGCCACGTGAAGTCCATGCTGCAGTCCCACTTGTTACCTGGCAACAAGCCACACATGCGTTAGTGTCTGAGATGCCCTCCTAGCTACACAGCTGCCGGTACCGTTGTCTACAAGCCACGTGAAGTCCATGCTGCAGTCCCACTTGTTACCTGGCAACAAGCCACACATGCGTTAGTGTCTGAGATGCCCTCCTAGCTACACAGCTGCCGGTACCGCTGTCTACAAGCCACGTGAAGTCCATGCCGCAGTCCCACTTGTTACCTGGCAACAAGCCACACATGCGTTAGTGTCTGAGATGCCCTCCTAGCCACAGAGCTGCCGGTACCGTTGTCTACAAGCCACGTGAAGTCCATGCCGCAGTCCCACTTGTTACCTGGCAACAAGCCACACATGCGTTAGTGTCTGAGATGCCCTCCTAGCTACACAGCTGCCGGTACCGTTGTCTACAAGCCACGTGAAGTACATGCTGCAGTCCCACTTGTTACCTGGCAACAAGCCACACATGCGTTAGTGTCTGAGATGCCCTCCTAGCTACACAGCTGCCGGTACCGTTGTCTACAAGCCACGTGAAGTACATGCTGCAGTCCCACTTGTTACCTGGCAACAAGCCACACATGCGTTAGTGTCTGAGATGCCCTCCTAGCTACACAGCTGCCGGTACCGTTGTCTACAAGCCACGTGAAGTCCATGCTACAGTCCCACTTGTTACCTTGCAACAAGCCACACATGCGTTAGTGTCTGAGATGCCCTCCTAGCTACACAGCTGCCGGTACCGTTGTCTACAAGCCACGTGAAGTCCATGCTGCAGTCCCACTTGTTACCTGGCAACAAGCCACACATGCGTTAGTGTCTGAGATGCCCTCCTAGCTACACAGCTGCCGGTACCGTTGTCTACAAGCCACGTGAAGTCCATGCTACAGTCCCACTTGTTACCTGGCAACAAGCCACACATGCGTTAGTGTCTGAGATGCCCTCCTAGCTACACAGCTGCCGGTACCGTTGTCTACAAGCCACGTGAAGTCCATGCTACAGTCCCACTTGTTACCTGGCAACAAGCCACACATGCGTTAGTGTCTGAGATGCCCTCCTAGCTACACAGCTGCCGGTACCGTTGTCTACAAGCCACGTGAAGTCCATGCTACAGTCCCACTTGTTACCTGGCAACAAGCCACACATGCGTTAGTGTCTGAGATGTCCTCCTAGCCACACAGCTGCCGGTACCGTTGTCTACAAGCCACGTGAAGTCCATGCTACAGTCCCACTTGTTACCTGGCAACAAGCCACACATGCGTTAGTGTCTGAGATGCCCTCCTAGCTACACAGCTGCTGGTACCGTTGTCTACAAGCCACGTGAAGTCCATGCTGCAGTCCCACTTGTTAACTGGCAACAAGCCACACATGCGTTAGTGTCTGAGATGCCCTCCTAGCTACACAGCTGCCGGTACCGTTGTCTACAAGCCACGTGAAGTCCATGCCGCAGTCCCACTTGTTACCTGGCAACAAGCCACACATGCGTTAGTGTCTGAGATGCCCTCCTAGCTACACAGCTGCCGGTACCGTTGTCTACAAGCCACGTGAAGTCCATGCTGCAGTCCCACTTGTTACCTGGCAACAAGCCACACATGCGTTAGTGTCTGAGATGCCCTCCTAGCTACACAGCTGCCGGTACCGTTGTCTACAAGCCACGTGAAGTCCATGCTACAGTCCCACTTGTTACCTGGCAACAAGCCACACATGCGTTAGTGTCTGAGATGTCCTCCTAGCCACACAGCTGCCGGTACCGTTGTCTACAAGCCACGTGAAGTCCATGCTACAGTCCCACTTGTTACCTGGCAACAAGCCACACATGCGTTAGTGTCTGAGATGCCCTCCTAGCTACACAGCTGCCGGTACCGCTGTCTACAAGCCACGTGAAGTCCATGCTGCAGTCCCACTTGTTACCTGGCCACAAGCCACACATGCGTTAGTGTCTGAGATGCCCTCCTAGCTACACAGCTGCCGGTACCGTTGTCTACAAGCCACGTGAAGTCCATGCCGCAGTCCCACTTGTTACCTGGCAACAAGCCACACATGCGTTAGTGTCTGAGATGCCCTCCTAGCTACACAGCTGCCGGTACCGTTGTCTACAAGCCACGTGAAGTCCATTCTGCAGTCCCACTTGTTACCTGGCAACAAGCCACACATGCGTTAGTGTCTGAGATGCCCTCCTAGCTACACAGCTGCCGGTACCGTTGTCTACAAGCCACGTGAAGTACATGCTGCAGTCCCACTTGTTACCTGGCAACAAGCCACACATGCGTTAGTGTCGTCTGAGACCTATGCCAGCACGTGTTTTTGCATTACTTTAACTCAATGTTATTTAACCTAAACGTCTTCGAGATTATAAATAAGGATATATTTCTTAAACATAAACGTATTCATAAACAAGGATGATATGTATTACTGGCCTAAACTGAATATAATACCTGCGAAATATTAAACTCGTTTTCCAGACGTGACTCAATCCTAAATAACAAATATATTTATTTTATTGCCAAGAAGTACATGTATTGTTATCGTATTGTCACATTGTACATGACGTCATAGAATAATGTGAAATTGGATATTTATTTATTTAATTTTTCATCCATGCCCAAATAGGTCGATTCCTCACGATTATGCGATTATCTCATGTACACTAAAACGGAAAATCCAGGTTTACGAATGCTAGCTTAAAACCACCACTATTAGTTAAACTTACATGTAAGTGAACTAAATCTGCTGTTTTATAAACCTTACGAGTTATCATGGGTGGAAAAGTCCGTGAAAAGCCGTTATGTGATTGTTCACACTCCGTAATACGAACTCTGTGCTATTTCGTCTATGAAAACGCGCCTTCATCCCCCTATACAGCCCAAGACGACATTATATGATTATTTGTAGGCGTTTACGAGCATAGGGACCGTAGAGTTCTCCATATGTCTTTGGCTAGAACAATAAAACGAATACGTTAACGAGGAATTGATCAACAACTATTAAAGCCACCGCCTTTCGTATATAATAGATACTACAGTGTTGGCAGTCGGTGCCTCGTTGCATTCAGCTCGGTCACAAAACAAAGCACGCTAGGTTTTACTTGGTTTTACGCTTAGACCAGTATTACTGGTCTAAGGTTTTACGTACAAACGTTAGGCGAAACAATTGAACACACCCATCGTACTAGGATGCAAAATGTTTTGTAAAACAGATCTTCATAGACATCCAAGTTGCAATACAATACGTTAAAAGTTAGCCATAAAATACAAACTTATAAACATAAGCAATACGTATTAGAAATAATACAAATGCAAGCTTGACAAATTAGTAACATAACCATAAGCCTGATATCATTATGGACAAGAGACAAGAAAATTTAATGGATGTCGAGAAACAACATGGCGTGAAAAATAAAAATATATAAGGAACTGTCTATACATAGGCGTGCGCAGAGGTTGATCAATGGGGGGGGGGGGGGGGGGCACAATACATTCCCACTGAAAGTACTTCACGGCGGCGCTAATGAGGGGTGTAAGGGGGATGCCCCCCCACAAAAAGCTCCGCAAGAGATTTTCTAAAGACATGCATTTTTAAACGTGTTTTTAAGCGTATTAGCAGGAGTACAGGTTGTCTGTTCAATGGATTAATTTCACACAATTACTTGTGGATATCATTGATATCATTATTACAAAGTGAAGTAAGTATGGTCAGTCCCACAGCCAAAATCTTGGCGGTAAGGCAACAGTTGATATTGGGGCCGGTCAGCTGATTCCAACGTCATTTCAATCTAGGACTTGAGTTAAGATTAGAACCATTATGTCAGGCATTAGCATTTTTGTCGCCCATAACGACAGGCACTATTCTGGACCTATTTTTTCCCGGGTCAAACGGGCAAGACAGTTGGAGCAACAGTGACAGTTTGAGGAATATATTTAATATGAGGAAGGTGCTATAGGTCCTCTTATCGTCTTTTACGATCGGCAGGCGTATACGGTATACCCTGGGCCAAATTCTATTTTAAAAAAAGCTCACCTATCCTAATGGGGGAGGCCTCTGCCCCCCCCCCCTCTGCGCACGTGCCTATGGTCTATTAGAAGTAAAATGATGTGGAAGCAGAATAATAACTAATATACCGTTAATTATATCCGCACATGGTATTATTCCGCAAATGCTCCATAGTATTAAAAACAAATTGAAATTGGTCTCCAACCGAACTTATACATCGAGATACAAAAAAAAAAACACACTAATATGAAACAGTTTTAAGTTTTAGGATAGAACGAAGGTTTTTAAACTTAGACGAATCAAGACTTCGGAGAATTTTCCATCTTGATCTCATCTTAGTTTTCCAGCCATACGAAGAGTGAATGCTAGGATGGGTACAACAAATCGGCCATAACCGTAGGCTACATAAAGCTACCATCTACAGTTTGAAATCACGTATGTAATTAGTTATAATTAAGTAGAGTTAAATATGGTAAGCACATGGAAATGCTCGACATTATGTCCCTACAACATGTTCCCACCGTAAGCTAACCTCAGTCTGTTGTTCCTCATATAATATGGCTAACCAAACAGAGAATTAACTTCGATCATAAAACATCATAAAACGTAATATAGTATTTAACATGATTAAGTATTTAATATGAATACGGTATCAACCACCTACCTACTCCATGGTAAGAAACTTAATTGAAGCCATAAAAAAGTTATAACATGTTTTGTATGTAATGCTAAATTTTTACACCAAAAGCTAAGTGTGCATCAAAGGTTTAGAGAGAGATCGGTAAAGTAAGATATTTTTTAACTTTTATGGCGAAGGACGATAAAGTTTAAAAGGGTTTAACTTACACATAAAACTCAATATGAATTATGAAGACGTATAACATGTTAACTCAACTTGACACACGTTATGAGCAAACGATCGCGAATTGCGATTCAAAAATGAAAGAATATTGTATTTTGTAATCTTTGCGAAGTCAATTTTACTTTCGGTAATAAAATATACTTGAAGTTCATTTATAGACAGATGTTCAGTAATAGATGTTTTAGTTAATTTTAAACACAAAAGATTATTCAAACAGATAAAAAGCTATTCCACGCCATGATTTCACTCTGAATAAACTGATAACGAGGAGGCTGAACCTCAAACTGTTGGTAAACAAGACGATAAGAACACACACTTACACACACTGACACACACTGACACACACTGGCACACACTGACACACACTTACACACACTGACACACACTGTTACACACTGACACACACTGACACACACTGACACACACTGGCACACACTGACACACACTGATACACACTGACACACACTGACACACACTGACACACACTGACACACACTGATACACACTGACACACACTGGCACACACTGACACACACTGACACACACTGACACACACTGACACACACTGACACACACTGACACACTGGCACACACTGGCGTACACTGACACACACTGGCACACACTGACACACACTGGCGCACACTGACACACACTGGCACACACTGGTGCACACTGGTGCACACTGACACACACTGGCACACACTGGCACACACTGACACACACTGGTGCACACTGACACACACTGGCACACACTGGCACACACTGACACACACTGGTGCACACTGACACACACTGGTGCACACTGACACACACTGGTGCACACTGACACACACTGGTGCACACTGACACACACTGACACACACTGACACACACTGGCGCACACTGACACACACTGGTGCACACTGACACACACTGACACACACTGGTGCACACTGACACACACTGGTGCACACTGACACACACTGACACACACTGGCACACACTGACACATACTGGCACACACTGACACATACTGGCACACACTGACACACACTGGCACACACTGACACACACTGGCACACACTGACACACACTGGTGCACACTGACACACACTGGCACACACTGACACAATACTGGCACACACTGACACACAATGGTGCACACTGACACACACTGGCGCACACTGACACACACTGGTGCACACTGACACACACTGGCGCACACTGAGACACACTGGTGCACACTGACACATACTGGTGCACACTGACACACACTGGCGCACACTGACACACACTGGCACACACTGACACACACTGGCACACACCGGCACACACTGGCACACACTGACACACACTGGTGCACACTGACACACACTGAAACACACTGACACACACTGACACATACTGGCATACACTGACACACACTGGCACACACTGACACACACTGGTGCACACTGACACACACTGGCGCACACTGACACACACTGGCACACACTGACACACACTGACACATACTGGCATACACTGATACACACTGACACACACTGGTGCACACTGACACATACTGGCACACACTGACACACACTGGTGCACACTGACACACACTGACACACACTGGCACACACTGACACACACTGGTGCACACTGACACACACTGGTGCACACTGACACACACTGGTGCACACTGACACCCACTGGCGCACACTGACACATACTGGCATACACTGACACACACTGGCACACACTGACACACACTGGTGCACACTGACACACACTGGCGCACACTGACACACACTGGCACACACTGACACACACTGGCACACACTGACACACACTGGTGCACACTGACACACACTGGCGCACACTGACACACACTGGCACACACTGACACACACTGGTGCACACTGACACACACTGGCGCACACTGACACACACTGGTGCACACTGACACACACTGGCGCACACTGAGACACACTGGTGCACACTGACACATACTGGTGCACACTGACACACACTGGCGCACACTGACACACACTGGCACACACTGACACACACTGGCGAAAAAACTTACTGTCTTGAAGTAGTGTCTTGAGAACGCCACCAAACAATGAAAACGTGTTTATTAAGTCATGTGGTTTATCAAGAACTAAAGAATAAAAAGAATAAAAATTTCGCAACAGAATCATTACGGTTCTTATTTTGAGATCTTTTCAAATAAACATTCTTTATTTAATTCCCCTCAAAAAATATATATTATGTATTCATACACAATTTATTTTAGTATATCTTGAAAGTGACACATAATATTGAAAAATTGATAACTATCTGGGTGGTTCTGAAAAAAAAACTTGACAAAACAATGTTTTAATATTATAAGCGTTAATATTGTTATTTTGGAAGGGAGATTACTAGAATTGGTGGTTTCGTAAGCACTGGAGATTGTGTTAAATATTTATAATGTGTACTCAGTAGGGTTTTTAATTTGGTTGAATGGCGATTTGTGATTATAAATCTAATAAACTTAATAGCTACCCACCTACTAATTAAATATTTAGCATTGTCAGTAACATACTAAAGCCACACAGGGCTTTTACACGTTTTCGAAGTGGAGCAGCATTTTTGAGCTATAATTAATATATACTCTAATCTCGCGCGGTTTTCATACTGCGAGTCCCCCCTCCCCCCCCCCCCCCCCACAACCAACGACCTGCATTTGTTATTCCGCGTCTTCAAGTGAACAGCTGCATCACCCTTAATCACTCGCGCCAGTCAATCTACTGCTGGACGGAGTTTTAATATTTTAGTAACCTCCTTTAAATATTGGATGAAGTCAATGATCTTAGATGAATATAGGTTAATAAATCATTGAGCAGAATCAATTATTCCTTGTTTTCGTGCCATCTCTTGGGGAATTGAGAGGTCAAGAGGTTAACTATCGCTGATGGATTTGTGTGAATGGCGTTATTCAGCGAGGTCGCTGACTGCGTGACGAGCGAAGATCAAGTTACAATGGTAATTATGATTGATGTTGATTGGTAACGGAATGGCACTCAAATGTGCGATCAATCTGTATAATTTTATTATTACCGCCCGAGGTACCAGACGCTTTATCAACAGTAACGTATCTCTTTCCAGATTCACAGTTTATTAAATATGAAATAGTGATGTGATGAAACATTAACGGGGCTTTTATATATATATGTGGCATAAGACAAAAAGTAAAACATCTGACCCCACTGAGAATTGAACGTAGGTATCCCACTTGCCGCAGAGTTCGTAAAATTCAAACAATCTGCCATCTTCACATTATAAACAATGCATCTACAATATACAAATAATACAGCTTGTAATGAGCCGTCTCGGAGGCTCAGTGGTCAGAGTGCCCGCCCGGTCCGCATAAGACCTGGGTTCGATCGCCCACTGGGGTTGGATTTTTCTAGTTTCTGTCTTATGTCACATAATATAATAACTCCATAGTCGCTTGCTATCAAACCCGTATTTCATATATACATCACAATATCCAGGCGTTAAATTGCCAGTCCCGATGGTCTAGGGGTCAAGGCGCCCACCCGGCAAGTGGGAGACCTGGGTTTGATTCCCAGTCGGGGTTTGTTTTTTAATTTCTGGTTTACTATATATGTAATTTTTATATTAATAATATTGTCTTATAAAAACGCGCTAAATTGTGGGTATTAAATCAAATTTCAGAATGTAACATATAATTTTAAACATATTTCGTTAGCATATTAGGTTTATTCCTGCTTCCAATGCAAGGTCTAGGGTTCGATTCCTGGTTAGCACTGGGGTTCTTAACTTTCATATTGGACTTAAATCTATGTATATGATACTAGCGTACATGTAAACAGTGAATTTTTAGCCATCATAGCAAGGAAGAGTATAAGAAAGGTATATTGCCCACAATGAAAATCAGTTCTTGTAACTGAGGGGTTAGGCATTAAATACATGTACTTGGTTTTCAGTGGCACCAATTTTAATTAATATGTACTTCAGACTTTATGACAAGCAAAACTATCTGATACCATATACAACGTAGTGCTGTTGTTGTTCTTCGTTTGGTGAAAGTATCTAGGTATCGTAACTTTTTTAAATAAAGTTTTTTTATGAAGGTTGATAAATATTGATATTATCTCTGAAAAAAGTGGTTTAAAAAAATTACACTTATTTTTTACGTATACCGATAGCTTCAAAAGTCTTTACGTTAATGCTAGTTGACACCTCTAGACCATTTGTTAAGTACACGAAAATGTAGTATACTATAGATTGTTGTCTTAGGAATGATGGATACAATTACTATTCCATAACTTATTTATGAAAAGAGTCACTTACAAGAAATAAACGGCTTATCATGCGCTCGACCCTTATCTACCCAGAATGCTTGCAGTCTCAAGCCTACGTCAAAACCTGTTCGAGTTTTGGTGCCATACGTACACGGATGTAAAGCACATCAGTTTGTTCGTGCCGCAGTCCAGCCGTAACTACTTTATGGGTCTAGATAGGTATTTTGCGCAAAGAAATTGTCTCCTTGTGTCCTAGCGCCGCTCAACAGTACTTGAGAACGCAAATGTACAGATGCAATCCAAGTGTTGGAGGTCAACGTGACACCAAGTGAGCAGAGCGGCAGCTTCGCGGCCGTGACCTCGCTCTATCAAGAGTTATCAAGAGTTTCCGCTTGACTGAAATGAAAACGAAACGCGCGGAGGTCGGTCGGAGTTGTGGTAGTGGGGGGGGGGGGGGGGGGAGAAGGGGTACACTTCATACGTCACACACATTTGTAAGTAATTCGTAGGAAAAGTGTTTTTTGAGGGGGGGTTGAATCACCTTAAACGTAATATTAACAAAATAACGATCTTACAATTAAAATATTAGATATACCTTGAAAACAGTTCGTATTGTTTTTACAAAACCAATTCAGATCAGTACTCAGTATTCACTTTTTTCAATGGTGTGTACTGTGTACTGTACTGTGTACTGTGTATTGTGTACTGTGTACTGTGTACTGTGTACTGTGTACTGTGTACTGTGTACTGTGTACTGTGTACTGTGTACTGTGTACTGTGTACTGTGTACTGTGTACTGTGTAGTGTGTACTGTGTAGTGTTCTTGAGGTATTACTGATCATCGGCATCCCTATAAGGCTATAACAGTGGGTATCACACATGTTGTCACCATGGTAACTACTGTTCAGAATCCATGAAATTATGCCATTAGGGGTGATAATTAGTTTTCTGGACACCGTAATTTCAGCTCTAAGTGAATTATGAAGTATTGCACGGGCCTATCGGGCTTGCGTAGCTATACCGTTTCGGCCCTGCGGCCCTCCGTGCTTCACTTCGACAGGCTACCCTGCTGTGTTGCCGGCCCTCACGCGTGACGGGCCGGCCTGGCTATGGCTACCGTGTCGGCCCTGCGGCCCTCCGTGCTTCACTCCGACAGGCTACCCTGCTGTGTTGCCGGCCCTCACGCGTGACGGGCCGGCGAGGCTACCGTGTCGGCCTTGCGGCCCTCCGTGCTTCACTCCGACAGGCTACCCTCCTGTGTTGCCGGCCCTCACGCGTGACGGGCCGGCCTGGCTACCGTGTCGGCCCTGCGGCCCTCCGTGCTTCACTCCGACAGGCTACCCTCCTGTGTTGCCGGCCCTCACGCGTGACGGGCCGGCCTGGCTACCGTGTCGGCCTTGCGGCCCTCCGTGCTTCACTCCGACAGGCTACCCTGCTGTGTTGCCGGCCCTCACGCGTGAAGGGCCGGCGAGGCTACCGTGTCGGCCTTGCGGCCCTCCGTGCTTCACTCCGACAGGCTACCCTCCTGTGTTGCCGGCCCTCACGCGTGACGGGCCGGCCTGGCTACCGTGTCGGCCCTGTGGCCCTCCGTGCTTCACTCCGACAGGCTACCCTGCTGTGTTGCCGGCCCTCACGCGTGAAGGGCCGGCGAGGCTACCGTGTCGGCCTTGCGGCCCTCCGTGCTTCACTCCGACAGGCTACCCTCCTGTGTTGCCGGCCCTCACGCGTGACGGGCCGGCCGGGCTACCGTGTCGGCCCTGAGGCCCTCCGTGCTTCACTCCGACAGGCTACCCTCCTGTGTTGCCGGCCCTCACGCGTGACGGGCCGGCCGGGCTACCGTGTCGGCCCTGAGGCCCTCCGTGCTTCACTCCGACAGGCTACCCTGCTGTGTTGCCGGCCCTCACGCGTGACGGGCCGGCCGGGCTACCGTGTCGGCCCTGCGGCCCTCCGTGCTTCACTCCGACAGGCTACCCTGCTGTGTTGCCGGCCCTCACGCATGACGGGCCGGCCTGGCTACCGTGTCGGCCCTGAGGCCCTCCGTGCTTCACTCGGACAGTTGTGTGTCTGCCGCAGCCCAGGGCGGTTCTATCGAGTAGACAGTTTGAGCGACGTCGGCACAGATACAACCACACTGAGACAATCATCGGGATGGACCATCAACTACCCCTTAGCTACACTAGGCTAAGCCTACTCTTAGACACAAACTAAGCAATGAGAAGCTACATCCGCATTAATTTTAAATTGTATTTATTCACTTCTTCTTGGCCTGTAACTTGGCAATACAGTATACACTCGCCGATATGTAACAAACAATGATAGAAATTATGTCCTCTTTCATTCAACATCCAGTTGTGCACGCAAGGGGAGGGGGTTGGGGATTTCGGGCTAAAAGTTCCAGAAGCTCCTAAACCTCACCTCACCGTATATTGTGAACTTTATAATAATCTAATCCAAATTCTTTGAAGATACAACTTTGAAACACCTCCGGCGGCTGGGGCTGTGACCCAATCAACTTCTCTACTCAACCACTCAATTTCTCTATCATTGAAATGTATTAAATTTAATATAAATTCAGCCATCGAAGCCTCCTGCACCACTGATATCCGGCCACCTCTTCGGGGTAGATGGTGACTTGTAAGACCCTTGTTGTGTAAACCTAGCAGTTACCCCATGTTTGTTTTGTTAGTGTAAACCATTAATATTATTGAAACTATAGTAAGTACTTGAACCGGGGCACATGAAAATAACGTTGGCATATTTATTATTAACTTCGCTTAAGAGCAAAGGGCATACCTCTAGGTACCTTTACGTAAACAACACACCATACACAATTGTCATTTTTAAATTATATCTCAAGAATGGACTTCGAAATCGAAAATCTGAATCAACATCGCATTGTGGTTTGGTAAGCCCTACATACTGACTGCTCTAAATATGTGTTGCATTATGATCAGTACGGTTTTTATTTTTAATTCGTTTTATTAATAGTTATTGATTTTAATAATCAAAATAACAGCTACGCTAATGTTTATAATATATCATTCAATCTGTAGGGCTTGCCAAAACACAGAGCACTGTTGACTCACATTTTCGCTTTCGAGTAGCGTTCTTGAGATATAATTAAAAAATGAAACTTTTCTGTGGTTTTTGACGTAGAGGTACCCTTCGTTCTTAACGCCCTCTTACTTTTGCGCAGACTTAATATATAACAGTTCAATAAGAGATATTTTTACATTTTGAAATACCCTGGTACAAAGGTTACCCAGTTTCCTAGATATAATCGTGTAATGTCTAGGTTCACACAACCAGGACCTTGCGAACTAACCCGAAGAGAAGATGTTCACTATACCGTCGGCGAGAAGTATACATATGCAGGTGGTGCTGCTCAAATATTAATTAACAGGTGGCATTCACTTTCTTCTGATTAACCTTTTAAAGACCATGAAATATTTTCTCACCGGATTCAACTAGTTTCTTCCTGAATGTCAACGCTATCACATTTTAGCACACAACATAACGTGGTTTACGCAGAGTTTTTTGTTTAGAACTTTGTATTGACACAAAGATGTGTGTGTTTATATATTATATTCTATCTACTATATCGGCTGTAAGTCCTTGCTTTCCATCCACGCTTACTCAAGCGATATTGTAGAGGACGTATTATACTCACGCACGTCACTTCTGGGCAACAACCTCCTCGTTAGGTATGAATGAAATTTGTCACCGTAGTGGGAGTTTGGTAATCAATTGAATTATTGAGGCGCGCTCGCAACGCGCGCAGCAGCGTAGGCCCACACACACAGGATCACGCACTTTCTCAACTTGACGCTCAAACTCATCACGAAGAAAGTTGGAAACGTAGGTAAATATGTTTTGGCGTGACCAACTTGAACCAAGTTCGCTTCGACGTCGCAGTCGTCTTTCGTAATAATACAATGATTAGATGAAGGAAACTGTCGTAGAGTTTTAGTGAGTTTTAGTTTGTGATCATTTTATACGCTGGAGGCAACAATGTCCTGTTACTGACTGACTGACTGACTGACTGACTGACTGACTGACTGACTGACTGACTGACTGACTGACTGACTGACTGACTGACTGACTGACTGACTGACTGACTGACTGACTGACTGACTGACTGACTGACTGACTGACTGACTGACTGACTGACTGACTGACTGACTGACTGACTGACTGACTGACTGACTGACTGACTGACTGACTGACTGACTGACTGACTAAATCTGCCAACGAGAAGTTGTGCCCGGAAAACTTCAAAATGGCCTTATGTTAATATAGTTACTTACTTACGTTAATTGGAAGCCTATAGGAAAATTAAGTTACATATTATTATTATTTTATTGATATAATTGTACAATGTTTTAGTTTTGTTTGGGTGAGGTGCTTAAAACCAAAATACAGCCTTACGTGAGTCCTTAGAAATATAAGCAGTTTTGACATTATAATAATAATAATAATAATAATAGCGTCTTTATTTTTTTTTCTTTTACATACAAAATACAACTGCACTGGTATATGAACAAATACATTAGGAAATAAAAATATTATGAAAAGAAAAAAAAATGGGCGAATTTAAGTACATATGTACTTTTCTAACAATTAACCCTTCTTAAAATTACACTAAATGAAGTACCTATAAAACTGACATTATTATATGATTATTCAATCTTAAAAACTAGACATGTAAGGGTGAAGTACACTATACAGTTTTTCTTTAAACATCTAATTTTAAAATAGAGTTAAAGACTAAAGTTCAACTAAAAAAAAGAAAGAAAAGGAAGGTGAAAACAATACACAGTACATTAGAATGATGGCATAGAAACTAGATGTGATATTATAGTTATGTATATAAATATATAATCTTGATTCAAATCTAAACTAAAAGTAGCAGCGGAAAAAGTCACAAACAGGCCTACCGTATATTGGTAACAGAGAAAAACATGAATACTACATCACATTTCTTAATATATTAGCAATATAACATTAAGAGAGTATTAAAATATATTAAAAATAACCGTTTTTATCGATAGATAATGAAATATAGCACGACAACAATGTAACACTACGAGAAGTATTTAATGTACATTAAATTGGGATGTGATTAAAATTACAATATTTCAGATTTGTGTAGTAAGTATTTTTCTGTTTCTCTTTTAAATTTAATATAATTGTAGGAGCGATGGTTCTGTGGTAATGAATTGTATATTTTGGATGCATTGTAAGTAAACGATTTTCTGAACTGATTTGTTTGGTGGTGAAAAACTGCTAATTGTGATTCTTGGTTTTATGTCGAAAAACTGGAAATTAAAAATGTTTTCACCTTTTAATTTGTAGTGTTCATTCTACAATTACACGTCAGGGATAGTTTGTAAGGTTTGTATCAGCCATAGAGTGCCGTAAGTTTGGTCAATGAACAGCTCTACGATCCTATGTTAGTAGTAATATAACCGACGTATAGAGGCGTGAAAATCTTCGGTAAACAATTTTACTTTGTTTTAGATGGGAGAAGGCAGCACGGTTACTTGTGGTTGCGTAATAAAAACACTTGTTATAGCATTGCTTGGGCTCCGACAAATACCTTCATTAATCTTCTGCACACTTTATGTGAGGTGTTGTGAGGTTCTCTTTGTACGAGTAGACCTACGTGCAGATCGAACCACTGCTTCATACGTCGGACTACGGCAGTCAAGTATTATGCCGTCTAATTTCATAATTCGTATTCCGTATGGATGGATGACATCAACCGGACCACTCGTAGCTCAATTACTTCAATTAGTCATATTATTGTCGCTGTTGGTTTAAAGTGCTTTGAATGCTCTTGCTAATGAGTTGCTAATGAGTAAGCTAAAGAAGTGAGCCAATGTTTGCGAGCACATTGTATCGTCAACACGTCTTTTAACCTTGCCATTAGCTTTGCTCGTGTAAGTAAGCAAGGCAATGATAAGGACGCTCATTCCGAAGTAAGGGCAATCCTGTAACATGAAGGTTCAATGTTGCTTTGTTTATTACGTGTGCTGTACGGAGTTCCTTGTTTTCGTATTCGATAACTCGGTGGAAAGAACATGTGCACAATGGTGTGTAGCTGTTGCTAAGAATTATGAGATCTATATCTCTTGACTAAGCACCACTATCTCGGCGCGAATGTTTACAGCGCATTTAGGAGCAATTTCTTGGGTGTATGTCGTTTCCTGATACTTATAAAATTTATTCACGAAAGTAAGGAGCGAATTGTTTACTTTACTGTAAACTGTTAAACAGATCCTAACATCGTAAACACAACAAGATTTTCAGAAGCGTGTTAAATGAGTATAAATTTTAGTATAGGAAGATTTATTTTAGATATAACTTGAGATGAAAAAGGTGATACAGTTCTTTGTAAAACTGTGTGAATTAGGCATTTATCCTTTCCAGCTATATGGCGACATTTAGAGCGTGAAACGGCATCACAACTAATATCTTGCAACAAAAATTGAGGAGAAACTAATTAATGCAAAGATGATAAGGAACAACAAACTAAATTGTTTGTAAATGCATTTTCTCGAGTTGATTTGTGTTTGCATCATCAATTTCAATATCTATCTTCATGCATTTGAACCGATATAGGCCTAAATAAATAGACTAATAATAACGTTTCAAGCATGATATGCCTTTTTCATAGGTAATAGTCCAATTTTTAAGAAAAAATAAGTCAAACTATACGGTTTGTTTAAATTCAGATAAATAAATCAAATACATCTGTATTCGCAGTCTTTCCACTCAGATACAAAAACTGATTTTCAGTGGTAGTAGAGGAGCAAAAGGTATCTCGTGCGCCTTTCGTGGAAGAGTATTGCGGTAAACGGTATTCTGTTACGGCATACCATACGAGTATTTTGCACCTACCTGGCACATCCTGGCACGCTGCAGAGGGCGCCAGGAGCGTCGTGACGTCATAGACACGTTATAATTAATAACTTTTGAACGGTTTCATGACGCTCCTGGCGCCCTCATAAGCGTGCCAGGATGTGCCAGGTAGATGCAAAATACTTGTATGATATTCCATAGTAGAATTGTTCTCCACATATTTTCTGCGACATGAACCGTTCAAACGTTATTAGTTCAAACGTGTATATGACGTCACGACGCTCCTGGCGCCCTCTGCAGCCCGCCAGAATGTGGCAGACAGGTTCCCAATGCTTGTCTAGTATGACATCATAAAATTGTTCTCTTGATATTTTCTGTGACATAAACCGTTCAAAAGTTATTAATTATAACGTGTCTATGACGTCACGACGCTCCTGGCGCCCTCTGCAGCGTGCCTGGATGTGCCAGGTAGGTGCAAAATTCTCGTATGGTATGCCGTAACAGAATACCGTTTACCGCAATACTCTTCCATGAAAGGCGCACGAGAACTTAAATGTTACCTTTTGCTCTTCTACTATGGGGGATATTTATAAAATGTATTATGTGCTTCATTGCTATGACGGCTCCACATGTACACCATCCAAAGTTATCATTTACATGTACACCATCCAAAGTTATCATTTACATGTACACCATCCAAAGTTAAAAAAAAAAAAAAAAAAAACGCCCGAACTGGGAATCGGACCGTAGACAATCTGCATTGGAAGCAGTTGAGCAGATTTCCCTTCAATGTGTGTGTGTGGTTACTGTGGTACTGTTACATACTACGTATTTGATGTCGACACTTAGTATAATATAAATAACATGCCCATTCACCTAAAGGCAAAGCTATCTCATTATTACGGGCCCAAAGTGCTGTAAGATCCATTCCGGCAGATTACATTTGTGTGGGTG